>JAUTXW010001552.1:0-242500 GCA_030620095.1 Kuschelorhynchus macadamiae
GTCCGTCCACTACTGTTGTTCTAAAAACAACAGTTTCAAAAAAGTATCTACGCCAATTACTTCCACTATTTTTCAATGTTAAAACATTTACCCCAAATATTTCTCTTTTTCAATATGATTATTATAGGTTTTGCATTATCAAAATATGAATTTTTGACACCCCCAAAATTTAATTCCCTGAGACACTGACCTAAGCCTATTTTTTTTTGCAAATTTGAAACGAATTTGTTTGGTCGTTCTCAAGTTATTGTTGGTCTAAATTTTGTTTACATGCCCACATCTCCACCGACTTTTTTTTTTTTTTTAAATATGTTTTTCGTAACCTATAAACTAGAAAATATCGAGAACCCCAACAGCGAATTCTATGCTGTTTATACTACTCCTGTGTAACATAATATATATCTTAATAATTCTTATTCATATAAATAAAGTCCTTAAGTACTATTAGATTCCGTATGTATGAGCCTGTCTTATATATATATATATATATATATATATATATATATTATATATATATATACATACATATATATATATATATATATATACAGGGTGGCCCAACGAAAAGGTCCCACCCTTATTTATGACTTTCCTGGTATATTTTGGGAAAAACGCTTGGACACGTCAATTTTGATTTTTAGGGGGACGTCTTTTCATGTATGATTGTATAATACAGGGTGTTCCAAAAATAAGATATCGCATTACACTTGACATTTTTAAATGGAAACCCCCAATTTTTTTTCTATTTTTGGATTCTCCAGGAAGTTTTTAGTAACTTTTGTATAATAGAGTTTATACCTATCTTCAACCATTTTGAAGTTATTTGAATAATTGAATAATATCAAGTATTGATAAATTAAATTCAAGAAAGGGTCAAAATAACGAAACTTTATTATCAAAACGGAAACATTGCAAGGGCTACTGCCCGGTTGTTTAATACGTTACATTCAGTCAAAAATATTAACCATAAGTATGTGGCTAAATTAATAAGAAAATTTGAAGCAACTAGATCTGTATCTAATATTCGCCGGAATCAGGAACACTAAACCATTTACAGTTTTACATTCACATTAAAATTTAAACAAAAATTAGTTACTTAGCTACAATGTGTCAAAAAGTCAATGTGGTAATAAATGTTGAAAGTGGTGTCCGTTTACCTCCATGCAATAATAAATATTTTGCTCAAATCTATTCCTAACATTTTCACACATTTCTGGAGTTATTTGTCTGCATTCCGCCGTGATCCGCTCCCGAAGATCTTGGATGGAGTCTGGCTTCGTACTAAAAACCTTACTTTTTATATGTCCCCAAAGAAAGTAATCTAAAGGACTCAAGTCCGGAGACCTTGGTGGCCACTCAATGGGGCCGCGCCGTCCGATCCACTGATTTGGGAAATGGGTGTCCAAAAACTGTCGTACTGGAGCTACATAGTGCGGTGGTGCACCATCTTGTTGGAAATGAAGAAAATTTTCATTATAATTAACCTCATTTTCTATTATTTCGGTTATATATTTCCAACATGTCCAATATATAAAGAAAGGTCCTACAATATGATTTCCGAAAATGCCGGCCCAGACATTAATTTTTTGTGGGTATTGCGAATGTACCTCTCGAAACAAATGTGGATTCGAGTCGCTATATCGACAATTATGTCTATTTACAGCACCATGTAAATAGAAGGTACATTCATCCGAAAAACAAATGTTAAATAACAAATTTGGGTTATTGTTCAAACGTTGTGTCATTAATTCGCAAAACTCCAACCTTCTATCATAATCGTCTTCATTAAGCTCATGGACAAGTTTAGTTTTGTACGGGTGAAATTTATAGGATTTCAAAATTCTTTGCACTGTTGAGCGTGTAAATCCTGAAGAAGTAGCCAGACCACGAGTACTTTGGGTGTTGTCAAGAGCCACGTGTCCCAAAACTGCTATTTCTCTGGCTTCATTTCTACTTGGACGATTTTCCTGATTCCGGCGAATATTAGATACAGATCCAGTTGCTTCAAATTTTCTTATTAATTTAGCCACATACTTATGGTTAATATTTTTGTCTGGATGTAACGCATTAAACAACCGGGCGGTAGCTCTTGCAATGCTTCCGTTTTGATAATACAGTTTCGTTATTTCGACCCTTTCTTGAATTGAATAAATCATTGCAAAATATTATAATAGAACTAGGCAACTTAACGATTTCAAATCAAAGATAAAGTTGTTCTATGATTTACGATGACATTGACGGATGCTAAATTTCTTGCTGGTATCGGTGATTATTATTTTTTTCCGTATTATCAGTACTAAATTAAATGAGGCGAATTTTATAAAAAAAATTAAAAAAACTTCAAAATGGTTGAAGATAGGTATAAACTCTATTATACAAAAGTTACTAAAAACTTCCTGGAGAATCCAAAAATAGAAAAAAATTGGGGGTTTCCATTTAAAATTGTCAAGTGTAATGCGATATCTTATTTTTGGAACACCCTGTATTATACAATCATACATGAAAAGACGTCCCCCTAAAAATCAAAATTGACGTGTCCAAGCGTTTTTCCCAAAATATACCAGGAAAGTCATAAATAAGGGTGGGACCTTTTCGTTGGGCATATATATATACCCTGTATATATATATATTGTATATACATATATATATATATATATATATATATATATATATATATATATATATATATATATATATATATATATATATATATATATTTTTTTTTTTGAAAAACAAATTTCTTGAGATGCGGTTCATACAAGGAATAAAACAAAATTATTTCAATATCCTTGTTTTTTTTTTTATACATTCAAACGTTTCGGCTATTTTTGAGCTCTCAAAAGCTTCAGTAAGAAAAAAAATTGAAAGATATATGGCCGCAAAACAAAACTTCGCTTTTTCTTAAAACAGAATTCCTAAAGAAAAAAATGTCCTACTTCCCCTGTATTACATAATATATAATTTACCTGTCTAGTAAAAACCTGCCAAACGGTTAAAAAATCATCGAATAGTAAAACTCCTTAAAAAAATATACACTAGGGTCAATTCTGGAAGATTAGTTTTTTTTCTAAATTGTAATATCCTATTACCGAAAACTCAAAAAGTTCCAGTAGAGAAAAAAAAATTAAACGTTCACACCAACAAAATTTCGTCTATTTAGTACCCAAATCCCCCAAATAAATGTCTTATACCGCGATGTTTCACTAAAAAAAAATGTCCTTTCAATACCCACTTCACGTGTATAACATAATATATGTTAAGAATGCTTCGGTAGGTCGGTGTTAACCACTCATCCGAACATTACAATAAAGAAATTCGTATTAAATAGGTACTATTACATTCTCTATTATAAGCCTATATTAATATAATCGCACGCAAAATTTCGAAAATTTGATCCCGATCATGAAATGAATGGATTTTTTTTTTATTTTGACGGCTTCCACGTCATTTCGGGTATAGGTACCCTATTTTGATTTTGAGTCTCCTTTAAATTTCATATCGAAACCTCGTATCACCTTCACAAAGTAGATTGAGTTTCGACCCCAAGAAATGTCTCCAAAGTTACCTCATATTTTTTAACTTTTCATTTTTTCTGCCTGGCATCTCCGATATTGCTGGTATCATCTTAAAAACCCCGAAACCTATCATATTTCAAAAAATGTGCTTATATCAGTCGCCACAGCTCAGTTTATTATCAGCTCTACTAAGAATTTGTTTTTACCAGAAATTGCGCATAGAGTGTCGATTTCTTCTATGATAATTGTATATTTTCGTAAAAACTCGAAAATGCCGAGAAAACCCAACTTATATTTTTCGAATTCTATACCGTTTATACTACCCCTGTTGTGTTGTAACAAGACAACGTGGGGCCCCGGTGTCAAATCGTAAAATCGGGCCTCCTCCCCACTTTATAATAAGTACAGGGTTTTTTTTTATATATTGCCACCCCCCTTATCTTTTTTATTTGACATTTTAGAAAAATGTGTCCCAAATAAAAGTTTAATGGTTTCAAATGAATTTTTATGAAAACATTTTTTTTCATATACAGGGTGTTACAGAAAGTCTGGGCGTGGTCCAAGTTTCTTATTTCAAATAGGTACCCCATTTTTTTATTGAATTTTCGGATTCTCCTGAGAATTTTACACATTTTTTATAAGGGATATTCTATACTTAAATCTAAAGCCTAAAGAGATATTGTTATTTTTTGAAAACTATTATGTAAAACAGGTAAACATTTTTCTGGTCGTAAACTGGTCATTGACGGTGACTGTTTTACTGTTTGGTAGACTTTCTGTCAATTTCTGGATAAAATGTCACATTTCCGATGAGGAAAAATCCGACAACCTTCGCATAGCTTATGAGAATAACGAAAATACACAGGCAACCAGAACAGAAATCACCATCTTCCAACGAATCGCCATCTAAACAAACATTTTTTGAAATATCAGACGTGGATTTTTTTCCTTCTACGGGGTATTCCAAAAACATCGAATTTTGGAAATATGCATATGAATCTAATTAAGGCAACACATGTTACACAAAATATATGTATAATATTAACGAAAACAGAAAAGAATATTTTAAAAACTACACACAGCGTCAAAAAACTTGGACCCCTTCATAAGTCGCAATGCAAATAAGCTTTCCTCAAGACCGCGTATCTTCAGTAATAAATGAACCAACGAAGTGATTGAAAAATGATTATGTCAACGAATAGCGGGACTACCACTTTTAGTTAACTGAGCCATGATATTGTAATCAGCAAGCTAATAAGGAGAGTTTAATTTTTTTTAGCCAGACCTCCCATTTAATTTGCATTAGGTCCTGTGTTGAGAAACTTTTAAACATTCTGTAGAGCGTTCTAATTACAATAGAATATTTCATGTGGCTAAAAGTGGCAGCCCTGCTATTCGTTAACATACACTTTTTTTAATCACATGGTTGGATCATTTATTACTCAAGATACAAGGTCTTGAAACAGAGCATTTTTGCATTGCGTCTTATGAAGGGGTCCAAGTTTTTTGACGCTGTGTTTATTACAAAAAACTACATATTATCAAATAATTCAA
Organism: Kuschelorhynchus macadamiae; assembly: GCA_030620095.1. Classification (NCBI taxonomy): domain Eukaryota; kingdom Metazoa; phylum Arthropoda; class Insecta; order Coleoptera; family Curculionidae; genus Kuschelorhynchus; species Kuschelorhynchus macadamiae. The sequence goes on from JAUTXW010001552.1 coordinate 5,070, forward strand.
TAATGAAATGAAATATAAATATTATAATTGCTGAATATGTCCACCATTCATTTCAATACAATTTGTATAATCTGCTTCGATTTTATTAATCGCATTAATAATGAATTGTGCATGATTATTGTTTAAATCCTCAATGGCTTCAATTATTCTCCTTCTTAACACCTCTATATCTTCCGTGGGAGTTTCATATATTTTATTCTGCAAAAATCCCCACAGAAAAGAGTCAAGAGGTGTTAAGTCGGGACTATTGGGCGGCCACCGAATCGGTCCAGTCCGACCAATCCACGTTTCAAAATTTTGATTTAAAAAATTTAGGACCGCAAAAACATTGTGTGGTGGGGCTCCATCTTGTTGCCAAATAATTTGGTTGTATTGACGGAGGGGTAAGTCATCCAAAATAGGTTCCAGATCATTATTTAATAAATTTAGATATTTTTCTCCATTTAAAGATCCATCAATGAAAATCGGTCCAATAATTTTGTTGTGAAGGAGCCCGCACCACACATTTAAAGTTTTCCGACCTTGGGTTTTAATTTCACGCATGGCCCGAGGGTTTTCCGTTGCCCAAAATCTAACATTTTTCCGGTTGTGAATCCCGGCAGTACTAAAGGCGCATTCATCTGACCATAAAACTTTTTGAAAAATATTGTTATCTTCATCTTTCATCAGCAACATTTCCTGGCAAAACATGGTTCGTTGGTTTTTCTGATCTTCAGTTAATTTCTGGACGGGTAAAATTTTGTATGGGAAATATCCATGCTTTTTTAATGTCGAATAAATTTTGAAAATAGATTTATTAAAAAAAATTGATGCGTCTTTTAAGGCTGCATTTGGATTTTCTGAAAATAAATAATATTTGCGTAAGTTACTTTATATCCTGTGGGTAATTTCTATTAACCTACCTTGAAAAAATAATAAAATATTTAATTCCTCCTCCTCATTAATAACCGCAGTACGTTTTTTTCTTTTAACAGTCATTCGATTTCGAAAGCCAAGTTCAATATTTTTGAAAGTTTTTCGAGATGGAATAGCTCGCATGGGGAAAAGCCGCTGATATTCTCTTCTTGCCGCGCAAGCATTATTATTATTCTTGTAGAAAATGCGAAGAATATCACATCCTTCTTCGTCAGTGTAATGCATCTTTTCAATGAATTGACAGAACGACAGATCACCGTCAATGACCAGTTTACGACCAGAAAAATGTTTACCTGTTTTACATAATAGTTTTCAAAAAATAACAATATCTCTTTAGGCTTTAGATTTAAGTATAGAATATCCCTTATAAAAAATGTGTAAAATTCTCAGGAAAATCCGAAAATTTAATAAAAAAATGGGGTACCTATTTGAAATAAGAAACTTGAACCACGCCCAGACTTTCTGTAACACCCTGTATATGAAAAAAAATGTTTTCAAAAAAATTCATTTGAAACCATTAAACTTTTATTTGGGACACATTTTTCTAAAATGTTAAATAAAAAAGATAAGGGGGGTGGCAATATATAAAAAAAAACCCTGTACATATAAATAAAAAAAATTAGGAGATTTTACAAATCGCAAAAAATATGGAAACCTTGTTTTAACAAACAAATGAAATTAGTGAAAATAAACAGATAAATAAAATTTATCTGTTTATAACTCTTAATTCAAATATTTTTTAATTATCTATAAAACAAAAGCAAACAATATCAAATTCAATAATCAAGATAACTAAAGTAAACAAAGACCACGTTCTACAATACTTTCCCTCTTTGTTTACTGGGTCGAAATGAAAAGAATATTATGTATATTCTTTGGTTTTTCTCGAATTTCTGCTTTTGTAAAGATTTTGTCAAAAAATCAGCAAACTGTTTTTGAGATTCCACCTAGATGACCTTATGGATTGATTCTCTACATATTCTCGAATGAAATGATATTTTATGTCGATGTGTTTTGTTCGCTTATGTTGCTCTATATTTTTAACTAAACGAATAACACTTTGATTGTCAATATAAAGTGGTGTTTGTACTTCTAATTTAATACCAAGCTCCTGGATAAATGTACGAAGCCATGATATTTTTTGACCTGCATCTGCTGCTGCTATATATTCGGATTCTGTGGTTGATCGAGCAACACACTTCTGTGAACGAGATTACAAAATGATAAGTGCTCCGGCTAAGATGGGAACATATCTACTCATAGAATATCTAGTGTCTAAATTGCTAGCAAAGTCGGCATCAGAGAATGCAACAAAAGTTAATTCCTTGGCAGCAAAACACATTCCAAAATCGTTTGTATCTTTAAGTGTTTTCTTTACTGCTGTCCAGTGATTTATCTTAGGGCTACTTAAAAAACGGCTAACCTGGCCCACAGCAACCATTGTCAGGTCTTGTTACTACCGCCAAAAACATTAAACAACCAACAGCTTTCCTATAGGGCACATTTTTCATATATTCTTCTCTGGGTAGAAATTCCTGTATCCGTAAAATAGCACCTGGATCAGATGGGATGGCACTTGATTTACATTCCCCTAGATTAAACTTGTTTAGAACTTTTTCTGTGTAGCCTTCCTGACTTATGTAGATACATCGCTCTTCTCGGTTTCGTTTAATTTCTATACCCACGTAATAATCTGCACTGGATATGGTGATTTCAAACATGTGGTTAAGATCTTCCAATATTTTAGAAAATCTTCCAATATTTTAGTTTACAAACTAAACATATATTTTCACTATTAAAACCCTTAGGTTGTTCCATGTAAATATCTTCTTTTAAAATACCGGTTAAAAATGCTGTTTTTATGTCAAATTGACATATGTCCAAATCTCTGATATCAGCTAGTCAATATGCGAACCGACTAATGCCTTACTACAGGTGCAAACGTCTCCGTGAAGTCAACATCTGGCATTTGTGAATAACCGTTTGCACAAAGTCGTGCAATCTGTGTAATCTCTAGGTTCATCAATCACTTTTGTACATGCTGTACTGCAGGAATAATCATCAAAACGAACAGCGAACTTTAAACTGTCTCGATTTCTCCTTACCAGTAACATTGACAATTTCATTTTGTCCTGAAGTTTCTACATTGTGACAAGTGGTGTTGACATTTTCTTCTTCATTTGACATATTGGCATTTTCAACTATGTTCTCATCTTTTTCAACTTGAAGTAACATTTCTTCTGATGTTTCTGATCTCGGTATACTTTCGTATTCATTTTCTTCTAAAATACAGGTTTTATCTTCCTGTAGTTAATTTTAACTCCGACTCATTATGATTCTCTACTTCGAAAACAGAAAAATAGAACAAGTTTTGCTGATCTACTAAGACAAGTGCATTTGAAGATACTGCTTCGTTAAAACTTACATCCCTACGAACAATAACTTTCTTGGTTTCTCATCATAAAGTGGGTAATTAGGGCTATTACCATCATACCCCACTAAACATACCTTACTGGTCTTCTTTTCAATTTTTTTTCGAAATTGTTTTGGAATAAGTGCAAATGTCTCTCGCCAAACCTTCTTAAGTGACTAAGATTGATTGGCTTCCCTGACCATTTCTCATATGGTGTTTCACTCTCAGCAGATTTGCAAATCATTCTATTTAAAATGTAGAACGCCGTATTCATCGCTTCTGCCCACAAATTAATTGGAAGATTACTGCTACTTAGCATAGTTCGAGCACACTCGACAATACTTCTTAAATCTCTTTCCGTCTTTCCATTCTGTTCTGGTGTATACGGGGCACTGGTTTCATGTATAATGCCATGTTTTTTTTTTAAATTGCCAAATGTTTGATTGACATATTCAGTACATTGTCAATTCTCAACACCTTGATTTTTCTGCCAGTTTGTCGTTCCATCCTTTTCTCAAATTCAAGAAGTTTTGAAAAAAACATTGTCTTTATGTTTTACAAAATATAAAACACCATAGGATGTACAATCGTCTTTAAATAATACGGCATAATGTGCACCCCCAAGAAAATGAACAGCAACTTTTCCAAACAAATTCGAATTAATACACTCCCCAGGATCATAAATTCATTGACCTTAAAAGATTTTCTTGACAATTTGCCTACTGACAGTTTTCACAAAAAAAAACATTTTCAAAATTTTTGGCTTTTAAATCAGGAACTAAACCATCATTTGCCATTTTCTTCAAGGTATTCAAATTTATGTGTCCAAGCCTTTCATGCAAAGAAACACGGCATTAGTTACAGTTGCATTTCCTTGAAGTACCGTAGAAGCCTCAAACAACATTTTATAACAATTTTATAACATTGATTTTGTAGTTTCCACCAAATTATTTTGAATATCTTTTGCCTCTAACTCTTCATGATTAACTTCAACTTGATATCTTGTATTTGTAACAGCTCCAATAGAAAAAAGGTTTTTATTTATTTTAGGGACATAAAGTGTATCCAAAAGATCATACTGTATTTTTCTGTCACGTACAACTACAGAAATTTGAACTGTCTGTTCGAGATGTCATATGCTTTGAAGCAGCACTATCTGCAAGCCAGAAATCTGCGCAACCTGACACGAATAAGTTTTTCATTTCTGCGCTCAATGCTTGATTTTGGTTGCTTTTACTAAACTGTTCAATATCTAAACCAAATCTCTCTAACCATTTTTTGCTTTCTGATTTAACATGACCCTAATTGTGACAATAGAAACAAGTTACATACCTTGTTATAGGGGTTTCAGTATTTAACCTGGGATTCCAATTTTTAATTTCATTCTTGTAATTGGATGAACCCGAATAGGTTAGATTTAACTTTAACGTGGCCAATGCTTGGATACATTCATCATTATGTGAGAGTCGCGTTTCTTCCTTGAGTAGTCTTGCAGTTAGATTGTCAAAAGTTTGTTTTGATTCATCATAGGAATCCCACGCAGTAACAAAAACGCTATATTTATAAGGTAAACTTCCTAAAAGTGTAGCTATCTTGTCAATATCTTCTTCTCCAACATTCGCTAGTGCTTGAGCTAGATTCAACATTACTAATGTGTTTAGCAATACGTTCTGTTTCAGACATCTGATAATTGAAAAGAAATTATTTTAACATAATTTTATTAACTGATGACCTCTGTTCATGAATAAGCTTTAGTCTTTTCCACTTTTCTGGAGTATTTTTGCTTACCATTATAGACTGAAGTTGTTTAAATTCCATTGAAGTAAAGAGAATTAACATAGCACGAGTATTTAAAGATTCCCAGTCCTCTTGTTTCTTAGAGTCTTCAGCATCTGGACAAGTATATATTCCATTAATCAATTCTAGCAGATTTTCGGCGCGAAACACTATCTCCATTTGATACTTTCGTAACTGGAAGTTTCCGCAATCAAACTTCTGAATATTGTATCCTCGAATTTTATCCATTTTGACTGACGTCAAAAATGATTGATTGATTGAACAACAAGGTTAACCGTAACCGTAAATTTACTAATTTTCAGAATCCTACTTGAAAATTTCCTTCTTCTCGTTCGTCCACTATTTCAAATAAATTACGCTTATACTGGGCCCATAACCTATTAATATTACTATCGATATTTACGTATACCGTGTTACGGTATACTTCATTTCTTCAAAAAAAAGGTTCTTGGTGGAGTTAATTGTTCAGCTCGAAAATGTGAGGCAAATAATTCTTTTCTTGATAATTTCAATCCTAAATATCCAACAAAATATATTGCCTATTTAGATGCAACAAATTTCTATGGTTTTGCAATGAAACATTACTTGCCAGAAAAGCACTTTCTTTCAGATACATTATCTACGGGCTATGTATTTGAAATTGACTTAAAATATCCCCAGAATTTGCATGAAAGCCATATCGACTTTCCGCTCTGTCCCGAACAATTTAAGACACCAATTTGAAAATATTCTAAACTAATTCCCAATTTAAACAATAAGTATAATTATGTTATTCATTATCGTGCTTTGAAGCAATGCTTAAAATTTGGACTTAAACTTCTGAAAATACACCGAGGAATTAAATTTACCCAATTTCCATGGTTAGCTAAATATATTGATTTCAATACTAATTTACGAAATGCTTCAAAAAGCAAATTTGAAAAAAATCAAACAAATTGGCAAATAACAGTATTTTTGAAAAAACTATGGAGAATGTCGATAACCGAGTAGATATTAAACTAGTAACTCAATGGGAGAGAGAGCGAAACGAACTAAGGGCTGAGAAATTAATTGCAAAACGTCAATTCAAAAGATATGTTGTAATGTACGTACATATATTCTTTTTCAGAAATTTGGTGAAATGCCAATGAGTATTACAAAAAGTGGTGATTACGTATGTTTTGGAAATGAAACTGTGTGCAGATTATGGGAACAAGTGCCTCTAATCAAATACAGATTAAATATATTTTACAAAAACAGAAATTTAAGAGTTACTTCGACATTTTAAAAAATCTGTTTTGCGAATCCAATTGTCTTCAAAAAGTATATGATACTCTTTCTCCAAGTGAAAATCCCAATGTTAGAATTATTACTAATGGATGCATTAGTAATAATTCTGGAACAGAAATTAAAAGAAAGAAAATATTATGAAGAAATCAGTAAATTTTGATGAAACTAAAAACCAACTTCATACGATGCATGCATGGATATTTGTGTATAGAAAATCCCATATACTGCCTCAAGAGTTTGTAGACCAACAACATTTTAAAAGACGAATTGAATTATGTGAAATTATTTTATTAAACTGTTTTAAAAAATATGTTAAATATGATTATAAAATAAAATATTATTAATAAAAAAATGTGTTTTATTGATAAATATTTTACAAAATATCCTTTTTTAATATCCATGAGTTGTGTGTTTTGTCTAATGCCAATCATTTAACTAACAACTTATCTCCCTTTCGTCTTGTTACTTGTTTTGACTTTTTGCAGTTCTTTTCCATAAAAACCTCCTAAAATTTCTGATTTGTTTTCATCTTCAAGTAAATATGTTGTAGGATTTTTATTCTAAAAATTTCATTTGACCAGTTGGGTGTGTACCCTCTAGAAAAAATTCTATGTGCTTGCTTATATGAACAAACTCACCAACTTTAAATTGTTTTAAATTAGGATCAACTGTTTTCGTATGAGTAAATGATGATTTCAATATATTCTTTTCATTTCCTTTATTAAGAGCATTAGTTTTTTTACTAATTGTAGACTGTACTGTATTATTGTACTTCCTACCTATTTCAGCCAATATAATTTATAATTTCCTTGCAGACTAAACTTTTTCTACATTTTATTTTTTTAATATTAGGTTTACTCGCTCAACGATACTTGCTTTCAAATTAGAAAAAGTGCTATAGTGATTGATTTGAAACTGATTCATTAGCTTCTGAAAATCTTTAGAATAAAACTCTGTTCCTTTATCTGTTTTTATATTTTTTGGAACACCCTGCAGGTGTTTAGGAGCTTTTTGAGAATTTTTCTCATTGCAGCAGCCACTTCTTTAGCAGTTTTTATTCATTTTTAGACTTACACTTTAAAACTAACCCCGCATAAAGCGATCCAGGTGATGCGGAATGTTGGAGAGATCTCCCAACAGAAATATTATCACCGTTAGCGGGTTTATGACCTAATAGTTCAATCGAACTAAATATATTGTTATTTATGATGAAACTTATTTTTTTACTACAGTGTACTTTTATCACTTCTGCTTCTGGAAATGGAAACGATAAAGTAATATCATCACCGCTTATAGTAAAGCAACGTCTTGAGTAACCATCCGAGAGTTTAATTGTTAATTGTGTCCAAGAACCATGGGAAGAATAGAAAAGTAATATGTCTTGATTGGCATTTAGGGTATGTGTTTATTAACGGACATATTTAATATATATTCTGCAACTGTTGCATTTTTATTTCAATGGCTTTTATTTATAGGATTGGCTTCTTGTAGTTCTTCAATTATAGAAATAGTTTCATTATTGTGATTTGTACGTCCTGCTTCGACAGATGCTATTAAAAGCCGAAATTTATCAGCAAGTGTTCGGTGATATTATCCCAATATACATAGTCGGTATTTGTTTTGTTATGTTTTAAAATCCCCATTCCCAGTCTCTGTTTTGTTTTTCTATATGGAGCCTTAGGTCCACTACATTCTACTATTAGATTTTTTGCTGGCGTACTTAGTGTTTTTGTTTTTGTTACACCTTTTGCTTGTAAGTATGGTCCTATAATAGTCACAAATTTGATTGAGCCGTTTCCTTGAACCAGCTTATTAGGGTCGTGATTTCTGCGATATGCTTTAGTGCTTGATAGAATATCCATATATTCATCCAAATCTGCTTTTTTACAACCAACGGGTTCTTTTTTAAAATGCAATTCATATAAACCTGGAGTGCCAGTGTTTTCGAATCTAATTCCGTTTGGATGTTCAAGTAATGTGAGAATAGAATTCGTTTTTCCTGAGCCCGACATGCCTAGACAAAGACATCTCTTTGAATCACCACCAAAAAGATCACCATGTTTTCTAAATGATTTGTTCAAACTTTTGTCATCGTGTGCTTGTTTTTCAATCCACATCATCAACAGTAACTGACATAGGATGTTAAATAATAGGTATTTATAGATACGCCGATTTGTTACTTTTACTGTTGTAGTGTATATATTACTGCCCGTTTTACTGTATTTGTGGTCTATTTTGCTGTTTTCGCTGCCTGATTTACTGTCTGTTTTGCTGTATTTGCTATTTTTGTAGTCTGTTATGCTGCATTTGTGGTCTGTTTTGCTGTTTTTACTGTCTGATTTTCTGCCTGTTTTGACGTATTTGTGGACTGATATGCTTTATTTGTGGTTTGCTTCACCGTGTTTTTTTGTTGTTGTCTGTTTAGCTGTTTTTTGCTGTCTGATTTGCTGTTTATGAAAGTATTTAAAGAGGATGCACAGTATAATTTCCTCATTTAAAAGAAAAAACTATAAAATGATCATACACAGCCCTCACACGCTTACAACTAATAAGAATAGGAAGAAGAAAGGTTCAGGATTAGAAAATAAACTTATTAATAGTTTATCTGTTGAACTACACATCCTGGTTACAACTATTACGGACTTGGAACCCAGTTGGAAAAAAGACTAAGTAGAGGAGATAGCGGTATAAATCCTTTAGACGCTGCTTGTGAAGATCACGATATTGCATACTCACAATCTAACTATTTATCAAAAAGACACAAGGCTGATAATATTCTAGCAGATAAAGCTTAGCAAAGAGTAAAAGCTAAAGATTCTTCATTTAGTGAGAAAACTGCGACTTTAATAGTTACAGGTATTATAAAAGGGAAAAGAAAGTTTGGTATGGGTGTAAAAGTGTCTAAGGGTAGTAAACTTAGAGTAAAAAAAACCGCATTATAAAAACCCCGAAAAAAATTGGGGGATTCTTACCACTCTTGCGTCTAATTTTAGGAGACCTTGATGCTTGGGGGGGGTGGGGCAGCAAGAATAGCCAAAGCTGTGAATGATGTGAACGCGTCAAGGCAACTGCTTGAAGAAACTCAGTGTCATAACAAAGCTATGGTGGATGTTGCAGCCGTCAAAAGGTTTATTTATAAAACTATTTAAAAAAGGAAATGGATTATTTATTAAACCCTATAAGGGCGGTTCAGTAAATAAAACGATAAAAAAAGCGCAAATCGAATGTTTATTAAATATAATAGACCATTTAAAATTCAACTTATTGCAGTTAGCAAATCTTATAAAAAAGGAAAGCGTAAACACAAAGTTAGTAGTTCCAAGAACATCAAACAGTTAACAACAGAAACCGTCAATTTCTTCAATCTTAGGTTTTAAGGTTTTTAAATAATGGATATTTTAAACTTCAATGAAAATCTATATGTTGACAACTCTGTGATTGGTTCAGAATTACATACATATCAAGCATTTATATCTTCAAAATTGGATTATAATGATGAAATACGTATTCCAATGAAAGTACTTGATACCTATACTTTGCCATGAAAAAGTTTTCTATACTTCTATTCATAGAAGGAACTTTTGCTAACGTAGAAGGAAAATATGTTTCTATTTTGAGAAATTCGTTTTGAACTCAATGGTGTAACTATAGATTCTGTAAGAAACGTTGGTTTAACATTAAAAGGATATTTATCTTTTAATAACAATGAAAGCGTAAAAAATTAATCTGATAGAATTTTTGTATGTATTTAATGTATCTATGCCCCTAAAGGGATAGGATTCTTCGAGGATCATAAAAAAATTCTTTTAAACATGAAACAAGAACTGATGCTTATTAGAGCTAGTAACGATTTGGATGTTGTTATCTTTATAGATGATACAGAACCTAAAACACTTTTTTTATCCAATTCGGAAAGTCACGATTGAAAAATTATACTGGAAAGTACTACATGTTGAATATTCTGAATTACCTGAAGCATCGCGCCATGCATGGCCACTAAAAACAACTAGCAAACTGGAGAGGCCACGTCATGCTGTTATTGCCTTCCAAGTAGATCGAAAAGCAAATGTAAAAAAAGATATGCGTCAATTTGATGATGTTGATCTAACATAAGAATTTTTCTAAATTCAGAGAGATATCCATATTATGATTTATATTTAAATTTTAAAGACAACAAATTTTCTGCTCCTTATGAAATGTTTGCTAATTTTAGAAATTCATACTATGGATTGACCAATGAACCAATTTTTACTCTTCAAAAATTTAAGACAACTTCACCTATTTCACACATTGATTGCTCTCTTAGAAGGAATCGCTATAAAGTGGTTCTGTAGTTATGAGAGTCGAATTCGAAACAAAGGAGAATATTAAAGAAATGCCTCAGCTTATTGTCTCATTCTACACGATAAAATATTTAGCTCTAATCTTCTAAAAAAGATAGTTAAACAACTTTAATTTTTCAATTCAATAAAATTTCAATATTTAAAGATATGAGAGTTATTATATATATTCAAGGATTTAAAGTGGAGAACAATAAATTAATTCTTAAAGAATTGGCATCTTACGATGGATTCAAAATAAATCACCTCATATTCAAAGCACTCTTTCCTTTAAATCATTTACCATCAAAATTATACAACAGCGCTGTTTGGCTAATGAAGAATCATCATTGCATCGACAAGAATGAAGGATTTACCCCTTGTCATAGATGTCGAGATATTATCATAATATGACTGGAAAGTCAACTTTATAGGTTAAGGGTGAAGAAAAGGCTGAGTTTATCAGAAAATATTTACTAAAGCCAGTTATTGAATTTGATGAATAGCCAGCTTTACATAAATTAGAACCATGCTGCTTTTATCACTCGAAAACTCTGTGTGTTTGTGCATTAGCAAATGTTTTTTCTCTGTATAACTATTTTTTTTATGAAATAAAACGATTAGTTTTAAAATATATTTGTTAAATATTTCCTTATACATAACATATGTTCGCTTAACACTAACTTTTTTAATTCATCTATAAGTTTTCTTTCATTTTTACTTTTAACAAAATCTATACACTTAGAAGCGAGTCTACAAAATTCTGCATGTTCCACATAATGTAAATTAAATTTAACTATAATGCCTTGTCACGTCGAAAACGTTCTGGTATCTTTTCCCAAATTTGTAACAAATCTTCTGACTCGACAAACCTTTTTAAATAACTAAGAGGAATATATTTTAGATCATTCGCTTTAATTTCCCACAATGGTACCGTTAGCGCTAAACAAATAACTTTACCAACACATTCAATAATTTCTTCGGTAGGTAACGAACCCATCTAACTTAATGTAAGAATGAATTGCTCTGTTGGCTGCTAACACTTAAATAAAACATATCCTTCCACATGCACACGTAGGAGTGGAGAAGACCAATCAGAATCAAGCGGAGTAAAGTAGGGGTGGCCAGGAGAATTGGGGGACCAATAAAATAGGCTGTGGGGGGAGCGAAACTAACCACCTCAATCCCCTCTACTTACGGGTTCAAAAGTTTATAAGAGTTAACTATATAGTATGGCACACGGTTCTAAAACAGCGACGCAAGGGAAAGGTGAGGTAAAATCTAGCCTGTTTTCTCTCTACGCATAGTTCTTTAGCTGAAATATTAAAAAAATAGAATTCAGGAATTATTGCGTATTAGTGTATTGCTATATAATTCTAGCCTGTTTGCTATCTATTCATATGCGTGCCTAAAACTTTGGCTAGAATATTGAAAAATAGCGGTTAGGAATTGTGTATTAGTGTATTGCCATATAATTAGAAGACAAAATATCCGAAAATATCTGTCGAGATAATGCATAACATTTTAAAATTGTTTTTAATTTTTTACGAATATACTTAGATAAAGAAAAAAACGTAATGGACTCACTTTTAATTAGCTGTTTTCTACTTCTCTCGTAAAAGCCAAATATTGTAATCATTAAGAAATTGCCCCTCCAAGTTTTTACAGATCTTTATGTTTTAGGGTCCTACTCGATTCCAAAAAAACATGTTTTCTCAGTTCCATCGATCTGTCGGTCGGTCAGTCTATTCACAGCATAACGAAAAACTTTATCCGATTGACTTCAAATTTTGGTCAAAAATTTGATAGATAGGAGGTAGATAAGCGTTTATTTATATTCCAAAATATAACAAATAGGTATACAAAAAAACCCAGTGAATGTGGAACAATGTCAACAAGTAGTATTACAATTACCAAATACCGGCGTATATAAAATACCTTGCTTTTTTTCCTGCATCCTAGAATCTATCATCATATCACAAATACCTAGAATCATGAGTTAACTACCTATGTAGCTGCATTGAAAATAATTTTGGATTAAGAGAAAAAAACAAAAAAAAAACATAAATTTCACATTTGTACTTACAGTTTCTACAATTACAGATTAAAATACACATATTTACAGATTAAAATACCTACATGTCTAGTGTGGCAACAATAATAATTCATAGAAAGAGAAAAATTCATTATATTATATCATTTTTGTCAGAAGCAAGGTATTGTGTAAAAGGCCTTTTTACATAAGAATTCTCTTAATACATTTTTTAATTGAGAATTCAACATTTTTTTGTAAATATATGAAGTTGTATTTATCAGGAAGAAGGTACTGATGGAGTGACCCAATATATTGCATTGGAGATATACGTCCATCCATGACGTAAGGAAATATCACCAAGAACGTCGAAATATTGTTCATATTGATGAAACTTAGGTGGATAATGACTTGACTTTTAAGAAGCGCTGGCAGAGTGAAAATGTTTATTCTGGTGTTATATTGGTGCCTCTCATTAAAGTTATTAAAAAGATCTCCGTTATTTGAAACAAACACAGTCCAAAATATACATACTAGTAAGAGTTAAAATATTATTTTCAATAAATCCTTTTCTACAACTATCCTGCAGGCTTAATTTAAAAATAGAACGAAGACAACTTTTTTGTAAAACAGAGATTCTAGCAACATCAACTGAATTTTCGCAAAAGATAAGGCCATATCTGATACTTGATTGAATAAATTCATGATAGGTAGATAGAGCAGCATCCTGACCAACCCTCTCAGCCACAATTTTTAAGACATAACAGTACTTAGAAACTTTTAAGGCCACACCCTCAATGTGTACCCTCCAGTTCAGTCTTCTGTCTATTTCAACTCTCAGAAAAGATATGTTTTCCTTTGATATTAATTATTCATTATTGTACAAAATATTGGAATCATTATTTACTCTATTTCCTAAAATTCTTTCAGTTAAGGGTCATATGGTGATGAACTGGCAACATTATGGTAAAAATACAATATGGCGGAGCAAAATGGCGGCCTAATGAAATGTGTAAAAGCTACTATTAAAAAACTACTTATCCAATTTATTTGAAATGTGGCAGAAAAATCGAGTATTATGTTAAAATGAATTGGTAAAATTTACTTCCGATACTAGAATGGCCTAATGAAATATTTAAAAATCAACATGGAAAACAACTTATAAAAATGATTTGAAATGTTTTGCAAGAGTTAAGTGTAATAGAAAGATAAAGGGGTAGAATTGTGGTACGAATCCAATATGGCGGAATACAATGGCGGCCTAGTAAAATGGTAACATTCAGGTATTAAGGAACTTAATAATTAAGGTAGTAAGGAATTTAAAGTGATGGCAATTTACGGAATTTTTTTTTTAATTTTCAAGTAATTTATGTCATAAAATTTATTAACCAAAGGTAACACGGATTAAATGTATTAAAAATATTTACTATATCACTATATATATATATAATAACGCCCGTCATATCAGTTTTAGTTTAGTCCCAAAAATCTTTGGCATTTTATAAAATTTCAATAAAATCGGGTCAGTATTGTTTGTAATATTAAGTTTGTTTTGTTTTACATAAACTGATAGAAAATTATTTACTAAAGAACAAAAGAGGCGCTATCAATTTATTTGCATTTTTATTAAGTGCCGTTCATTGGTCTTTTTGTGAAAAATCCAATATGTGAGTTAAAGAGTGTTAATTTTAATAATGTACAAAGTCCCAGGTACCTCTAGTACTGTGCAAAATTTCATTAAAATAGGTTCACTAGTGCCTGAGGTATTTAGTTTTAAAAATTTAGGAGGTTTTGACAAATCACCCTGTATATGCGTTAACGATAAATTTAGAATTTTTTTATTTTCAAATCTGAAAGGCCCTTGGTCCATACTAACCATTTCACTATGTCCATTTCTTCCTGAAACACCCTGTATATGTACAGTCCCTTCAAACAATTTTATTAAGCGCCATTTTGTTCCATCATATATAATTTCTCACAATATTTTACGAATTTCTACCTAAACCAGTAAATGTGATAAATTTTCTTATACTGATTTTTTAAGACCGCCATTTTGTGCTGTTATGTTAATTAAGATTTTAATATTTTTGAAAACAATTATTTAGCTGCCATTTTGTTTCCCCATATTGGATTCGTACCACAAATTTACCAGTTTATTTCTACATCACATTTATTGCTTGTACAAAATTTGAAATTGATCCAGTAAATAGTTCTTACAGGCTAAATTTTTGATTATTTTATTGGGCCGCTATTTTGTTTTGCTACCTTGGATTCATACCAAAATGTTACCAGTTCGTTTCTATGTAACATTTAATTTTTATGCAAAATTTGTGGTAAATTGGAAATAAGTTTTTTAATAACCTTAAATTGTTTTCCAAAATTTGAAATTAATTGGGTAAGCTTTTTTTGTAGCTATTTTGTGAACCCACAGATAGACAGACAGACTGACAGAAAAGAAAATATATATGTTTTAATATCTAGGGAGGATAAAACATAAAACCTGGGAGGGCGTTTTTTTTTGACGATTGCTAATATTTTATTTTGGAGCCATTTTCTTCCACTATCTTGAAATCGTACCACAATTTTACCACTTTATCTATCCCTATATGTTAATTAAATATCGCACACCACTGGTCAGAAAACTACGCCCGGCAGTGTAATTCTCCGATTTCAGACCCTGGCCCGTTCACAATTCAATCCAAGGCATCTTTTATCTTCGTTTTTCCCACGTCATCCGCGCCGAAAATGCCTATTTCTCTCTGACAATAATTGATCGTTGAACGGGCTGGGGTTTTGAAATCTGTCAATAACAGGTACCCTGAATAAGTTGGCGTCCACCGATACCTATCAATATTATTTTTTGTATTTTATTTCAATTCCTGATGCATTAAAAAAAATAATTTGAACGGACCACATAACTAGAATAATTTTTTATCCGCATTCCTTTCACGCGTTCGGACTTATGTGCCAGGCTTTACCATAACCAACGGGTATGATTTGTATAAAAGTCGACTTTATCATTCTTTATATGGTATTTACATTTTTTACTATTTTGTTACCGTACTGTTAAAAGACGCGATATTAAAAACCCGTATTTAAAAATTTTATATAGTACAAAAATTACGGAGATAAATGTTCTTATCAAATAAAATACTTTTTTTCAAATAAATTAAGCCGCTAAAAGTTACATGGAACTGTGAAAACCGTATTCAAAATTTTTAAGCAGTTCTATAACCGGTAAGAATGGTTACAATACTTTTGTAGGTTTTCGTGGAGAAATTAATGAATCGCGAATAGAATTTTCTTAAGTCACTTTATTGACATCCATCATCAAAACTCTACTAAAACTTAAACTTTTAACAAGGACAAAACATAATGTCTTTATTGGACGGGGTGATACCATGGAATGGGATCACTCTTTCCTTTCGGAGGAATGTTCATCGTTACAACCTCCCCCTTTGCACCACATAAACGTCCTCGTGCGTGGGGCAACACAAAGTATTAAGAACAGCAGAGGCATTTTCTACTTGAACGCATCCTACGTTGTCGACCTGAACCACTGGGAACCTCTGCATTGGAAATTTCTTCTGGAGCAGCGCCAGGCACGGATACAACATTGATAGTCTCGTCTGTTTCAGCTCTAGGAGGTCTGGATAAAGTGTCTGCAATGACATTCTTTTTCCCATTGATATAATCAATTCGTAAGTAATAGGCCTGTAGACGTAGGGCCCATCGAACTAGGCGACCAGTGTGTGTCTTTAGAGACATAAGCCACCTTAAAGGCTGGTGATCACTTTGTACGAGTATTGTTGCATTTTCCAAATATCCTCTAAACTTCTCAACGGACCATACAACAGCAAGGGCTTTTCGTTCTGTGGTACTGTAATTTTGTTCTGCCGGGGTGAGTAATCTGGATGTATACTCAACAGGGCGTTCATCTGCCTCACCCTCCCCCTGGAGTAAACATGCTCCAAGAGCGTAGTTACTAGCATCAGTACGCAAAATGTAGGGTAAACGGAAATCTGCCTGTCGAAGAATAGGAGCGGTACTTAACAAAGTTTTCAGCTGGTTGAAAGATGCATCTTGAGTCTCTTCCCATTCCCATTTTGCATTTTTACGGGTTAGGGTTGATAGAGGTCTGGATATCTCAGCAAACTTGTCTATAAAGCGCCTGAACCATGAACAAGTCTGTAGGAAACTAAGTACTTGTTTAACGTTCTTGGGCGGAGGCATTTTCATTATGGCGGATACTTTGTCATCATCGGGATGTATACCATTAGCTGAAATAATATGACCAAGGTATTTTACTGAGTCACAACAAAAGGAACATTTTGTTCGATTTAACTTTAACTTGTATAAGTTAAGTCTTGCAAAGACTTTTCTCAAGTCACTGAGGTGGGTTTCAAAACTAGAAGAAATGACAATTAGACAATAGACAAGTCGTCTAGGTAGAGTAGCACAGAGACATCGGGGATACCAGATCGAAATCGATCCATCAATCTTTGGAACGTAGACGGGGCTGTAGATAAGCCAAAGGGCATGCGGGTATACCTAAAGGTACCAAACGGGGTAATGAAAGCGGTTTTGTCTCTGTCAGAAGGTTTTACATTGACCTGATGATAACCACTTTTATCATTAAAATTCATGTAACTGGTCTTTTTAGCCTCATGTAGTAGATCGTCTATCCTCGGCACAGGATATTTTTGAGACCTTGTAACAGCATTTAGCTTTCTGTAGTCCACTGCCAAGCGGATGCTTCCGTCTTTTTTCGGCACCATAACTACTGGAGCTGCGTATGGAGACTCGCATTCTTCTATAACACCAGCTTCTAACAGTTTGTCTAATTCCGTCTTGAGTTGTTGCTTCTTTGGTTCAGACATTCTATAAGGAGGAACGGCAATAGGGCTGTCATCTAGAAGAACAATCGAATGCTCTGCATATGGCGTTGGTTCGTTGCTGGACTCGAAAACAGCAGAATGTTCTGATAACACTCTGTTGAGCTGCTGTTTTTCCACGTTTTGCAAGGAACGACCTTCGTCTTCACGTAGTGAAACTTCTGATAATTCTATTGGGCTAACAGGTAGGGGTAATACTTCCTTTTCTGTTAAAAAATTATAAAATTCATTTGGCTGTTCACCAAAATAGTATAAACCAAGAGGCACATTAATGATCAGATTTGCCATTTGAATGAAATGAACCCCAAGGAGTGTGCGACTATTTTCATGTTCTGGGACTGACAACAAACAAATCTTAATATTTTTTCCATGTAACATAATATTAATATCAAAACTATAAGCAGTAACTTTCCTTTGAACACTATCAGCAAGAGTCATGTTCATATCTGCTATAACCTTATAAGGGGTATTGTCTTTTAGCAATATCTGCATCAGGGCTGAACCGGCAATACTGGATTTTACACCTGTGTCAATGTATGCATAATCGTTATGACCTGATATTGTTATCGGAACTAATGGTCGAAAATTAGGATTATTTGAACAAGAATTATACAAAAACTCAGTATTCATAACAGGATTCTTAAAAATAGTTTTTTTTGGAACACGTAGGACAGTTAGTACGGATGAATCCCGGAGCACCACAACCGTAACACGAGATAGAGGTACTTTGATTCGGCACATTCGCTACGCAAGGTTTGTTAACGTTTTGGGCAGGCGCGACACTTGTTTCCGCGGATTTGTTTTGGTTCTTTAATTTACGGCATTCGTCTTTCACGTGACCAATGTTTTTACAGTAAGAACACCGCTTTTTGTTTTTATCGTCCGAAATTTTGTGTCTATCGTCCACAACATCGAAAGTCTCTTCCGCTAAGCGAGCTTATTTTAAAAGTGCCTGAAAACAGTCCACTTTATCTCGCGGTACTTTTTCACGAATACTTCTGTTCAATAAACCGTACACCATGTCTAACTGAATGTTTTCGGTTAAAGTTCCACTTGGCAACTGCGCCAAAATCGCGCGGCATTTACATATAAACATATCAGTGTTAGTCTTTAAGTCTTGCTCTTGAGAGAAAAGTTCTCGGTAAACACGATACGGTGGTTTACTAGGTCCGAAAGTAGATTTTAACAAGGCTGTGGCATCTAGCCATGTCCCTAAAGAAGATTTAACACCTTGATACCATGTCGCGGCGAAACCTTCAAGGAGCATTGGAAGTCCTTTTAACGCGTTATCGTCACTTATTTGCGTGCAGTCTTTGTAAATTTCAATCGCGTCGATGAATGCATTAACATCTGAGTCTTTTGAGCCGTCAAATCTCGAACTACATTTCGCGAAGTTTCCATTGGAAGCAGGCTGTTGGACAGCTTGTCCAGTTTGAACAGTTAAACTAGCCAATAGTTGTTGAAATTGTTCATTCGACATAGTAACAGACATTTATTGATGAGTTTGTCTTCGAACGAAGTAGATAAGGGCTTCTTGGATCGTCAGAATCTCTTTCTAACATTCAGAGAAAAATAATAAAATTCAAGTCATTACCTGGAATTCGATGTGTAAAGTCGATTTTGGTTATATGGTATCATCTTTGGAACATCGGACCACCAACCGGCATCAGGCAGCAAATTCCATCCAGACGTAGTTAAAATGAAGAAGAAGGTTTGAGCACATAACCTCAAACTTTGAACTTTTTGAGCGAGAATGTTGACGTTTGGAATTATTGAAAAGTAACTTTCTAAATTCTTAATAGATAATACAGAGGTTTAATTAAACTATTTTCTATTTATTATTTTATTTCTAAGTAGGTTTTACGGCTTTATTTGGGACTCATTATTTGTTTGTCGTTTTTTTATGGTTATTAAAGTACAAAACCTACTGAAAAACTATTTTGCAGACGATTTTAGTTTGGATCTCTAAAATTAAATAGATAGAGGCAGCACAGGACCAAATTTTATTTTAAAAAAAAAGTTATTTTTTATAGTTGATTTAAGTTGAAACTTTTTAAGGTGAAACTCTATGTCTATATATAAGCAAATATAGGGTAGTTTTCCAATAAGAGTGACAAACAACTGTGGTGGCACAAGATTTATTTAAGGTTCCTAATTTTCCTTGCGACTTATGGTTAAAAAGGTACGCTAGGTAGGTATATAATTTATTTTGTTCAAGATATTGGACATCTATTATTAGATAGACAGCGGCGTCTCAGGTTCCTATGTTGTAAAAAAGTAACTTTCAGAGTTATTTGTTCTGCAGATGATTCAAATTGCTTAATATTAGACAAATAGATGGTATTTTTGCTCCAGGGGTGACAAACGACAGCGGTGGATAAAGTGAAAGTTTATTAATAAAAAAATGCTAAAATTGAGTTATAGTAGCTTTAAATTAGGTGAAATTTTTACTGCTTAATGAATATATAAAGACATATTGTATTTTTCTAGCGTAGGTGACAAACGACAGTGGCGACACTAAATCAGTGGAATTTTGATCAATTATTGCTTAAGATTAGAAAAATAATAGTTTTTTTGCATCAGGGATGTCAAACAACAATTTAGTGGTGGAATAACATCGAATTTTCTTTATAAAAAAATGTCGAAATTAAGTTAATTTCCTTATAATAGCTTCATTAATAAATATATAAAGACAAATATATAGTTTTTTTTTTATATATACATATATATATATATTGATTTGGTAAGAGTTTCTTGACCTTCCTTTTATATTGTTAATATATATAATTTTCTTGGGTATAGGTCCGAAAAAAGAAAATAATTGTGACTGAGGTTTTGGTAGTGTCACATATATTGTCAATTTTAAACACAAATAGTATATCAGGTACCATGCAAGGATTGTGATGGTGTTTATATTGGGCAGACACAACAATATCTACAGTCAAGATTACATGGCCACAAGTACGATAAGAAAAACCAAACTGCATTATCTAAACACGCACAACAAAATAATCATACTTTCGATTTTGACCGAACAAAGATTCTAAAAACTGAGTTACATAAAAAGAAAAGGGAAATCTATGAGTCAATAGAAATAAAAAAAAAACAAACATGCCATAAATGACAAAAAGGATATAGATGTGTTAAATAAAATCTATTTCGGTATAATATAACTAAAGTAAATATTGTTCTCCCTTCCATACCAACGATGGGTTATTTTCTTTAAAAATAATAAAATCCAAATCAGTGTGATATCGCCCAAGAGCGAGCAGCAAACGATATGTTGTTGTCGTCTTTTTTGTTATTTTCGTATGTTCGTAAAAATAAGTGAAATTTGTTCTTTATTAAGATTTTATTTTTGAAATGATTAATTACGTTTCATGGTAAGTTAAAAGTGATAGGTTTTTATTGTGAAATGTAGGGTTTTGTTTTTTGGTTTTAGGATAAACATTTTTTGAGAAAGGCAAGGGTGTTCCTGCCGAAACGTCAAAAATGATATTTTTTAAAATTGACAATATATGTGACACTACCAAAACCTCAGTCACAATTATTTTCTTTTTTCGGACCTATACCCAAGAAAATTATATATATTAACATATATATATATAGACAAATATAAAGTTGTTTGCTAATTGCTAAAATTGGGTTTCCTTTCTTAATGTAGATTCTACATGACTGCAGTTTTGATCAACAATGGCCTAAAATCTAGTAGAGGTGACATACGGCAGTGGCGCCAGGACATCGAATTTTCTTTTAAAAAAATGTTAAAATTCAGTTAACATCCTTATAGTAGCTTGAAATTATCTCAAATTTTAACCACTTAATGGATATACATAGACAAATATACAGTTTTTTTGTAGTAAGCGAGATATACGTCAGCGGTGGCACGAGACTATTTTCTTTAAAAAAATTGCTAAAATTGAGTTTACTTTTTCAAAGTAGCTTCTAAATAGCTGCAATTTTGACCAACTATTGCCTTCAATTAGACAAATAGACGATTTTTTTCCTGCATGGGTGACATACGACAGTGGCGTCACGACATCGAATTTTCATTTAAAAAAGTGTTAAAGTTAAGTGTTAACTTCTTTATAGTAGCTTGAAATTATCTGAAATTCTAATCATTTAATGAATATACATAGACGAATTTACAGTTTTTTTGTAGTGGGGTTGACATACGTTAGGGGCGGAACGAGATTAAATTTTCTTCAAAAAAATTGCTAAAATTGAGCTTTACTTTCTTAAAGTAGTTTCTAAATGACTACGAGTTTGACCAACTGTTGCCTACAATTAGACAAATAGATGGTTTTTTTCCAGCAGGAGTGACATACGACAGTGCCGTCACGACATCGAATTTTCTTTTAAAAAATGTTAAAATTCCGTTAACTTCCTTATAGTAGCTTGAAATTTTAACCACTTAATGGATATACATAGATCAATTTACAGTTATTTTGTAGAGGGGGTGACATACGTCAGCGGCGGCGCGAGACTGAATTTTCTTCAAAAAAATTGCTAAAATTGAGTTTACTTCCCTAAAGTAGTTTCGAAATCACAATTAAAATAAGACAAATCGATGGTTTTTTCCAGCGGGGGTGACATACAACAATGGCGTTACGACATCGAATTTTCTTTTAAAAAAGTGTTAAAATTCAGTTAAATTCCTTATAGCAGCTTGAAATTATCTGAAATTTTAACCACTTAGTGGATATACATAGACAAATTTACAGTTTTTTTGTAGTGGGCGTGAGTTTACTTCCTTAAAGTAGTTTCTAAATGACTGCAATTTTGACCAACTATTGCCTTCAATTAGACAACTAGACGGTTTTTTCCAGCAGGGGTGACACACGACAGTGGCGTCACGACATGGAATTTTCTTTAAAAAAAAAGTTAAAATTCAGTTAACTTCCTTATAGTAACGTGAAATTATCTAAAATTTTAACCACTTAATAAATATACATAGACAAATTTACAGTTTTTTTTGTACTGGGGGGTGACATTCGTCAGCAGAGACTGAATTTTCTCCAAAAAAATTGCTAAAATAGAGTTCCCAAGTAGCACTTTTAGTCATGAAATCATTGTTATTACAAGTATTTTCAGACTACGTAGTCAGTACCAATATGGGGAACAATTTTAGGGTAACTATTTCGTGAATAACATGTAACTGTCACTTTGAGTATTACGTGGATAGTACGGAATTGTGTAGTTCCATTTTAGTAGCCTAATAGTAATAATTTACCCTATTCATCACTTCCCTATTTCTGTCTTTATTTAATCCGTTTTAAAAAAATGTATGGTTCGTTGTAATACAAGCAAAATAGTTATGGCGACTACAAACACTCAAATTGGTAATATGGTGTAGAGCGTATAGAATACGTTATTGGTATTTGAGGTAGTACACATCCGTTCCACTTAGTTTTCTGGCTATGCTAAAGACCTAAAATTAAAACGCAGGCAATTTCGCTGGTGAATATGCTGATAATAGTCGTAAAAAAATTATGCGCCTTTAAAATTCGTTAATTTTCAATATATTTTGGTCAAATATATTGGCCAATTTAAATCCTAAAAATGTAATTTTGGACTTTGGTTTAAATAGTAATTATCCTTAAATATCTTATTATAAACAGTGATTCTTTTTGTAACGTAATGTTTAATTTGTATGCATTTTTAATCTTTATACTCACAAAAACAAACAACATAGCTCAATATTTATAGGTTATATGAAGATAAACAATGGAGTTCTAATGGACCTTTACTTTCAGGTTGACTGCATTTCCTTTACTGAGAAAACTACTTAACATCAAGTGTCTACGACTGCTCCCATACGCTTTTATAGTTTTGGATTCTTTAAATACGCAACTGTCACTTATACCCAATTAGTTTGAAGTCTACTAGTTATCTATAAAGTTTTTATTAATCCCATACTGTATATTATTACCAAGCGGTTACGATTTGCGAACATTCCGCCGGTTCTTTAAAATTTAATGCGTTGTGTCGTAGCATGCGGACAGTTGCGGTACTTGAGTCACTACTATAATTCTGCCATCTATCTTAACCATAACCCTTTGTTTCGTTTTTATTTTTAACAAATAATGTTTGTGAAGGCGATTAATGAGAGTTAAGAAGACCTATAAAATAAAGTTTCTTTTATGCTAACCTTAGAGAGCTTCTACCTCAAATTGAGGTGCTGAATGAAGTAAAACATACACTAAGTCATGAAACAACATTGTCTTTTACAGTAATAATAATATTTAATAACTTCTTGGAAACTTAAACATTTACGGTCATAGTCATTCACACATTCATCACAAACACTTTTTAATTACAAGCAAAAAACAGGTGATCCAGGCTTAAATACATTTCTCTATATGGCCAATGGATGAGAACATCTTGTTTGAATCAATATTCATTTCAATAATCACAAAAACCAATAAAATGAGACACTAAAACAACAATCTTTATAAGAAACCCTCGTAGGCGAAAAGTAAACAAAGCAATTTTAACAGCAATACGGCCGAACCAATCAAAAATTGGCTACTCTATACTCCTTATAAAATCACGGACCGAACCTCGTACCAGCGCCCCCTATCTCCGGACCCTCAAGTACAAGAGGTAATAGTTTACTTGTAAATAATTATTGTAATTCTTACTTCTAAGTTGCAACAGAAGAAAAACGACTGGTAATAGCCAGTTTAAAGTAGCAGTAGACGATAACTTTTTCTACTCTGCAACGAGTCGTTTTACTTTATAATAATACATTATAGGAGTACATTTGAACCTAATGGAGTAGTCTCTGCAAAGTTCAAGAAGGAACTGATACTTAAAAGTTGTAATTTAGTAAACAGATTAGAAACAGTAACTTTGAATAATGACTATTATGTCACGGAAAAGAAATGACGACCTTGGAGTCAATTCCTTAAGTAGCTACTTGGCAGTAGTTATTATATAACGCTGACGTATGTCACCCCTCTACAAAAAAACTGTAAATTTGTCTATGTATATTCATTAAGTGGTTAAAATTTCAGATAAGTTCAAGCTACTGTAAGGAAGTTAATTGAATTTAACATTTTTTTTTAAAAGAAAATTCGAAGTCGTGACGCCACTGTCGTATGTCACCCCCGCTGGAAAAAACCGTCTATTTGTCTAATTGAAGGCAATAGTTAGTCAAAATTCCAGTCATTTAGAAACTACTTTAAGAAAGTAAACTCAATTTTAGCAATTTTTTTGAAGAAAATTCAGTCTCGTGCCGCCGCCGACGTATGTCACACCCACTACAAAAAAACTGTAAATTTGTCTATGTATATCCACTAAGTGGTTAAAATTTCAGATAATGTTAAGCTACTATTAGGAAGTTAACTGAATTTTAACTTTTTTAAAAAGAAAATTCGATGTCGTGACGCCACTGTCGCATGTCACCCCTGCTGGAAAAAAACTATCTCTTGGTCTAATTGTAGGCAACAGTTGGTCAACATTGCAGTCATTAAAAAACTACTTTAAGAAAATAAACTCAATTTTAGCATTTTTTTTGAAAAACATTCAGTCTCGTGCCGCCGCTGACGTATATCACCCCCACTACAAAAAAAAACTCTAAATTTGTCTATTTATATCCACAAAGTGGTTAAAATTTCAGATAATTTCAAGCTACTATAAATAAGTTAACTGAATTTTAAATTTTTTTTCAAAGAAAATTCATTGTCGAGACGCCACTGTCGTATTTCACCCTGCTGGAAAAAAATCCATCTATTTGTCTAATTGTAGGCAATAGTTGGTCAAATTTGCAGTCATTTAGAAACTACTCTAAGAAAGTAAACTCAATTTTAGCAATTTTTTTGAAGAAAATTCAATCTCGGTCCGCCGCTAACGTATGTCACCCCCTCTACAAAAAAAACTGTAAATTTGTCTATGTATATCCATTAAGTGGTTGAAATTCCAGATAATTTCAAGCTACTATAAGGAAGTTAACTGAATTTTAACATTTTTTTAAAAGAAAATTCGAAGGCGTGTCGCCACTGTCGTATGTCACCCCCTGCTGGAACAAAGCCATCTAGTTGTCTAATTGTAGGTCATATTGGATTAAAATTGCAGTCATTTAGAAACTACTTTAAGAAAGTAAACTCAATTTTAGCAATTTTTTTGAAGAACATTCAGTCTCGTGCCGCCGCTAACGTATGTCACCTCCACTACAAAAAAACTGAAAATTTGTCTATGTATAATCATTAAGTGGTTAAAATTTTAGATAATTTCAAGCTACAGTAGGGAGGTTAACTGAATTTTAACGTTTTTTTAAAAGAAAATTTGATGTCGTGACGCTACTGTCGTATATCACCACTGCTGGAAAAAAACCGTCTATTTGTCTATTATTTCTAACAGTTGGTTAAAATTTCACTGTTTTAGAAACTACTTTGCGAAAGTAAACTCAATTTTAGGAATTTTTTTGAAGAAAATTCAGTCTTGTGCAGCGGCTGACGTATGTCACCCCCACTACAAAAAAAACTGAATATTTTTCTATGTATATCCAATAAGTGGTTGAAATTTCAGATAATTTCAAGCTACTATAAGGAAGTTAACTGAATTTTAACATTTTTTTAAAAGAAAATTCGATGTCCTGATGCCAATGTCATATGTCACCCCTGCTAGAAAAATACCATCTATTTGTCTAATTGTAGGCAATAGTTGGTCAAAATTGCAGTCATTTAGAAACTACATTAAGAAAGTAAACTTAATTTAAGCAATTTTTTTTGAAGAAAATTCAGTCTTGTTCCGCCGCTGACGCATGTCACCCCCATTACAAAAAATACTGTAGATTTGTCTATATATATCTATTAAGTGAATAAAATTTCAGATAATTTCAAGCTACTATAAGGAAGTTAACCGAATTTTAACATTTTTTTTTAAAAGAAAATTCTATGTCGTGACGACACTGTCGTATGTCACTCCCTGCTGGGAAAAAAATATTTATTTGTCTAATTGTAGGCAATAGATGGTCAAAATTGCATTATTTTAAATATATTTTTTCCCGTGAATGTTCTATAAAGTATGTCATCAACTTAATTTGACTGGTCCACTGTAATTTTTTGTTGCCAGCTACTTGTAGCTAGCAACAAGGAGCTCACTTCACGGATAGTAGTTACCATATATATAGAAATACAAATACAAATAAATTTATTCGTCATTGAAGTGTTACAAAATCAAGTCATTGCAATACTTATACGACTAGTCAATACCTAAAATAAAGTGTATAAGGAGACAACATCAAAAGAAATTCACCATCATATAAACAACATTTTAACATTTATAAAATTCATTCTGTAAAGTAAGGGAGACTATTTTTACATTTGTAAAAATTCTCTGACAGTATAAAAGGCTTGATTAGTCAACAATTGTTTAAAATTTTTGACAAAGAATTGATTATCCGGCACATCCTCAATCATGTTATTGTACACCTTTATGGCCATGTATTCTGGGGAATTTTGTGATGTTCTTAGGCGTGAATATGGTTGGTATAAAGGATGGGACTTTCTGGTACAATAAGGGTGAATATCTGAACTTTTTTTTATTTTGTTAATATCATTATAAATAGGGTTGACAAAAAAAAGCTTTGGACGTTAGGCGCTGTGCGGGGCACCGGGTAATTTTTAGTTGTAAATAAAACAAAACAAATTATTAAAAATAAATAATATATTTATTTTATGATCAGTAAACATAGACATAAAAAAAAGAAACAAACGCAACGAGAAATACATAAACACAAATTGAACTCTTTTTCAGTATACAAATGGAATTAAGTAACCATAGAAAACAAAACTCAAAGTTAATTAATCATACCTAAATAATATTTCGATATCAGATCAGAGAGCAGAGGTTTCTCCGGCTTTTACTTCTTCTTTAAACCACTGATATTTTTCAGATGATATGACTTTTTTTAAAAAGTCTTTCTGAGTTTTTATTTTATTATAAAAGGATAGACAGTCCAAATCTGAGTTAACTTTTATCTGAATCAAGGATTTTACCGTTGAAACATCAAGCCTACCTCTCTCTGGTCTCCAAATATTATTCATTAAAGAAAAAATCCTTTCCACCGCAGCCGATGTTCCAGGCAGGCATAATGTAAATTCCACCATCTTTTTTATGTTTAATAAGCTATTAACTTCTGACCTATCAAAAATGGCTTTCCATTTCTCTGCAGGAATAATTAATTTATCCAAATCTTGTTTTACGTTTTTTAAAATGTGGTTTACTGGAGTAACTTCATCAAATAAATCATCAATATTAATAAGTATATTGCTAGTAAATTGACTATTAATTATTCCTGCAGTAGTGTTTATAGAAGACCATTCAAGTTCTCTCTTAAATAGTGTGAATTCAAAATTTTTTATTTCGTGAAAATTGTGCTCCCATAAACTCAGATATGTCAAACAGTTTTGGTAAAAGTTATCAATAACAAGAAGCAGTTTTTGAGAATCAAGATCTTTATTTTTGTTTAAAAATTGCTGAGCCAAGAATGGTACAAATCTTTGTTTTTACCTTTCCTCTAGTTTTGCTACCAAATCTTGATACCATGCATACATTTCGACTGCAGTGGGTTGTTCTGCTTCCATTTTTAATACTGTATGATTAAAGAGCTCCAGTATACCATGAATAAAACAAAAAAAAATTCATTTGTAGGATCTTCAAAGAAATTTTTTAAAATATTAGGGCAATTTTCTTCGGATAAAAAAAAAGATTTAAGACCATCAAATATTTGTAGAATTCTGTGAATTGCAGGAAGTAAACTTAAAAATCTAGTAGAGGAATGACTAAGGACTTTTTTATATTCTACTTCCGCAAATTCACAAAATTCTTTTAATCTTTCTGTTCTTACTGTATAAATTGAAAAATATTTAAATATTTTTACAACAATAAATTCAATATCTAAAAGAGGAAGTTTATTTACAGCGTTTTGTATGCAGTTATGTACAATATGTGCTGCACATCCAATTCCTATCAATTTATGACCTAACTTATTTTGTAATTTAGTAAAAACTTTTCCTGTGCCTTTCCTTTTAGTACCCCCAAAATTCGTGTTCGTGTTGTCATCACAAAAACAAATTACTTTTTTAGTTAATTTATGTTTTTTTAATGTTTTAAAAACATAGTCAGTTAAAATATCTGACGATTCGCCTGGCAAATCAAGAAATTCTAATAATTTCGTATATACTTTATTTTCAAACATATACCTTACCATAATTGGAACTAATTTTTTATCCAGTCTATTTGAAGCGTCAATAGTTATGGTAATAAAGTTTGCAAGTTGCATGTTTCCTAATAATTCATTAAAAATATCTGGAGCAATAACACCAACTATAATTGCTTCAGTTTTAGTTTTGGCGCTACAAAATTTTGAATCATACAAATTATTAATTAGTTTTGAGGTACAGGTAGATGAATTAAAACTAAAATCATGCTGAGCACTATGATAAGCGAAAGCTGCTTCTTTTGCTGCACAAATTAAATCACTATCTGTAGGTTCCACTTTTTTGAAAAATGAAGTTACAACTTTGCTTATATTTGTCGCATTAGAAATTGTCTTGTGTTTCTTAGTGATACTATGCTGAATTATGTCACGTCGACCACCTTGAGCAATCGAGAATTCAGTGTTACATATTGTACATTTGGCCATGTTTTCAAATTTGCCTTTTTTAATAAAGGAAAAGTCTTTTTCTAAATCCGCAGAATATTTGCATTTGCGTTTCCCCATTGTTAAATATTAAAGCTAAAAAACTGACTATAATAAAATATCAAACAAAAACCCATGCTAACTAATAACTATACATATTAGAAAGTTAAAATAAATTTAACTAGGTTCATTTTAGCATTAAAAAAAACAGTCCTTACCTGAATATGTTTATTTCTAACTGCAAAATTCGAGTCTTACTGATTTAGGAACTGCACATAACATTACGCTTTGTCTGCAAATATTGATCTAACCTTTCTTTATTTATATATTAAAACAAATGATTTTACAATGACTTATATAGGGGAATCCCATCTATCCCAGTGTCGAAAACCTTATACCTTACCTTACTACACATAGATGACGCCATGCACTTGAAAAAATAATATAATATTTAGGACCGTGTTTAGAACCGTATTTTGCTGTGGTATTTTTTTATTTATTTTTTAAGTTGTAAAATATTATAAAAATAACGGACAAAGGACTAAAACGGACCGGACTAACGGTCTGTTTAAAAACAACGGACTGTCCGTTACAAAAACGGACGTATGGCAACCCTATTATAAATATGTTAAATCAGCTGATAGATGTAAAGGCTGGGTAGTGTCATCAAATTAAGTTTTAAAAATAGAAGTTTGCAAAATATTGCAGGTTTTGTATTCATCATGCATCTAATTATATTTTTTTGTCGTACAAAAATTCTTTGTAAGTATGCCGAACCTCCCAAGAATATTGAAGTCTTGAAAAAACTAGTCCATAGTAAAGAATCATTATGATGTCCGAAGACACAGAGCATTTTAAATTACGTATTATATAACACATAGAGCTAAGCTTACTGCAGAGAAAATTAATATGACATTCTCACGTCAATTTCTGATCAATAAAGAGGCCAAGAAGTTTGAATGAATCCGTGCTAGCAACACTCTTATTATCAAGCCTGAAGGTTCATAATGCAATTAAATGTTTTTTGGTAAGTAATGCATAAACATGCTTTCGTCAGGATTAATAACAAGGCCGTTGTATGTACAATATGCAGAAAATTGCTGGGACATCTCTTCGCAAGTGTTATGGAGAATTTTAGGATCTGCATTATTGATAAGAATGCTTGAGTCGCCAGCATATAGAGTCGTCTGCAGTGCACCACCCAAATACCCACTCAGATCATTGATAAAGAATATAAAAAATAGAGGGCCAAGGATTGAGCCCTGGGGAACTCCACATTTATTTTCTCTCTTATTGGATTTGACACTGTCAATTACAACGGCTTGCTTACGACCATTTAAATAGGATTTAGCCCATGTATAGGGTTGTCCCCGAATCCGTATTGAATACATTTTTAAAAGCAGAAGATCCTGATCAACAGTGTCAAATTCACGACTTAAGTCAAAGAAAAGTTCTATGGTATGGCTTTTGTTGTTAAGTGCTTTATATATGGAGGAGATCTATGAGTGAAGGGCGGTAATAGTAGATTTTTTCTTTCTAAATCCGTTTTACCATGGGTTGAATAATTTATACTTTTCGAGAAAATATATTAGTCTTATAGAAAAAGAATAGAATAAAAGACCTTGCCTTGGAATACATATGGAGCGGTAATTTGATATTTCACTACTGGAAACCTTTTGTTTAAAAACTGGAAAACATTTGGATTATTTTAGTTGAGATGGAAAAATACCAGTACTGAAAGACTCATTGATTAGGTCATTTAGCATAGGGAACATTATGGATGAAACTTGTTTGAGGACTTTTCTAGAGAAATCATCCAAGCCAGCCGACGGTTTTCGTGTAGTCTTGTTAATAAAACGTTCTATTTCTAATGGATCTGTCAGATATAAGTAACTACTTTCCCTGGAATACCTAAAATTCAGTTTTTCCGCAGCAATAGTAGGGGCATGATTTGGTAGGGAAGTGAAATGGCCGTTAAAAGAGTTGGTCATTTAAGTAGGATCTATTTTCATCTTTGACTTTAAAATGTATCTTATGTTTATAATGACTACGGTTTTCGTTTATTGTTTTTCGAAATTCTTTATTGATATTTGTTGTACTTTTAAGACCTTTATCATTTAAAGTTTTAAAATAATTTAATTAATATAATATAATAAATTAATTAATTTAAAAAGTTAGAAGTTCTTTATACCTAAAGTTGTAAAAAGGAACACTAGTTTGTTTTACAATACTCTTCAGTTCACATGAAAGAGTATGCACTCCTTTAAAGTCGTTTGAATGCCAAAATGTATTATATTTTTTTTAACCCTAGTAACTGGGAATGCCACATCATAACATTAGAGTAAACTGTCATAAAAGTGGTTGAACCTGTCATCAAAGCCATAGTCCTACACTTCCAATGAACTCAATCTTTCAGCTATAAGATGTTTAAATACATCGAAGTTGGAATTATTAAGTCTTTTACATACATGTCTCTCTCCATTGCCAACTAAGTCTGCTATGTTGAAAGTGCAGGTCTGGAAAGTGTGATCTGCATAAAACGAATCCTGCAGCCTCATACCACAGTGAGAGACATTAGAGAGAATATTGTCTATCAGTGTGGCACTGGAGGCAGACAACCGAGTAGCTTCAAAGACAAGCCGCTCCATGCCATATTCAAGAAAATCATTAATAAGTTGATTACAATTTGCACTGTTTAGAAAAAGATTAATATTAAACTCACAGCATATAACATACATGTTGTTTGGTTTAAATATTCTATGCATAAGTAAAGATAAGTTAAAAAAAAGATTTTGAGTCACTATCAGGTGTGCGATAAATGACCCCCAGATAAATATAAGAACCTGTGAGTTCACACCTATATCTTCCCAAATATGCCTCAAAGCCTCTCTCAATGCAACAATCGACACCAACTTCCACCACACCCAGAGTATATGTGTGACATATACCGTCTTTTCAAATATTTTTATTGGGCATCATTTTGTCTCATCATACTGAATTCCTACCAATATTTTACTAGATCCTTTCTACCTATGCCAAACTTAATTTTTGGGCATAATTTGAAATAAATTCAAGAAGTAGTTTTTTCATTGACACATACCAGTTTATCCCATTTTCATATTTCATTTTTCTGCAAAATTTAAAGTCAATTGAACAAGATTTTTTTTCGTTGATTTTTTGAAAAATTTATTTGGCCGTCATGTTGTTTGGCTATCTTATATTCGTACCACAACTTTACCATTTTATCTCTATATCACACTTAATTCTTGCACAAAAATTGAAATTAATTTAATAAGTAGTATTTTCAGGATGATTTTTTAAATATTTTATTAGACCGTTATTTTGTTTTGCGATCTTGGATTCATATCAAAATGTTACCAGTTCATTCTTATGCAAGACTTGATTTTTGTGCAAAATTTGAGATAATTTGGATAATTAGTTTTTTAGCAATAATTTCTTTCATATTGGATTTTTACCAAAATATTACCTGGTCAGCTCCATAGGACCCTTAATTTTTGACTGAAATCTGAAGTCAATCTGGTAAGTAGTTTTAAAGCTAGGCCACGAACTGACAGACAGACGAATCGACGGACGGACCGACGGAATTGAGAAAATAAGTTATTGGGCCTCTAAGGACACTAAAACGTGAAGATACGTAAAACCTGAGAGTTTGATGTTTTCATGATTATATACATTTTATTTGGCCGCCAATTTGTTCCGTAATCTTGATTTAGTAACGCAGTTTTACTAGATGATTTCTATATCACAATTATTTATGAGACACAATTTGAAATAAATCCATTAAGTAGTTTTTTCAGGCAGACTATTTTAAATTCTTTATTAAGCCGAAATTTCGTTCCACCATCTTAGATTCGTACCAAAATTTTGCTAGTTGATTCCGATATAATACTTCAGGCTTGTGCAAAATTTGAGATATATTGAATAAGTAGTTTTCTAATATTAATTTTTTTAACATTTCAGTAGGCTCCCACTTTGTTTCGCCATATTGGATTTTTACATCATCATTCACATATGACCCTTAATTTTTCGTAAAAATTTGAAGTCAATCGGATAAGTAGTCTTTAAGCTATGCCTGGAACTGACAGACAGACGGACAGACCGAAATTTTTGATGATTTTTTCACGATTACAAACATTTTGTTTGGCCGCCATTTTGTTCGGCTATCTTGAATTAGTACCAAAGTTTTACTGGTTGATCTCTATATCACAATTAGTTATAGCATACAATTTGAAATCAATCCATTAAGCAGTTTTTTCAGGCTGATTTTTTAAATATTTTATTAAGCTGCCATTTTGTTCCGCCACCTTGGATTCGTACCAAAATATTACCAGTCGATTCTAACATAATACTTGATATTTGTGCAAAATTTAAAATAAATTGGATATGTAGTTTTATATAATTTTTACTTCCCTTTTTCGAGGGAAGTAAAAATGAAATAAAATAACCAGCTCCCTGTTTAAAAATAATAAGTTGATGAAAGGTCTCGGAAGACGAAAAGTCAAATTTAAAATCTGAATATACGGTTGTGTAGCGTAGAAAAAATTGCTATAAAAATATTTTTATTTTATTAGTTTCTAAAACCTTTTCAAATAAAGTCAGAAAAAAAAGTATATTTAATCAAACACAACCACCCAAAGTTATTAAATATTGCTGTGTTTAATAGTAATAATAGTTAGTAGCTAGGAAGAAATAAAATTGATTATTTGGATATTGTGAATGGGTGCAAGAAAGAAAGTCTTGGTGATGGTCTAGAAGATACTCTCTGATAGGAGTGTTTCAGTGGATAGGGATCATCATCAAGCAGATCTTTAAAAAATGGGATAGGAAAGTGTTAATAATTTTTTTTAACTTCAAACAATTTTTTCCGTATCATCTAAAATATAAATTTTATTTATTCATAGCTAATAAATTACTAACTTTACAATATGCACGTTGCAGACACAAAAATATTTAGGGTGTCCTATTTAAAAATGTCTAGCTATATTTGTATCATACATATGCCCCGACATATTTAATTTAAAATTAATTTTAAAATACTTTTGAATATATATATATATATATATATATATATATATATATATATATATATATATACAATTTTCATATTTTCAATACAAACCCCGATATACAGAAATATATATAATATATTTTTTAAAAACTTGTTTGATTTCAAATTTTAACATCCAAAAGAAAAGTTAAAACAGCGTTTTCATTTTAACATTAAATGTAAATTATCGAAACGAAAATTTCACTAAATACTTAATAGACGTTATAAACCCTGTGCGAAAATTCTAAAATAAATAAATTCCTATTTTCTCAGATAATCATTAAATTATGTTTTAGTTATTTTTATTTGCCGTTTAAATGAAAACCAGACCACATGGCATATTAAACCACCTGTCAAGTGGGCTCCTCGCGAATTATGATTGTTCCTTACTTGGTCAGTAGATACAGTCGATAAGTGGGCGCTCGATGACGTTACACAGTCCGCAGTCCTTGAGCACAAAATGGAAGTCGCGGAAGTCTGAATCATTGAGATATTAAAAACCATTATTACGGCTTATTTTAACGCATTAAATTATGGTTTCTAACTTGATTCTAGTCAGTGAAAATTTTCGTAATATTATTAATTTTAATCCCACCTGTATTATTTATTTATTTTTGTCTACGTTATAGATATGTGGCCATTGATCTTTTCACCTATAGGTCATAATCAAATGAGTGTTAGTGGATTCGGTCCTGGCAGATACCGGCGGAAGAATATATTCTTAATTGCTCTTATCTTCAAGTAATTCTCCGCATTACTCTTTTGATTACCTGTTTCTATTACCGTCTTAGCTGGATGATCTGAAAAAATAAAATTTTATTTTATTTATATATACATATATATATATATATATATATATATATATATATATATATATATATATTATATATATATATATATATATATATATATATATATATAAAAATGTATATATATATATATATATATATATATATATGTATATATAAATAAAATAAAATTTTATTTTTTCAGATCATCCAGCTAAGACGGTAATAGATACAGGTGATCAAAAGAGTAGTGCGGAGAATTACTTGAAGATAACAGCAATAAAGAATATATTCTTCCGCCGGTATCTTCCAGGACCGAATCCACTAACACTCATTTGATTATGATGATGATTATATATATATATATATATATATATATATATATATATATATATATATATATATATATCATTAGAAGTTTTTTTTGGGATTTGGTCTATGATTTGAAAATTAAACAAGATATAATTTGACTCCCCATTCTACAGTTTTAATGAGGTCCTCGCTCAGGGATAAAGTCATGACTCTTCGCCTTTTTCATGTCGAAGCCGCCATAAAAAAAGACAAAAAATGGAAAGCTGAAACATTATTATATTGGGGAGATGTAACTTCCATTCCGTATTGAGGATCAAATATATATACAGGGTGTCCCGAATTGCAGTGTCCAAACTTTAACAGCGCATTCTGCATTCAAAATAAGCCCTAATTTTCTATATAAACATATATCAGCAAACGCTTCGTTTTCGAAATACAGGGTGTTAAAGTTTTAAGAAAAAAATTGTTTTTTAGTCATAACTTTTTTATTACTTGAGATATTGTTATTAAATTTGTTAAACAGCCTTGGAGTAACAAAAGGCATTTTTTGATTTGAAATATTTTTTAATTTTTCATCAGTGGCGTCCGTACGGGATTTTTTATTGAATATTCTTGAAGAAAAAATGGTACTCTACTGCTTTTTTTGAAAACAAAAATCATTCCTAAAATCCCCACTCAGTTTGGAGCAAATTTGATCCCTTGTCTTTTTTTCGTGCGGTGTAAGGATTTCGAGTAAAAAACTAAAAACCATTTTTATGTATGGCATAGTTAAAATTTCCATTATTGTTAATTTCAGTAGCAAAACCTTTGAGGTGGGATTGTAACAGCAAGTTTTTAAAATTATTTGGTTTCCGATATTTATTTCATGCATTCCGGGTGAGTTCATAATTTCTGAACAACGTATGTAGGGTTTCTAAAATAAAAGCTTGTCTGACAACTAAGGAGAGATGACGTCATCGACCCATTGTAATGGAGATTTGCATTATGTTTGGGTTATCAGGGTGACCTCGCAGAAGTTAGCAGGCAACCTATTAAAATCTAAGGTCCTTGGTACTTACCATCATTCCTTCATTGTCGACTCTTGGTATGCCATGATTGCATTTTTGTGATAATTGAACAATTGCTAGGTTCGTCTTTAAAGTAAGACAGATGAGTTTATAATTCTAAAATCGTCGATTCATTTTGTAAAACGGTAATTAGAATTAATTCAATTTTGAAGATGATACTTCATTTTACAGAAACTACTCTTTATTAACTAAGTTCGTAATTAATTTTACAAAAACTAGAATTCATAACTTTTATTAACTTAGATCGTAAAAAAAATTTATAGAGCACTTTAAATATCATTAAGGATTAATGTGGGCCTTAAAATTCACAATAATTGCTCAAAATGAGCTCCTCTAACTTCGACACATTTTCGGCATATGTTCTTAACTGTGTCAGTGGCATGGCGTATAAAATTCGTATTGGCTCGCAAAGTTTCACAGGCTTGCTCTATCCTTAGAATCAGTTCTTCTCTTGTATGATCTGGTCTGGAATAAACTAAATTTTTCAAATAACCCCACACAAAGAAGTCGACAGGTGTGAGGTCAGGGGAACGTGATGGCCAGGCTGTAGCTCCTAATAGTCCAATCCACCGTTCTGGATAATTATTATTTAACCACTCGCGATTTACAAGTGCAAAATGCGCGGGAGCCCCGTCCATTTGAATCCAGAATTCGTTTCTAAGATTTAGAGGAATATTTTCTAGATATTGAAATAACTCATTTTGCAGAAAATCATTAAATAACTGTCCATCTAGACGTGGTGGTAGAATATGGGGCCCGCAAAAAATTTCATTTATTACACCACACCAAACATTAACAGAAAATTCTTCTGAAATGCTCTAGTTCGTACAAAACGTGGATTGTCATGGCTCCAGATTCGTAAATTATGGAAATTTACTGCGCCGCTTCGGGTAAATGTGGCTTCATCAGTCCATAAAATTTTTTTTGAGAAGTTCTCGTCTTCCTCTATTTGGCGCAAAAACCAATTGCAAAAACTGACACGTTTTTCGGCATCACCAGGTTGTAAGTTTTGAACTGGCTGCATCTGAAATGGCTTCCTCTGAGCTTTCCTCAAAACGCGATGAACCTTATTTTTAGAAACAAAAACTGCGTTGCCTTGTAAATTATGAGCTGCTCTTCGTAGGCTTAATGGCCTATCGTTGTCAAACTTATTTAAAATTACGTTTCGATATTGTTCATTTCTCCTACCTTCGTTTCTCGGATTCTTTTTGAGTCCAAAATTCCTAAACATTAAATGCGTTTTAATGAAAACTTTTTGCAAGGTAATCTTCTATTTGGAAATCTTCGTTGGTATTCCAGTACTGCTGCATTTGCATTTCTATTACAGAAACCATAAACGAAATGAATATCAGCATACTCAAAGTTACTGAATAACACCAGGCCGTTTTTGCCTATTATACTACCAACATTCTGTTCTGAAGGGCTATTCATGTAACTCTTCTTCATCAACTTCACTTTGTTCCTGATCGATGTCAGATTGTTTTTCTTCTATATAACTTTCGTTAGTGTCGGACGAATCTCCAACCAGGTCTTCCGCAGTATCTGGTTTAGCTTCATTTTTCCATAAATTGTCTGCTTCAATCTGTAGTTCGCGTTCAGTCAAAGGTCGATGCCTTTCTCTTTCCGCACGATCCATATTTGTAAAATACAACTCAACCTTGTAAAATAAAACTCGAAAAATACAGTATGATACTAAAAATTATAAGCGCCGCAAACTGCACAGTGGGATCTAGCGTACCCGCTCGTCTATATTTATCAATATTCCAGGAGTAAACACACCACCAATTCCGTGTATCGACCGTACTCTAGCGCTGGTCACTGAAAACTAAATTTACAGCAGACGGTTCGTTAAAATATCCGCGCTGGCAAAAACTACACTGAAAGAAAAAGTAGTCGGGGTCTGTAAAACCCCACGGTGCAGTTCCAGGGTTAATTAACTGTTATTAACTGTCAATAAATATATTTGAACTTTAAAAACATTTGTAGTTTAAGTACTTCTATGTACAGGGTTATTGTAAACCTAGGTATTAATGCATCTCTTTACCTCTATAACTTTAAATTTTTACTATCCCAAAAATATGGAATTGCATTTATAATCAATATATGTACAGGGTAAGTCAACGAATAGATAAAATTTGGAAACAAATGTATTTGCTGTGATATACATATGTAAGTTGCGCATATTTTAGAAATATTTTTAATTATACAGGATGCGTCGAAAATTAGGACAACTAAAAATGATTTTTTTTAACGGGACACCCTGTATTTGCCTTAATTTCTAAATTCTACATGAAATTATAATACATTATTTTAATAGTTTCTTATATATTAGGCTTTAAAAAACAGTCAATTGATACACATCTGTGACTAGTGCATTTTTGTGCAACTAAACGTGACGTCTCAGTGGAACAATCAAGTTGTCAACTATTTAAATTAAGATCTTCTTCTACATTAAGTAGAATTTCTAACTTTTTAACGACTTGTAGCAATTTTGTTGACAACTGTCCTCTTTGAATATGCCACTATCATCAATTCTTTCCATAAGAGAGAGAAGGCAATTTTTTGTGCTTGATGCAACATATAGATGACCACATCTATCAATCCATTCTGGGATACATTCATTTTAAAACTGACGAAAATAAAATTCAATATAATAACATAACTTTTTTGACATTTTATAGTTTTAGTCGCCATTCGCTATAGATTTTTGTCATGACTAATTTGATCGAATTGATAATTTTCTAAATTAGGTAAAAAACATTATAAAATACTTCAAAAACTATTCAAACTATATTAACGTGTCTAATAAAATTTTTAGATTTTTTTATGCTCTACAATAATAAATAAAAATATACAGAGGTGTTAAAAAACTGAAATAATGTTCAAAGATTGGTATTTAAATTTGGAGACCCGGTCTGTGTTATGTTCAATATTAGGAAAACATTCATTATTCCATGCTCATTCTGTGCAGAAGCAAAATAATTTATTTTTGATTGCACAAATAGGCGTTATATTGCTAATCATAGATGTGCATCAAATTTGACTATTTTTAAAGCCAAATATTTAAAAAACTATCAATTTATATATAAAATATGTTATTCAAAAAAGTATTACAATTTTACGTAGAATTTAATAATCAAGTCAATAAAAAAAATACAGCTTTAGTTGACGTTTGACATCAAAATTCTAGGTATAGAAATATCTAATTTAAACAAGCATTTTTCTCAAAATTAGTAGGGTAAATCGGGGTAAGATGACGAACTGGGTAAGATAACGAACTTGTATATTTAAATAACCGAATTAATTTTTACAGCGCTACTACTGGCGCCACCTAGGTACCAATGTCTCGTATTAAAATAAATGCCCACTCGTCCGGCCGGGTCGCTAC
This sequence comes from Kuschelorhynchus macadamiae, assembly GCA_030620095.1. NCBI lineage: Eukaryota > Metazoa > Arthropoda > Insecta > Coleoptera > Curculionidae > Kuschelorhynchus > Kuschelorhynchus macadamiae. The sequence goes on from JAUTXW010001552.1 coordinate 44,983, forward strand.
CGTATCAGTAATACATAAACAGCTGTTTTGATGGTATCGTTAATAATATTTTCGTGAATTTAATAACGATTTGTGCATTCATCAGGTAAGTCAGTAAACCTAAGTTGTTTGAAATTCTTTAATACCAATAGTTATGGTCGGTAGTAAAATCGTTGATGTTTTTGTTTGTGTTTACTTTTAACCTTAAAATTGGATAAATTGATACAACGGGGGTAAGATGACGAATTCGTCATCTTGTCCCAAGCAAACAATATATTGAAGTAACTTTTTTACAGAATGCCACGAGTATACAAGCGTAAATCTAATCGTATGGAGTGGAATGAAGACTTTCTTATAGCAGCTATGAAAGAAGTACGAGAGAGATCGTTATCTTGTAACGCAGCCGCAATAACTTACGGAATATCGGAACCCACGTTGAGAAGATACATAAAAAGAGACACTCAAAATAAAGAGTTCCCGGAGGGTGGGGGCCGCTTCAAAAACACCTTCAATGCTAAGCAGACGAAAGAATTTGTTAGCTACTTAACAGAATGTAATCAACGAGGTCTTGGGTTAACTTGCATGCAAGTTCGAAAACTTGCATATACGTAACAGCCTGAGTCTGAGGAATCCTGAAGCCACTTCAATTGCACGGCTACGCGGATTCAACAAGATCGCTGTCGAATTTTTTTTTTCAATTTTGAAAGAAGTTAAAGTCAAATACAATTTTAAAGAAGGCCGTATCTATAATGCGGACGAATCCGGACTTTCAACTGTACCAACGAAGTTACCCAAAGTTATCACTCCAAAAGGCCAGTGACGAGTTGCTGAAATAGTGACAGCCGAGAGAGGCCGAAATACAACTTTGGTTTGTGCAATGAATGCTGCCGGGTCATATATACCCCCATTTCTATATTCTATATTTGGCCGAATTCTGCCTACCTAAAACACTTTGCCCATTATGCAAGACCATCTATTAACGATCCTGTATTATTACTGATTGATAACCACAGTTCCCACATTTCCCTCCCAGGAATAAACTTTTGCCGAGAGAATGGAATTGTGCTAGTGGGATTTCCACCCCACACGACCCACCGACTACAACCTCTCAACGTCGCTTTTTTCGGCCCTTTCAAATCATTTTACAGCCAAATGTGTGATTCTTTCTTAATCAATCATCCAAGAATTTCAATAACTGATAAAAATATCGGACCTTTGTTTGGAGAGGCTTACTGCAGGGCAGCCAATGTAAACAATGCTGTAAACGGCTTCAGAGCTTGTGGCATTGAGCCATTTAACCCGCTGATTTTTGACGACAGTGATTTCGCACCTTCTGAAACAACTGAACGTATTGAACAATCTGAGGATAACAGTGCTCTTTTAATGGTTAACAATGCCAGGTCGACAGTAGGAAGCGCAGATTCGTCGTCAACTGATGAAGAGGACCAAATACCTTTGAGTGTGTTGGCTCAAAATATAAAATCGGTTACTACACGAGAGCAGAACACATCAAAAGAAACATTTGATGCTCCAAAGAAACTTCAAATAAAGTCTCATAAACGTCAACTATTTACAGACGAGGGCACTTCCAGTGATTGCCTTCCTTCTATCTGAGATATTAGACCAATTGCAATAGCTGAACGGTCCTCAAACCCTAGAAAGAAAATGTCATCTTGTGTTATAAGCAGCACGCCAATCAAATTGCAACTAGAACAAAAACAAAGAGAGAATGAAGAAAAAGAAAAACAAAAACAATTAAAACAAGAAAAGAAACAATTGAACATACAAAAAAAATCAACAATATCAGAAAATAGAGCACAAAAATATCGAAAAACGCCCTTGCCTAATGCTGCTGATATTGCAGGTTCCAGTAGTGACATTCAATATTTATGCCCTGGATGTGAGGAGGAATATAGTGACCCACCATCTTAAAATTGGTTGCAATGTTGTCAATGTCTATCATGGTGGCATGAAGCATGCAGCAACTATGAGGGTTTTGGTAGTTTTAATTGTGATCTTTGTGGATAGTCATCTTACCCCAAAAGGTTCGTCAACTTACCCAGAGCATGGGGTAAGTTGACGAAAATTACCTACTTTTTTTTTGTTGTGTGTAGAAAACCCATTTATATTTTCATACTTTTGGTAAGATTAATTTGACACTAAGTCATAAACATGTTTGTACTGATATGTATTTAACCCTCAAATAAATGTATTTGCTTTATATTTTCATTTTCCCTTAGCTTCGTCATCTTACCCCGATCTCCCCTACAAGTCTTTTTCGTTTTTATTATATGACCTTTTGGTATATTGTAGTTAGTCCTATCGGCTAATTAAATCGGTAAAATCAAAAAATGAAATTGATGAAGACATTGCTAAATGTCTCTCTATTTATAATTCTGTTTTATCAAAATTATACTGTCTACTAAAAATTCATAAGCCCAATATTCCACTCCGGCCAATAGTATCTTGTGTAGGTTCTGCTACTTACCACTTATCCAAATTTCTAACGAAAATTTTAACAGAATCCTTAGCCGATAGGACTAACTACAATATACTTGACACATTTGTTTTTGTAAATTCTATTGAAGATCGAAGATTATGTATTGGTGTCAATGGTTGTGGTGTCATTATTTACTAATATCCCTTTCGATCTTATTCTTGAATTGCTGCGTTCACAATGGCACATAATAGAGCCGTTCACAACGTTAAGTTACCATAGTTTCTTCAAATTATTATCGTTTGTGTGCAATAACTGTTATTTTTCTTTCAACAACCATTTCTACCAACAAACATTTGGCAGCCCCATGGGCTCACCTATTAGTCCAATCTTGGCTTAAATAGTAATGGATCATATATTGGATATAATCGTAGAAAAATTACCTTTTAATGTTCCGTTTTTGTATAAATTTGTGGACGACATAGTGACTTATGTCCCTTCGAGTGCGATAAAAACTACTTTAGTTACTTTTAACTTTGTGAATGAACATTTGCATTACTATGGAAACAGAAGTTAACAACAGCATCCCCTTTTTAGATACCTTACTAATTAGGACTGATACTAACAAAGTTATTTTAAGTTGGTATCAAAAACCGACCTCCTCTGGACGATATATTAATTATTTTTCGAACCATCCAATCAGCCAAAAATTCAACACAATTATTGCTCTAAAAAATCGTGTCACTCATATTTCGGACGAAAGGTTTTGGACGGAAAATTTAAAGAAAGTATATACACTATTTCTAAATAATGGTTTTCCAAAAAAAATACTAAACATATTAATTTATCACTCTGGGTTTTTTGATGGTCCGACAGAAGACCAAGTTATTGCACATTTCAAATATAAGAAATTGCCCTACATTCAAGGTCTTACAGATAATATTACTAACCACCTTAAAAGAGATAATTTAAAAATAGCTAAATATAATACAGTCACGGTTGGCAAAATGTTCACTAAAATTAAAGATAAAACTCCGATCCCATTATCTAATAATGTTGTATATAAAATTCCTTGTAAACAACGCAATCAGTGTTACATAGGACAAACTTCCCAATATATTAAAAATCGTTCGACACAACACAAAAGCGACTGCCATATTGGGAAAAACTTATGTGCTTTGGTTGATCATTTTCAGAAAGAGGATCACAATTTTGATTACGAAAACATACAAATTTTGGAATATGAAAATAATTACAGAAAAAGGCTATTTCTGGAAATGGTACATATCAACAACGAAAATAATTCAGTTAATTCTAGATCTGACATCCAACAGCTGAGCACCATTTATTGCAATCTGCTGAACAAATGAATTCTTTGCCTTGTTCAACAAAAAACAAATAACTTAAATACCATAATATAAATATTCCACGAACTTCAATATGTACATAAAACTGTTTATCAATGTTTCTTTTACCTCAAAAAAATAAAATAGTTCTTACTATTCATAAAAATAAATAAGTAAATGTGTATATAAATGTCTTGCTAGTTGTTAAGTTCTACCTGTTATCAACATTTTAGTATTCATGTGGTTGTATTCGTCCTAATTTAACGTTCTACTGTGTGATGAAATGCATATAGCCATGTTTTTGTAACTTCACTTGTAAGTCTTAACTGTTTTTTTTTTTTAATTTGATATCATTTTAATCTGTGGTTTATTTTAGCGTTTCCTCCTGATGAAGTCATAAATAAATGACGAAATATAGAGGATATATATACCCGATATTAGATTCCTTATTTTTATATATATATATATATATATATATATATATATATATAAAACAGGCGGTCTCATTCCGATAGTTCCGCGAAAAAACGGGGTAGTTGCAACCGTAATGCTAAAACGGCCACCGCTTGTGGAAAATGTGATAAAATTTATCATGCTGCATTTGTTCTGCGAATAAAAAATATTAAAATTGTGGGTATAATGTTTACTATGTCATAATTGTTGTCGTAAAGATCAGCAGAAGGAAAGTGCTTACTAATAAAAATTCGCATTTAAAAACTCTGGTAATATAGTTGCTCGAGAAACAAACATTTAGGGGTAAAAATTGTATCTTTAGAGGAAAGAGGTTAGTGATAGTTTATGTCAATATTACCGCCTTTTCTTCAGATTGCTCTTTGACTGACCATTCCTCTGAAAATATGTGTACCGACAGAGGGAAATCCCACCGCCTGAAAGTTAACGAACATAATGCCCGATGGTAGCAAAGGCTATAAAAGTAGAACGTGATAATAACCTATTAGAAAAAAAACCAAGAAGTTCAAAACAAACTTGCTTTTACTCTTAGCCAAGTTGAAAATTCTATTAATCAAGTTCTACCAGTAATAAAGTTAGTAACTATACTATAAACGAAAATACGTGTATCTCGGGTACAGCTGCTGTCCTGAACGCTGAACCTGGAGATACTAGAATGTTTGAGAATATTCCTTCTAAACGTTGGTTTTATGTCGGAAGAGTAGATAAAGATGTAGTCGAAAAATGTGTTTGTGAGTATATGAAATGCAAACTTACAGCTACCATTGAAAGCCTTGTATCTATTACGTTACTGAAAAAAGGAGATTATAGCACTTCATTTAAAGTAGGTGTTGATCCAATTTACTCCAACCAAATGTTTGAAATTAGTTTTTGACCCTCCAATGTAGTGGCCAGAAAATGTTTAAGAGCCTTCTAAAAATATACCGATGATATAACCCTTAGTATTTAATATTAATAATATTGGGCGGGGTATAGCCTTCAAAGCCCCTTAATCCGACCCTGCCTGTTACATAATCCAAAGCAATTCTTCTCGTAGGTCGTTTTCCTGCAAAAATGTAATTTTTTTGCCTTTCTGTATATATATATATATATATATATATATATATATATATATATATATATATATATATATATATATATATATATATATATATATATATATATATATATATATATATATATATATATATATATATATATATATATATATATATATATATATATATATATATATATATATATATATATATATATATATATATATATATATATATATATATACTATCATTTAATGCTCCCAATTCAATGTCGGTCGTGGTACTAGCCAGCGGAGTAGTTGTTTTTGTGATTCCATTTTGTGCCTTTGCCCTACACGGGGCTCGCTAGTCTATGGCGGCCTGATGAGCTCTAATAAGAGCGAAATCGCGATCGTCGTTTGACTAAAATGAATCATTGTGTCTGCTGTGATGCAGAACATGTTCCAAACAAGGATCATTTTCTTGTTATGACGTTGGTGTACGTGGAATGAAAACATACTATCATTTAATGCTCCCAACGAAAGCCAGGAGTCACAATGTAATTCAATGTCGGTCGTGGTACTAGCCAGCGGAGTAGTTGTTTTTGTGATTCCATTTTGTGCCTTTGCCCTACACGGGGCTCGCTAGTCTATGGCGGCCTGATGAGCTCTAATAAGAGCGAAATCGCGATCGTCGTTTGACTAAAATGAATCATTGTGTCTGCTGTGATGCAGAACATGTTCCAAACAAGGATCATTTTCTTGTTATGACGTTGGTGTACGTGGAATGAAAACATACTATCATTTAATGCTCCCAACGAAAGCCAGGAGTCACAATGTAATTCAATGTCGGTCGTGGTACTAGCCAGCGGAGTAGTTGTTTTTGTGATTCCATTTTGTGCCTTTGCCCTACACGGGGCTCACTAGTCTATGGCGGCCTGATGAGCTCTACCAAGAGCGAAATCGCGATCGTCGTTTGACTAAAATGAATCATTGTGTCTGCTGTGATGCAGAACATGTTCCAAACAAGGATCATTTTCTTGTTATGACGTTGGTGTACGTGGAATGAAAACATACTATCATTTAATGCTCCCAACGAAAGCCAGGAGTCACAATGTAATTCAATGTCGGTCGTGGTACTAGCCAGCGGAGTAGTTGTTTTTGTGATTCCATTTTGTGCCTTTGCCCTACACGGGGCTCGCTAGCCTATGGCGGCCTGATGAGCTCTAATAAGAGCGAAATCGCGATCGTCGTTTGACTAAAATGGATCATTGTGTCTGCTGTGATGCAGAACATGTTCCAAACAAGGATCATTTTCTTGTTATGACGTTGGTGTACGTGGAATGAAAACATACTATCATTTAATGCTCCCAACGAAAGCCAGGAGTCACAATGTAATTCAATGTCGGTCGTGGTACTAGCCAGCGGAGTAGTTGTTTTTGTGATTCCAGTTTGTGCCTTTGCCCTACACGGGGCTCGCTAGTCTATGGCGGCCTGATGAGCTCTAATAAGAGCGAAATCGCGATCGTCGTTTGACTAAAATGAATCATTGTGTCTGCTGTGATGCAGAACATGTTCCAAACAAGGATCATTTTCTTGTTATGACGTTGGTGTACTATCATATATATATATATATATATATATATATATATATATATATATATATATATATATATATATATATATATATATATATATATATATATATATATATATATATATATATATATATATATATATATATATATATATATATATATATATATATATATATATATATTATATATATATATATATGTTATATCCTTAGGCTGACCAAACTATTAATAATATATACCGTATATAATTCATAATTGTCTGTTTAACGAAGTGCGACAGGAGACGTAGGCAGACCTTTGGTCGTATACTTCCAAAAAGAGGAAAGTGCATGAACAAGTGTACGAGTGGAAAAATTGGCACACGGGAAATATATGTACTTGGACGACGCTTCGGCTCATGTCATGATTGTCATGTCGGTATTTAAATCGTGTTTAACCAGAACGGTACAGAAGCTAGTTAGTACAATAGCCGGAAATTGGGGAATTCGAATATTAATTTTCGTAAGGAGGGCAGATATGTCTGCATATATTATCAATATTTTTAGATTATAAAATTTAAGTTAGATATACATATGAACTACTAGCAGTTTATCCGTATATCACATTTAATTTTTGCCCAAAATTTGAAATTAATCGTTTAAGCAGTTTTTTTTAGTTTTTTCTTAGTTATGCCGCGAACAGACACATACCGCGGAACTCTCGCACTCTACTAGATTTTTTAAGATCTTCACGTTTCAGAGTCCCTAGATGACGAAAAACATGTTTTCTTAATTCCGTCGGTCTGTTTGTCTGTTCGCGGCGTAGCTATTTATCCGATTGACTTCAAATTTTGGTCAACAATTAAGGGTCATATAGGGATGGCCTGGTAACATTTTGGTAATAATCCAATATGGCGAAACAAAATGGCGTCCTAGTGAAATGTTTTTATTATTAAAACACTACTTATACAATTTATCTGAAATTTTGCAAAAACATCAAGTAATATGTTAAAATCAAGTGGTAAAATTTTGGTACGAATCCAAGATCCGGAGCAAAATGGCGGCATGATAAAATATTTAAATTTCAGACCGAAGAAACTGCTTAATGGTTTAATTTCAAATTGTGTGCCATAACAAATTGTGGTATAGCGATCAACTAGTAAAATAGTGGTACTAATTCAAGATAGCCGAACAAAATGGAGGCCAAATAAAATGTTTGCAATCGTGAAAAAATCACCCTCTCAGGATGAGATGATCTTTACCTTTTAGAATCCCTAGATGCCAATATGTTTTATCAATTCCGTCAGTCCATCTGTCAGTCTGTGTGTCAGTTCGCGACATAGCTTAAATACTACTTATCCGATTCACTTCAAATTTTGACCAAAAATTAAAGGTCATATGGGGATGGCCTGATAATATTTTGGCAAAAATCCAATATGGCGGAACAATGTTAAAAAATGTTTGTTAGAGTGGTGTATTATTTGGGATTAAGATCCAGTAAAAAAAAGTATTTTTTTAAATTGTCAACGTTTCGCAACTTAATACTTGCATCCTCAGCACACATATATAGATATTCTATCCCGTATGAAACCTATATTATCAGTACTTTTACTTCGTCGTTCCGCATATATTACGTTTCTAAATGGTTTTCGTTAACAATCTTTTTGTTGTTATTTTAGAATGGTGTATTATTTGGGGTTAGGATCCAGTAAAAAAAACAAAAGCCTATTTTTAAATAGGTAGCCGACGTTTCTCAACTTTATTGTTGCATCTTCAGGACACATATTATCAGTCTTTACAGATTCCGTTTGTCCGCAGATATTTCCCAGATACTAAGTTTCTAAATGGTTTTCTTTAACGATTCTCTTGTGTTTATGTTAAAGTGGTCTATTATTTGGGGTTAGGATCCAGTAAAAAAACAAAATACTTTTTTTAAATTGTTGACGTCTTGAAACTTTATTGTTGCATCCTCAGGACACATATATAGATTCTATATCCTGCATGAAACACATATTTTGAATCTTTACCTACTACGTTGGAACTAAAATATTTCACAGATATTAAGTTTCTAAATGGTTTTCGTTAGAGTGGTGTTTTATTTGGGGTTAGAATCCAGTAAAAAAACATATGTCTTTTTTTAAATTCTCGACGTTTCGCTACTCTATTCTTGCATCGTCAGAAATATATGTATATATATATATATATATATATATATATATATATATATATATATATATATATATATATATATATATATATATATATATATATATATATATATATATATATATATATATATATATATTATTTATATATATATATTATATATATATATATATATATATATATATATATATATACATATATATATATATATATACATATATTTCTGACGATGCAAGAATAGAGTAGCGAAACGTCGACAATTTAAAAAAAGACATATGTTTTTTTACTGGATATATAATTTATATAATATATATATATATATATATATATATATATATATATATATATATATATATATATATATATATATATATATATATATATATATATATATATATATATATATATATATATATATATATATATATATATATATATATATATATATATATATATATATATATATATATATATATATATATATATATATATATATATATATATATATATATATATATATATATATATATATATATATATATATATATATATATATATATATATATATATATATATATATATATATATATATATATATATATATATATATATATATATATATATATATATATATATATATATATATATATATATATATATATATATATATATATATATATATATATATATATATATATATATATATATATATATATATATATATATATATATATATATATATATATATATATATATATATATATATATATATATATATATATATATATATATATATATATATTCTCATGCACTCTGGTACTTCCTACAAATGCGTTGCATTCAGGTCGTAATTGTAGAAGACTGTTAGTATTAATGACCTTGATGGTAGCTTCTTTTCTCTCACACTGGACGGTGATTGGCAGTGGGTTGGAGATGCAAATTAACCAAAGGTTTTGGTCAATTTCCTGAACATTGTATTCTCATGCAAGCAACAAATTTGATTGGCAGGTTCTCGGTAGCTGGTGGCTTAATTGGTTTAAGAGTTGAGCCTCGCAGATGGAATCAGTGTCTATTGGGTGCGGAGGTACGTTGGAACAGATTTTCTGATTTAACCCAAGAGATTTACAATTGTACAAACTTGGGAGTGAAACGTATAGCATCGAATCATCATCTCTAGCGACATATTTTTGCGTCGTAGAAATGATGTGATGAAACCCTGTTCGATCATCTGATATGGGAATTGGATAAATATGGTATAAAGTGTAAGTTTCAGGTTAACGGAATTTTAAGAGCAAATATTATTTTAGATTCGGATTGATAAGCTTCTAATTCGATGATATTTATGTATTTAGCAATGCTATCGGAATAGACCGGTAGGGGTAAATTATTTTTATGAAGAGCTTGAGAGATTTGTCTTAGAGAGCTAATCAAATCTAGTGGTGTTACTATTGAACTATGTAATATTTTAAGGCGTGCAAATGTTATAGCATTAAGGATATCATTAAGATAGTTTTCTATGAAAGCGTAACTTTCCATTAGTGATTCGCATAAATCTAAAACATTTACCTTAGCTTGGTAGAAGACAAAAGTGTCACCGATGTCCAGAATTGCTTTTTGGATATTTTCTACGTTGTCGTTAAATGTCTCCTCGTCTATTTGTAGTTTTTGTAAAGTGGTGTTAAAGCTCTTAATAAACGATGTAGTTACGGATATTTGATTTTTCTTTAGGCTCTCAATGTGTAGTTCGTCGTGAGTAATTTTCTCAATACATTGGTTATAGTATTCGCCATCTGAGGCGTCTAGATTGCCTGTTAACGTTTTCTAAACTGTTCCTAAGCCATTAAGAAGTCCGCGTTTTGATCGGTGTTCGGCATAATTTAGGGTATCGGCTATTGTTTCTCTGTATTTGAGGTTTACCGAATCGGAGATTTGGCCTAGAAGACTAACATGAGTTTGGATTTCTCCTTTGAATGCGATCATTCGGGGTGTTTCTGCAGATATAAAGGTATTCAAAAGATTGTCTAAGATTTTATCATTTTGGACTATTGCGTCTTTTATAGGTTGAAGTTCTTTGTAGACAAGAAGCGTCCATTTATTGTTAGAAATTTTAATGGTGCCTTCTTCATGGAGGAATATTCCTACAGTATTATTAATGGGTGTGATGGAGTATTGCGAAAGGGTGGCTACGATCAGCCAGGAGAATCTGAAAAGAAGAAGATCTATTCAGAATACGGCTTTAGCCTATCGGAATTAAATTTAGAAGTTTGATTTGTTTGGGGATTTAGGACAGTGGCTGAATTTTGGAAAATTTCGGTAATTTCAAAAGGTCCGTTCAAAAGGTTTTCGGCTTTCGTTCTCATTTGCGATTGTTTTACGTATCCTTTATCTCCAATGTTATATTCTTGTGGGTTTTTCGAAACAGACTGATCGAATCTTATTCTAGCTTTTTCTTTTTGGTTTTCTGTCCTTCGTCTTGCAAGTTTGTAAAGATAGTTCATTTTATTGTTCAGGTCTCGTACGTATTTTGATATTAGTTGGCTTGAGTATAGGAGGCTAAGAAATTTTTCACTTTCATGTATTCGGCAAGAAAAGGCTGCCTATCTGTGTCATTTGGAACGTCAGAAAAATGATAAATCACTGTGGTCTGCACTTAAGAATTTAAATATTCAAACCATAAAAAATACTTCATTACCCCAACATCTCATGAATCCGAACAACATAAACAATTTCTTTACCAGTGTTTTTTGCAAATCTAACAATTCCACTGAAAAAATACATTTTTATCAGAATAATAGATTTCGAGATGGTTTGAATTTCAATTTTCAACTTACCGATTTTCAAACAGTAAATGCAGCAGTTGACTCCATTAAGTCAAATGGTAGTGGCAACGACAACATTTCTCTAACTATGATTAAACTCTGCAAACATAAAATCCTATATCATGTAACTCATATAATCAACTGCTGCCTGGAGTTGGGATACTTCCCGTCATCTTGGAAGCGCTCACTTGTTTGTCCTTTGCCGAAGATATCCAATCCTCAGTCTGTCGGAGATCTTCGTCCGATTAGCCTAATCCCGACACTATCCAAAATTCTGGAAAAGATAGTCTCTTTGCAGATGACAACTTATTTGGTTAAAAATAATATCCTCCCGAAGTATCAAAGTGGTTTTAGAAAAATGTTCAGCACCACCTCTGCCCTTTTAGACTTGACTGACAACATTTTTCGTAGCCTTGACAAGGGTATGGCTGCGGTCTTGGTGGCTTTAGACTTTTCAAAAGCTTTCGACACTATAGATCACGACCTTCTATGTGGAAAATTGCACTATTATGGTTTTGATGAAGCCGCAGTTAATTTTTTCGGAAGCTATCTCTCGGGGCGCTCACAATGTGTAGTACTTAGTGGTGAACGGTCAGAGTATCGAGAGGTAATCTCGGGAGTCCCTCAGGGTTCAATTTTAGGGCCCCTTCTATTTACTCTTTATACGGCGCATCTTTTCGAACAAGACTTAAATTGTTGCCTCCGTTCATATGCGGATGATACCCAGATGTTGTTCCCTTTTGACTACAATGATATTGATAATGCACAAATTATCATTAATAGTGATTTAGAAACTATACTTGAGTACTCAAGAACTCATAATTTGAAACTAAATGCTAACAAAACAAACATAATAGTTTTTTCTTCGGAACGTAGAAGAAAGTATGTACAGGATAATCTTATTATAAGAATAGAAAACGTTGTCTTGAAATATGCGCAGAAGGTAAAAGTGTTGGGTGTCACAATAGATGAGAGGTTAAAGTTTTATGATCATATATCAAATTTAGTTAGAATTGCATATTGTAAGCTCAGAGTCCTTTATACTAACAAGTTAATTTTAAATTTCAAAGTGCGCAAAAAATTGTCGGAAAGTTTAGTTATGTCAGTCCTTAATTATTGCAACATTGTTTACTATCCTTGCCTTGATGTCATAACAAAAAAAAGAGTTCAAAGTATTCAAAACACATGCTGTCGATTTGTATTTCGACTACGTAAGTATGATCATATTTCCCCTAAATTTGTCGAACTAAATTGGTTAAAATTTAACAAAATCGTACACCTTCATTACTTTGCATTTCTCCATAAGTTGTTTATAAATTCTGAACCAATGTATCTCCGTGAAAAACTTATAGCTAGAAGCGCAATACATGATCTAAATATACGCTCGTCTACCACCCTCACAATGCCGATTCACTCCACCGCCCTCTTTCAAAACTCTTTTACATTCAACGCTGTAAAATTGTATAATTCCTTAAGCACCCACAATAAATCACTTCCGCCTCTGGCGTTTCGGCGAAATATCAAAATCGGCCTTCATCATAATCAACTCATTACTCTGTTCTGATTTTTTTTTTTTTATTTCTCCAGTTATCTTATTGTCCATCATGCGACCCGGTCATTTGTTTGTTTATCTGATATTAATTTTTCATTAAACTAACATTACTATTTGAAATTCTGTGTATGTGTGTGTATGTATGTATATATGTATTTATGTATGTATATATGTATATATATGTATGTGTGTATGTATGTATATGTATATATATATGCATATATAATATAATATAATATAATTTATTTTACATTATTTATATTGTTATTTTTTATTATTATAGATAATTTTGTTATTTTAGGTAAGTTTACTATTAATAATTTTTACTAGTAACATGGTTAAGTGTAAGAGTAGCCTTAGGCTAAACTTCGCCATTTACATCTATTTATCATCTTGTACTATACCACACCATTGTAAAAAATTATTTAAATAAAAGCCGTTAAGTAAGTAAGTAAGTAAGTTCTTTTTGGTTGTATAGGATTTCGGGTGGTCTACTAGATGTATGCCCGAATAGCAGTTCGTAGGGTGTAAATCCGTGTGTCTTGTTTTGCGTGTTATTGTAGCAGATGACGGCATATGGGAGGACGTTAAACGGATGTTTCTCGGCGAGATTGGCTCTAATCATTTCGGAGAGTGTCGCGTGAAATCTTTCAACTGAGCCATTAGATTGTGGGTGGCTAACACTTAAAAAGGACATTTTTATATCGAAGAGGTAACAAAGGTCTTTTAGAAAGGAGTTATTGAACTCACGCCCCTAGTCGCAATATATCCTAAGGGGTGTACCGTAGTGTTGAAAGAACACTAAAAGGGTGTTGACGACTGATTTCGCTGATTTCTCTGAAAGCGGATAGGCTTGAGTAAATTTCGTTAACTCGTCTCTTATTGTAAGAGCGTGGTTTCTTGTGGGATATTCGAAAATGTCTATATTTACTCTTTCGAATGGCGTCTTTGGTGTTTCTGTTATAACTAATGGTCTATTAAGATTTTTTCGGCAAAATTTTACCTTTTGGCAAGTTTCGCAACACTTTATTAGTTTCTCGAGGTCCTTCACTAAATTAGGCCAGTTGTATTTTAGTTTTATACGCCTAACGGTTCCGTTTATACCTCTGTGAAGGTTTAAATTTTCTCGATGTTAATGTATGTATGTATGTCTAGTATTTGTGGTCATTCTTCTTCATCTGGCGTTCGGATGAGATCTTGACATATTTTGAATTTTACATCTTTATCTGCTAAGATGTAAGATAGCATTGCTAAAATAGGCAGTTTCACATTATTTTCCACGCAATATACGCTTGATTGTTCAAAAATCGTTTTTGGCTTTGAATAGGACGTAAAAGAGATGTTGGGCCACGATTTCGGGGTCGAAAGGTAGAGGTATTATGTAGTATTTCCTATGTCTTATAGATTTACTGTTCACTATGTTGATTCTTGCGCCTTTAAAGTCGCAATTTTCTTCGAATATATCATTAATGATTTTGTGATGCATTTCTTGCAATTTGTCTTTCCAAAAGAAGGTGACTATTTCTAGGTTTGTATTCGATCTTATAATTGTAACCTTCGAGTGTTAAGCGCCATCTTGCTAGCCTACTCCCTGGATCTTTTATAGAAAAGAGCCATGTTAGCGGTCTGTGGTCTGTTATCAAGGTACATTTCCTACCAAAGAGATATGGCTGGAAGTGCTTGACAGCCCAAACGATTGCTAACGCTTCTCGTTCGATAGTAGAATATTTAGATTCGGCATTGCAAAGGGTTCGGGATGCATAAGCTATAGGAAGGTCTCTTCCTACTGGTCCTCGCGAGAGAACTGCGCCGATAGCGAATGCGTTGGCATCGGTTGTTAGAATAAAGGGTTCTTCGAAATCAGGGTATATCAATAAAGGGTCAGACATAAGGGCTTGCTTTATGGTTTCAAAGGAAGTCTTGCATTCAGTGTCGAAAAGAAATTCGACATCCTTCTGAAGAAGTTTTGTAAGAGGCTTTGACATTTTAGCGAAGTTAGGAATAAAACGTCGGTAGTAGCCTGCGAGTCCTAGAAAAGATTTAATGTCCTTGGGATTTTTGGGTAGAGGAATATTTCGAATACACTCGACTTTTGCTGGATTCGGCTTTACGCCACCTTTGGTGACGAGGTGCCCGAGGTATGCAACTTCCTTGCGCAGGAATTCGCACTTGTCTGGCTGAATTTTTAGATTAGCCTTGCGAAGTCGTTTGAATATTTTCTTTAGTCGGTCCATATGGGTGTGAATGGTAGACGAGTAGATGATTATATAATCCATATAAACCAGGCAACGTTCATTTTGAATGCCCAACAGGATATTGTCCATGCCGCACTGAAAGGTGGACGGTGCATTCTTAAGCCCAAATGGCATACGAACGAATTCGTAATTTGGGAATGTCGTCGGGGTGAATCTCAATCTGGTGAAATCCAGACGCCAGGTCGAGGGTGGTAAAGTACTGGCATTTGCCAAGTTGGTCAAGAAGATCTGAAATGTTAGGGAGTGGGTATTTATTATCTACAGAGAGCTCATTAAGCTTTCTATAGTCAATAACGACACGCCATTTCTGTTTCCCAGAAGCGTCAAGTTTTTTGAGAACGACCCAAACGGTAGGGGAGACCGATGGGCGTATTATACCTTGATCTAACATGTTTCCAATTTGTTTTTTAACTTCTTCTTTGTGTACCTGTGGGTATCTATAGGATTTCGTGTAAATGGGCCTAGCATTATTCGTTTCGATGGTATGCTTGATTTCATTAGTGAAGGTTAATTTATCACCTTCGACGTAAAATATGTCGGCATTTTCAAGGCAAAGCTGAGTGATTTCTTCTCGTTCCTCTTCGTTTAGGTTTAGGTTTAGGTCGGTTCTTAATTGGGTTTTTATAAATTGAATTCTATCAATAGGTTCCGTATTACAATGTTCGCTAGTATTAAAATTAAAGATTGGTTCAAGGACTTGTAAAGGTTCTATTTGGAGGCAGAGAAGTCGATGACTTTTGGGATGACATTATAATTTATGACTGATGTTAAAAATTCACCATTTTTGTCTATTTTAACGAGGGCATAAGGCAGTCTAACTTTTTCTTTTTCTTGTGCGTATAGTATGGCATCTGTATCAGCAAGATCGCATTTTAACTTGAAAATGTTTTCTGTACGTCCTTTTATCGAAATTTTGTTTCGGGAGTTTTTATTTTTTTCAGAGAAGTTCTCAAGTTTGTTGCCCGCTTTGTGTAAAGGTATTATTTTGAAATTAGTTACAAGTTGTTTAGATTTTAAATCAATTATACATTTATAGTGTTCTAAAAAGACTAATCCAAGTATTCCGTCAAATTCTATATCCAAATTATAAATAAAAACCTTATGGGGGTCACCTGCATTAAATGGTACAAGAGTGGATTCGGTTATTTGAAGTTTTTGATTTGTGATTCCCTGAATGGTTATATTTTCGGGTGATTTTTGAGGAGAATTTTCGGCGTTTTTTTCTTTGAAAATGGTTATACCCGCTCCAGTGTCAATTAGGAGTTTATATTTGTTTGATGCGTCGTTAACGAAGTACAGATTTTTTGAATTTACTGCGAGAAGGGGATTTAGAGAAAGCTCTGTTCTGTAAAATTCAAATTGGGGTTCATGTCATCTAGATTGAGTATCTGGATCTGATCCTGGACTTCTTGTAATGGGTCTACAGATTGATTGGTGTTGTTCGGGGGACGGTTTTGGTTCGGGAGTCCCAGAAAATTTTGATAATTTTCGTTATCAGGGATTGGATATGGTGGATTGGCACTATATGCGCGGTAGTCAGACTGTTCTCGGCTATAATCACAGTAATGGTTATCATATGAATCATTTACATATTGGTCGGGGTCATATTCATGAGATTGAGAGTTATAGTTCATGTGAAGGGTTCTATGTTGATTGGACTGAAAGTTAGTGTTCCTTTGCATTCCTGAGGAGCGAAATTGGGATAACTGATTTTGTTGGGAAGTAGCAAATGATCTGGATTGGTTAAATAGGAAAGGACCTGGTCTTTGGAAATTAGTATTATTTAGGAAATTAGGTCTATTTCGAAAATTTGTATCAAAATTAGAATAGCTTTGATTTTGTTGGGCGCGGCATTCATTAGCCATATGTCCCAAACCTCCGCAACTGAAACACTTTTGGGGTTGATAAAAGGTTTTTCTGACCGAAAGGTTAGGTCTAATTGAGATGGGTGCTGGTTTAGGGTTTTTCTGAGTTTCGAAATACGATAATTGTATTTCTCGTCTAATTCTTATTTGGGCTTCGATAAGATTTGGAGGATTTCCAGCCCTGATAATCTGGCCAAGGCGTGGCTCTAATCCTGTGAGGAGGGTATTAAGGGCCATTGTGTCAATAAGGGAACACTGTCCATTTTTTTGTTCAGGACTTAGACCAGGAGTTTTTTGAATATTTGCAACCATTTTTGCATGGAGTACTTGCAAACGATTGAAAAATGTTAGGGGAGATTCGTTTAAGACGTTGCCGGTCTTGAATGAGTGAGGAGAGGTCCCTTGTATCGCCAAAATGTAAGGTAGGTAATTGTTTAATGTCGGCATAAGTAGAAGGGTTTCTCGAGTTTATAAGTTGAGCCGCTCTACCTCGTACTTTATTTTTTACGAAAATCTCTAATAATTTTTTTTGGTCTACGACTGCCATATCATTTGCACAGTCACAAGCATTTAAAAATGTTCTAACGAGATTTGATCTCCCTCAAACTCCGGGATAATGGAAAATATCTCGGATAATTTATAGGGCTCGATAGCTTCTGTAACAGTATTTTTTGAGTCTTGTGCTACAGTGGCAGTAGCTGCGCTACTAGTTTGAGAGCGTGTATCAGGCATTGTACTTAAAATATTATTCAATATTAAAAAAATAAGCAATAACTAACAGGGAAATATCAGATTTTCGAACAGAAATTCAACAAAAATCACTTCAAAACACAAAATTCAATTTTAAAAATAAAAGAGATGATTCGTTACTTACGAAAACATTCCAAGATGCATGAATTGTCTTGTTCTCGACTTTGGGCAACCAGGGGCTTCACTTGGTGTTCCTTCCGTTCCTGTCGTCGAGTGAAGACTCTTCACTTGAGAGGGTTGGTTCTTTTTCCGTTAAGGGATGAATCCGCCGTCACAGTTGGAGTTCTTCTGTTCTGTTGACGTTGACGAATCCTACCACGACTGCGCCAATTGTTATCACGACAACTTCAAAATTCACTTTTTAAAAAATGATTTTATTTATAAAACACAAACTTTACTTAGTTACAAAAATATTAAAACAATTAAATTAAAATTCAAATATCAAACTGACAGCATTACTAGCTATTTCTATTACTAACTTAAAATTATATTTACAAGAGTATTTATATTATTATATTTGCAAGCATCAGCATTGTTCCCACGGTAAAGTCACGTAGAGTGTTTCCTGCTGATGTTGAATCCTGCGAAATATCAGGTCTCGTCGCTATTGCGTAATGTCACCTCGTGTGACCGGCAATCAGGTCAATGTATTTTATTATATTGCATATAACATATATATATATATATATATATATATATATATATATATATAAATAATATATATATATATATATATATATATATATATATATATATATATATATATATATATATATATATATATATATATATATATATATATATATATATATATATATATATATATATATATATATATATATATATATATATATATATATATATATATATATATATATATATATATATATATATATATATATATATATATATATATATATATATTTTTAGATTGTATATCCTGCATGAAAGCCATATTATCAGTCTTTACCTACTACGTTGGTCTGCAGATAATTCCTAGATATTAGGTTTCTAAATGGTTTGTGTTAACGATCCTCTTGCTTTTATATTAGAGTGGTGCATTATTTGGGGTTAGGAAATATCTGGCGACCAATGGAGTAGGTAAAGCCTAATATGGGTTTCATGCAGGAAATAAAATCTATGTATCCTGAGGATGCAACATTAAATTGGCGAAATGTCGGCAATTTAAAAATGAGCCTTTGTTTTTTTACTGGATCCTAACCCCAAATAATACACTACTCTAACATAATAACAAGAGGATCGTTATTGAAAACCGTTCAGAAACTTAATATATGAGATATCTGTGGACCAACGGTGTAGGTAAAAAGTGATGATATAGAAACGTAGAAAAATCTTGTTCAATCGATTTTAAATTTTTTCGGAAAATTTAAATGTGAATATGGGATACTTATTGAATTTATTCTAAATTATGCCCAAAAGTCAAATGTGGCAGAGCTAGACAGGAAATGGTAAATATATTCCTTGGAAACCATTATGATGGAACAAAATGGCGCCCAATAAAAATGAAGAGACAATATATGTAAAACTTATGTACTGTGACTATGTACTGAACTAAGTTGGATTTTTACTTATTTATATTTAAAGTATTTTTCAGGTTTTCATGATTCATAATTAGGATTGCCAGATTTTGAATTTAAAAAATCGGGACAAAAAATGAAATTTATTTGGCGGAGGCAGGGCCGCGCCATCTCAAATTGGCGTACTCGTACAAATGTTGCAGAACGCCTTTATAAGGGTATAGAATTAATATTTCATTTTTCCAAAATTTTAAATTAAATGCATGGATTATTAAAATATTTTATGTCCGACCGGGCGTTAAAGTGCATTTTAATGCACGTGTTTGAGAACGAAAAGTAGCGCCCGATGGCTACTTTAAAGCTAGCTGACTTTTAAATAATGCGGTTTTGAATAACTAAGTATGTTTTTTTGTATTTCTTTTCATAGAATTGATATCAGAAAAGCAGATTTTAGTTTTTACAATTTTATTATGAAAACATATACAAGTAAGGTGAACATTATTAAAACTTAAAATTAAAGATGCAGTTGAAGCAATTGATGATACTGATAGGTGTATATGCGTTTTTTCTGATATCAGGCGATTTTCGCTCCGCTGAGATTTCCATTTGTGCTTGATCATATAAGAGATGTTAAAGCCTCACCACTTGCACCCGATGACAAGATATGGAAGCCTCACAATTTACACCCGATAATATTTCTTTTGCAATCCTTTCTTCAGTTACGCGTCGGACATAAAACATTGCATGCATCTTGGTCATAAACCGCGTTTACCGCCCTTAGCGTGTAAAAAATCCTCATCTGAAAGCACGTGTTTTTATTTCCATGCCGCGGGCGCTAAACGCTTCTTTATGGCCTAGATACGCAAACAACTGTTATTATTTTTCATGAAACAAAGTACATTTTTAAAAATGTATTAAACCACATATACATAAAGTCTTCCAGTAGAAATGTAAATATTATATACAAAGAAACATTATAACACACATATATATATATATATATATATATATATATATATATATATATATACATATGTAAAACAAAATATTCGCACTTCAAACTAAACTGATGAGCATAAAACTTCAATTTTTAAGTTTTGGGTAAAATTCAAATAGCTTTTTAGAGATGAAAGATATTGGGTTGCGATTTTCGGCACATCAACGACAAATATGTTTTAAGAAAAAGAACTACTATTTTAATTTCTTCAAAATGAATTAGATTTTATTATACGGGTGTCAAATGACACAGCCATATTTTTAAAGAATGTTGTGAAAAGCGAGAATTTTTCACAATATCTGATAAGTTTTCTTTTCTTGACCAAAATGATCTTTGGCAAGATGTAAAAAAACAATTTCTAGCAATTTGTGAACCCTATAAATTAGTCGGACATTGGTCACTTAATTTACGATGATTTCTTATGCCTGTATAGTAATATCCACAGGAGCAATTTATACATGGTGTTACAGATTTAAGAGAGAAATTGGAAATTAACATTCAACAACAAAATGTTTTCTCTTATATCTAAAGTTTGGCACACGAATCTGAGTCTATGGAAAGAATGTCAGTAACTATGGAAACGGTGCAATGATCATTCGCGGTTGGCTACGACTCTGTATATTCTTGGAAATGGCCTGCTTTTGACATACCTCCCCCTTTCGTCGATGTTTTAGATCTGTGTGGTTTACTTTATGACATCATGTATAAATCGCCTCTGTGGATATTGCGACAGGAATAAGTAATGATCGTAAATCAAGTGACTTAGGTACAGGATGCAGGGTGTCAAGTTAGAATATTATTAATGTAAGAATTCTCGATTTCTTCGAAAAAACCATCGATCAATTAGCATAACAGTGTTTAGCTGTTGCAATAAATCAGATTTATTGACTCTGGAGCAAGATTTTCTAGTCGTTCCTAAGCCATTGTGGATCGTAAGTAGTGTTTACTGAGTTTTAATTTTGAAAATGACCGCTCAGCCGTGGCTACAGAGACTGGTATAGATAACAAAATGCGTAATGCAATGCTATGTTTGACAATAAATGAGTTAAATTACTAGTCCTGATATACTTAAGCGCTTCGAGAGAAGCAACAATTTCTTCAAAATGTTGCAAAAACTGTAATTCGTGCATAAGTTCTATACCGTTTATATCTCGTTCATTTCTGAAGTTATCTGTTAAAGCTTCTTCAAGTTTAATACATATATTAAGTTGATTTTGTTGAGAATGAGTGTTGAAACTACCAATATTCCACAAAAAGTCAAATATACAAGCATGTGATGATAAAAGCTCATTTACCGATGTAATAGCCAGAGCCGGATTAAGCGTCCATGCCGCCCTAGGCCCGACAATTTCGCCGCTCTTGTGATCCTTATTAAAAAAAGTCAATACTTTTAAAAATCTACATTTTTTAACCCGTCTTACACATTTTAGAACACATTAATAAAGCATAATAAAAAGCAATAAAAGGAGAGACTTATTAAAACTGATTAAAGATTAATAGTATATTATTAAACGAGAAATTTTATTGTAAGAAAATATAGTTCTACCACGTGTGTCACGGTGACATAGCAACATGTGTAAAGTAAATACAGAGAGTGATTTATCATAAATCACTGTTATGAGCTGTTATAATTCACTCTACTACAAATCAAATTACTTTGTCTAGGAAGTAAAATATTGATTTATTATTAAGTGGCCTTTGACAAACAATATTGTACATTTATGTTACTATTAATTTTATAAAGGTGTTCGACGTGCTTTTTTTGAAGCAAACGCGTCAATTAATTCATTGTAATTTATGTTACTCAGAATTTTGAATTCTATGTATAAGACAGCAGAAAACGAGCATTTTGGTTAATTCGTTCTATAATTGGATTCAATATCTGCATGAAAATGGATTATTTCATTAACTAACGATTATTCCATTAAATCACTGGAATAGTAATTGATTCGGTTTCTAGCCTTATAACAAATTATGTCATTAGTTAGTTTATATAAATTATTAAAAAGGGAAAA
The DNA here is from genome assembly GCA_030620095.1 of Kuschelorhynchus macadamiae. Lineage (NCBI taxonomy): Eukaryota > Metazoa > Arthropoda > Insecta > Coleoptera > Curculionidae > Kuschelorhynchus > Kuschelorhynchus macadamiae. Next base: position 67,764 of record JAUTXW010001552.1, read on the forward strand.
ATGCACAATAAAACGCACTGCATAAAAAGCACTTCTCCTTCGGAAACGTCCCGTTCTTAATCTGTGAACAATCACATTAAACACATTTATCTTGAAAATATCTTTACTTTCGAACGAAACTCCATTTTCAACTGATTCTTCAAACTGCCGGTTTCGTTTTATCTTCCTCTTGCTATCATTTGTTGACTCTTTTTGTTCAAATAAATCAATTGTCTTTTCTTCATATTCATCTTATCTGCCCTTAAGCTAAAAATAAATTCATCTAGAGTGATTTAATGGATTTACAACTTGGGCTAAGTCAATGTCGACCGATTGTAGCTTTTTATTTACGGAATATAATCTGCTCAAAACATCTGTACACAATACAGTCATAAAACTCATTTCGAGAACATTAAAAAGCTTCAGAATGTTGGAAGCATCATGTCGAGTTTTAGGTTTTTCAATTTCACAGAGCATTTTTAATTTGGGTTCGCAAATTAAATAGAGGCTTGCAGACCATCGGGTTTGGGATACATTTTTTATAGTTCTCGAATTATGAACATTTTGGCTTAGGTGTGACTGCAGAGTTTGCCATCGATGCGTAGATGCAGTAAAAAAGTTGTATAGTTCTTGTACATATCCTAAAAATGTGACTGATAACATTCCGCTGCACATAAGCCTACTAAATTTAGTGTATGTGCCGAGCAAGGAATGTACACATCGACAGACGAGAGGGTTCACGTCTTTAATCCTGGGTTGAAACTTGGTACTTGGACAATTTGCAAAATCTAAATTATACTATGTTAGTGTTTCTAGGACAGTGGTTGCAAGTTCTTACGACTTATGCCCAGAATTGGAAATGAAAGTTAAAAAACGTTCCATTGAACTACAGTCTTTACAGAGATAATGAACTATAAAAGTCAACTGGTCAACATGGGATGCGTCACTGACTAGCAAAATAAACTTTTAATCGAACAAAAGTACTTCATACTGCTATTTAAATAATACTCGTATCCCGTAATGCTTCACTTATTATTTTATCGTATAACATTAAATATCGTAATGGAGTTTTAAGAATGTACTTACAGCCGGAATTATAGAACACATTACCTTTTCTCACAAGGTTTTTCGTAAACATTGTATAAATTTTCTTAAAACTGCTAATAAAATACTAAAAAAATTAGTTAGTAAAGTTAGTATAAAAAGTAACGATCGTATAAGTATTCTGGTAATTTATTATCTAACTATTTTAAAAGAGTTTTAAAATAAATGTATGATGGATCCTATACATTGTTTTAAAACAAAATAATAGAAAAAATAATTATATACCTTATATACAATTATTTAATACTGAAATTACAGTATAATTAATTTTCTTATCATAAAATCTTTAAAGAACTAAAATAAAGTTTATTGAAGTAAATTATTTCTTTTTACTGCGTTATAAGACGATAGTTGCAGTTCATCTGATATCAATTCAATTTTAACCATTATTCGGCATTTCTATGCAAATGATAAACACATTTTCTGGACCAGAAAAGATTATTACTTTACCAAGGGGCTGTCATTATCGATAATTAGTTTTTGTCTTTTTACATATTTTCAGAAACATTTATTTATCACCTATAGATTGTTCTTGAAAACTGAATTGCCGGTAACGTATAAACAGGAAAGTTTTTACTATTTTTGGGTTACTCGATTAGCGCAGATACCTGCATTAAAACAGTTCTTTAAACATGTCTTAGAAAACCTTATACGATACTTTTGATTTAATGCGTCCTTTTACATATGCACTCATGAACTATTAAGTTTAAAGACTGAAAAGATTCATTACGCCCTATGCAAGGAAACATCCAAACTACAAAATACGAAAACGGTGCTGCAAAGTTGAAAAAAGGGGATATTTTATATATTACTTGAATTAGCTGTTTACAGGTTATGTTTATTTTTGTAGACCGGAACGAAATATCAGAGAAATTTATATTTGGTTAAACCGGGTCAACATTTTACATTTAGGAGCCCAAGAATTGGCTATTGCGACAGCGAACGAAATATATTTATTTTACGCCGGTGCTGATTATGCTTAGCCAAAATCCTTTGATCTATTCCTGCCACATTTTTCATCACTGGTGCCTACGGATGTAAGTTACGTGTAACAAGACAACCAGCCTGAATAAATCCCTGCCAAGATTACCGTACCAAGATAAAATGCGAGGAATTGCTGAATTGTGTCACCCTTGATTTTCTCAAAACCAAGGTGCAAGATTGCTACGCTCTTATTTAATAATTATTATTACTGTTTAATTTTTAAATTATTTCGATCACAAAATGGTATCAAGATTACAGCTCGTGGTCAACAGAGCGTGCAATGTAGATGCCCTAGCTCAATTAACCCGGGGAGTAGGGCGTGGGAAAACTTAAGAAATCTTAACGAAAAAAAAGAAATGAGCGCCACCAATTTATAACGACTTAAATTGGAAAGCTCCTTGATCTTCGCGGCACTTGCTTCCTCTTGATACTTTAAAAGAAAAAGAGTGAGCTAAATAAAACACACAAATGAAGTTAAGAAAAAAAATCTGTTTATCTGTTACTGTATAAAAGAAAAAAAAATATAAACAATAAGTATGTTATCAGTTACGGCATAAAGAAAAAAAGTAAGCAATAAGTGTCACCAAATCCAGCAGCACCTAGCGCTCCTAACTTCAAACTAGGCCCGTGACATGGGATTAGTCCCGAGTCTTGAAGTTAAGTCCGTGGCTTGAAATTGTCTGTGACTTGCAGTTGCAATTAGCCCTTGATTTGAAATTAGGACTGTGACTTACAGTTGGCCCCTGACTTGAAATTAGGACTGTGACTTACAGTTGGCCCCTGACTTGAACCCTATGAAAACAAAAATTTTCTAGAATTTTTCATAGTGATTCAAAGTCTATAACGAAAACCCAAATAATTTTAATTAATTCAAAAAAATCCCTAAAAGGTTTCTACTGATTAAAAATTAACTGAAGAGTCAGAACAATAATTTAATTTTAAAAATTTAGTACTATCGAGAAGTATAAAAAAGATATTTAATTAATTTCAAGACACTAATCAGAACTTTAATTTAAATAAATTAAAACCGCAAGCAACAAAAATAAAAAAAATACAATAAAATAATTTAAAATGAAGTCACTAAAGATACCATCAATAAGCACAAAATGCCCTGATGGGTATCGAAAAATCAGTCGAAACGTTGTCAATAAATCCAACAAATCCACAAATACAAACTAAGACCAGAAAGGAAAATCCTAAAATTTACTTTATCAAATATAATCTCAATAACCAGCGTTAACACTAAAATAAATACAAGGTTTCGACTGAATCCGAATGATTTAAGTTAGCAATACGTAATAAAGTAGAAATAATTGTAATACTTAAAACAAAAAAATTAGGTCCTGATGATGACCTAAAATTAATCGAAACGTTGGGTAAGAAAAATATAAACACATTATTATAACTGACTTCAATAACTAAATTCAATTTACAATAAATAAATTTGTAACAAAATCGATTATTATAACAATTTCCCGTATAAAATAAATAGAAAATTTAGACTGACCTCGGCCAATTTAAATAGAAATAAGAATAAAATAAAAAAAAAAGCAAAATCTTAACAAAAGAAGGTATGTATAGACCTGAAGAATAGCAAATATTTAAGCGAAACGTTGTGAGAATACTTACAAAAAATATACATATAATAAGGCAGCAATAAGAAAAATCAAAAGGCACAAATATATTTAAATTATAATATAACCAGCTTAAAAAAAAAGGGTTTTATTTAACTAATTATTTTCCAGCGGCAAATCAAAATGCAAAAAAAAATACCATAAACTAAAAGAAAAGCAATTTACGTTATACTTAATTGTTACTGAAAACCTCTGCAAGCCATTTATTAATCTGTTTATTATCTATTAAAAAGAACGAATGCAATATTGTGGTTTTATTTTAAAATAAAATAGAGCCAATTTACGATCCACAAAATATGGTTAATATAATAGGAAAATGAATCAAATTACTGAGGTAAAAGATGTTCGACGAAATTCAAACTAAAAATTATCTTCGCATGAATTCGTTACACTTGCATTTAATTTTTAAGATTTCAAAAAAAAATATATATAAAAACTAGCCCCTGTTGCATCAAAAAAAAAAAAAATCGTCTCACCCGAGCAAAAGTTAATTCCAAAAAAAAATGAGAAAAGTTACCAAATTACGAAATTGAAAATCATGCAAAATTTCAGAAAAAAAAATATCCCCTTTTCAGGATAAATGATATTAAAGCAAATGACCTATCCAATAGGGTCACTCAGTTCTAGTCAAAAGGTGGTTTCACGTGCCAAGTACAAGGGCACGGAAAATGGCGGTCTGGTCCAATCTTTAGGTCAAATCCTCTCTTAGAGAGATTTTCTAGCACGAAAAATAACACTCACAGTGCAAACTATAATGTGCCCGAAAAACTATTGCGGTGTTGAGGAAAAATCCCACTAACGGATTTCCAAGATTTTCCTGGATTATTTCCTCAGACCCGCGCTGAAGACCTGTGGTTTATCTGCAGGTGACCAGAAAAGTGAAAAATGTGTTCCCCCAGCTTCCTTTCCATCTAGAACTTTGGTTGTTAACTAAGGTGGCGGAATACCATTGGCTAGAATATGTCAGGTGCTAACAACCTTGCCAAAAGAGCACATAGACGGAATAAAACAAGGATATGATTAACATGTTAGACAAGAAAAACGACTCTCCATTGGTTGAGAAAGATACAGGAAATAATGCAGGAATACTCTTGGCAACAGGAAAAAGATGCCTGCGCTCTTGATATGAGGAAGTACCGGATGGAGGGTTTCGAGAATAAGTTAATATGGAAGTCTTAGCCGAATAGATCCGAAAAGTTCCGAGACGACGCAATAATAACATTGACAGAAACAACTAACCTGAAATTTAAAAGCAACGCCTAGGCGAAATGGAAACGTAAATAAACAAATAATATTTAATTAATTACTCTAGTACTAATGGAAAAGGACCACTCAGAAAAGTCAAATATTAGTCCGGAGTAGAGTACCAAAGAGTCAAACAAAAATGATGTGCTAATGCAGGAGTAGTTAAATGCCATAAAAAATGAAACCTAAGTTGAGTTTAATTTAACAGAATTTTCCCAACTGTATAAACTCATTATTTAACCATAAAACAGGAATTTATTCACACAATTATTAACTATTTATATGGGCTTTATAATGGGCTCCAAGTAATTATGCAACTATGGACAAAAGTCGATCTGAAATCAAACATTGATAGAAATTATAAGAAGTCTGTAGTTTATATAGTCTCAGAAAAAAAAAGGTAAGAATATTAATATTGAATCGAGGAATACCTTTGGGTTATTTATGTCTAACTTAAATGAAAATACCTTTATATGTTACATATTCACAGCAAAAGGGAACACGAATAATAAAATGCAGATTTAAGAGAAAGTATGAAGTGGTGTGTATATATAGTATCTATAGTCTAAAAATAATCCTAGGTATATCTGAAGAGAAATATTTATCAACGTAATCTTTTTTTAGTACAAGTATTTACAGTTCAATATTAATACATAATATGGACTTTATATCAAAGAATTTATTGGGGTACTAATGATTTGGTTTTTTTTACAGCGACAGAAGAGTTATACAAAATATACGCTCGAATCTAAAAATGCAGCATATCTAGCCAAGGAAAACGAAAATCCCAAGACTTGTATAAAGGACTCGAAAACAGGTTTTCAAAATTAATAAAATTTAATTTATATCTACTCTGTAAAATATATGGGAAATAAATAGTTTGTCTAAAGTGCTATTTGAAGTTTTTCTTATACAGTATATAATTATTAAATTCGGCAAAATTAAATAAATCCAACAATTATATTTGAACTGATTTTTTTTTGGCGACATCTATGAACGAACGCTAAACTTATACCATTTACTGAAAATTATTCCTTTATATCTTGAGTGCAGATATAGGTACAAAATTAACTACTTATCGAGAGGTGACACTGTGTGTACCGAAATTTGCTGCAAAAGGTGTTGAATTTATATTTCGCTTAAATATGAACAATGTAACCGCTTCTAATAAGAAAACTACTAAAATCTAAGTAAATCAAACCAACAAGGCGTACATATTAATCACTAAACTTAATACTAAAGTAGTAGATTATAATATTAAATTAATCATACAATGAAATGCACTTATAACAAAATTAAATTGTTACAACTCCCCCTCTCCAAGGAAAGGAGGGAAACTTATAAGAAAAGTTGACCGACGATCAGAGCTAAAATAAAAAAAATATCCATAAAAGGTAAAGTAAAATAAAATATTTTCCCAGTCTTTTGCGATACTATGCTTCGAAGCTCACTGAGAAAGATGTTCAAACCAACTACTCTCCTATAAAAACTGTCGAGTAAGATAAGCTTCGAAGGAAATGACTAAGAAGGGAACACAGTATAAGAGAAAAATAAACTTCTTTTAGAAACTAATTTAAATCAATTAGAAATGGTACCACTTAAATCAAATCATAACGCCAATAACCACGGAAGGCACGCTATTATATAAAAAAAATAATTAACTGACAACCATAACTCAAAAAAAATATACGGGAATCGCGACCAATTGCATATTCAACCACAAAGGTAATAGATCAGATTACAAATTTCAAGTACAAAAACAGTACCAATATCGATATAACAACGCTAATAAAATTAAGAAATTTTAATCAAAAGGAAGCGGAACAAATAAAAAATTCCTGGCCACTTCGCCTTTCAGAGTTTCGGAATTCCCCAAGAAGAGCGATCAAAACAATTTTTACTCCAATAAAGTTGTTGGATTGGAGCGTGGCCAGAGTTGCGTGACACCCAAATAAGTGTGGGGCACCTCGTTCACTGGCTTGCATCGAGCACACCCTCAGGTCACTCTTCAACTCTGTCTGACTAGGCAACCAGGAGGCAGGAAAAGCAAAAAGCGTAAATATTAATTTAAATTCACAAATAAAAAAAGTGTTGTTACCCAAAAGTCCCACCAAACAAAAGGGAGTTCGATATAGCTGGACCAAGCTGAAAGATGCACTAGCCGCAGGCGACTTTGTACCGTGCAGACCCAAAAAAACTAAACAAAAAAGCTAATAGGGTGTTCCGAATGTTGCCACTGCCACCAACTGGCTGAATTCTAATAGGTCAACTGAAGCTCAGGAAAATATACACGGGGTAATACGTGAACAAGATGTTAGGTAATAACGGCCAGATGTCAACTAACTATCCACATTATACTTTTTGCATATTCTAGCCGACGTGGTGGTATCCTCCCTGGGCTCTATGGCCGCTCATTGAGACTGCCAGGGGCCAAACACCAGCCACCTCTAACTAGCCCTTCCAGGTGATCTGTCTCCTTCTGCACTGGATAGCACACAAGAAAACGTCGAAATCAGAACTTGATAGCACCCAACAACACTCAGCCTTTTATATAAAAAAAAGGCCGCACTAAAAAAGTTTAATAAAAAAGTCACAATAGGGTCAAAAGTCATAATCATGATGTGCAAACTTACGCAAGCACAAAAAGTCAAATCCAGTATAACCAAAATATACAAAAGCCAAAATATCAAATATCAAAACCAAAAAAACTTAAATGGGTAATAATAAACGTAACTAGCATAAATATATATGCCATAATCAAGTTTGGTGTCGCTTAGCGTCCAACAATTTAGTTACGAAATGCAAATTTGCATAAGTTCCAATATCTTAAATCCCAAATAATAAGGCAATTAGCTAAGAAAACCGACCTATCGGCAATAACTTAGCAAAATGAATACTGAAACAACAAAATGCATATATCAAATCCCAAATAATATGGAAATTTACTAAGAAAACCGATCCTAGCGGCAATAACTTAGCAAAATAAAACATAACTAAAGTTAGGGGCAATTAACTAAGATAAACCAAATTCACAATCAAAACGAACGTTATAATCTCTAAAGGTAAGTTACTAATAAAGGTAAGATAATATACCTACACCAAAATAAAGCCAAAAGATAGAAAAGCTAAACCAATAATAATCATAAGCCAATAATAAAAGCAAAACATTGGTCAAAATCAGGGAGTGGAACTCGTCATCGTCGCGACCAGATTAAAAAAAAATAACCTATCGATGATCTTGGTTGATAGGAAGCCGAAGGTTTTAACGGTGTGGACATTTAGTGGGCTTTTACCACTGACAGTTTCCCACCGCGACCGAATTCTAAAGCTCAGGCCGCGGGGCACAAATCCCAAAAATATCCCATCGATGATCTTGGTTGATGGGAAGCCGAAGCTCTTAACGGTGTGGACATTTAGTGGGATTTTACCACTGACAGTTTCCCGCCGCGACCAAATTCTTAGGCCTGGGCCGCAGGGCACAAATAAGAATACAGGGACGAAAAAAGGTAAATTCTAAGCTGTGAGATCCATGTAATCATGGTGATGACCTTTAAGGCCAAAACAACCTAAAAACAAAGGTTGACAAACTGACATAAGATTAACAAATTAAAAGAAAAGTTGTTCAATAAACCACTAAAGACAAACATGTTATCCTATTCTAAGAAATAAGTTTGTCCAGAAACTAAATAACTATAGCAGTAGTACCGCTCACTGCTATGGCAAGAAATGGCCTGGTATACAAAGCAGACACGCCATGTTAAAAAAGTCACAATCGAGGTATAAATCAAGCTTGGGAAAACAGTCAAAATTGGTGAATTTTAAAAGAATCAAAAGCATTAATTTCTGATCGAGTCTTACATTATCAAAAAAATTGCAGTGTTTCTAACCCTAAACTTAAAATTATAAAGAGAAAAGGAAAAAAAATACAAACTATAATAATACGCAGTATAAAATATACGGTGAATAAAAAAAAATATTGTTTTGATCTTTCTAAATTAGTTAGATGGACAATCGGATTCAGATTGGATTAGCACCGGTTTAAGATCTTGAACGTGCCAAATACCTTTACTTACACCAAATTCATCTGCGAGCTCATATGTACAAGTTCCAGTTTTTTTTAATAATAAAAGGACCTATAAATTCGGGAGATAATTTAGCGCTAAAATAATTCGCGGCGTCAGACAAACTTTTATTTTTACGCCAAACTTGTTGGCCAATAGTATAACTAACAGGACGTCTACGCAAATTATAATGATGTTTACCTTTAAGCCGAGAGGTTTCAATTTTTTTACGAATTATTTGAAACAGCCGTTGAAATGATTCAACTCGTTTTCTAACGTAGTCCTGGTTTTCAGTATCGGGTCTATTAATGATGTCTGAAAAATCTTGACCGAAGAGTTTATGTTCCCTACCAAAATTAACTAGAAAAGGTGTATTATCTGTTGTTTAGTGACGAGACGTGCGAATAGCGCAAGCAATTGAAGATAAGTTATCTTCCCAAGTTCGGTGATTATTTTGTTGTACATAAGAACGAAGCATGGTTTTTACAACACGATTAACTCGCTCGGTGTGATCAGCTCTAGGGTAATACGATGCGGTGTAAAATATTTTAACTTTATATTTGTCACAAAGAGATTGGAATTCTTTAGATTTCATTTGAGTCCTATTGTCGCAAGTTAGAAATTGAGGAGCTCCATAGACGAGGAAAATTCGATCTTCAACAAATTTAATCAAGGACTTAGCGGTAGCGGATCTGCAAGGAAAAAGTTCGACAAACTTACTGAAATAGTCTGTCACTACTAAAATGTGTGTATTGCCTTGTTTTGAACGAGGCAATGGCCCAATGTAGTCAAGGCTGATAGACTGCCAAGGCTCTTTGATTTCAGGACGATTACCCATTAAACCTGCCGGAGGTTTTTGCTCTATTTTGTTCTGAGCACAAATTCTACAAGAGCGAACATACTTAGCCACATCGGCCCTCATTTTTGGCCAATGAAACCTTTCGGCTACCTTCCAAAATATCTTAAAAATTCCAACATGACCCGCAGCTGGGTTATCATGGCAACGATGGAACACTTCCTTTCGCCTATCTTTGGGAACGACGATCTTCCAACAACTAGAATGATCTGGAAAGTTAGGATTAGCTGACTTGACAAATTTATACAAATTGCCGTTTTCCACTCGCCAACAAGGATATTTTTCAGGGTGATCCTCTAACCTCGCCAACATTCCACGGTACCATTTGTCTGATGTTCTAGAAAAATCTAAAGATGATTCGATTTCGTTGACACTAGCGACTATGTCAGTACTAACTGGGACAGAACGTGAAAGAAAATCAGGTACTATATGTTCTTTACCTTTGCGGTGTATTAGTTGAAAGTCATAAGGTTGAAGGCGGAGAGCCCAACGGGCAAGACGACCTTGTGGATCTTTAAGGTTATGCAACCACAATAACGAATGATGATCTGTTATGACTTTAAAATGAACACCTTCCAAATAATGCCTATGTTTTTCGACACTCCAAATAACGGCAAGACACTCCTTTTCAGTAACGGTTAGCTTCATCTCCTGTTTGGTAAGAGAGCGGGATAAGTAAGCAATGACCTTTTCGCCATCGTCAAACTGTTGAGTTAAAACAGCACCCAAGCCAAAGAATGAAGCATCTGTCTGGAGTGTAAAAGTTCTATTGAAATCGGGACAGGTAAGAACTGGAGCTGTAACAAGAGCTTCTTTTATGGTGTTAAAAGACTGTTGACAATCAGTTGTCCATTCCCATTTAACATTTTTCTTAGTAAGCCGACTGATAGGGGCTAATACAGTTGAAAAATTGGGTACAAAACGTCTGTACCATGAAGCAGTCCCAACGAACCTGCGAATTTCGGTGATATTACGAGGGGGTGGTATATTCACTATTGCCTGTACCTTTTCTGGATCTGGTCTCAGTCCTCGAGCATCCACGATGTATTCAAGATACTTTAGTTCAGGTTTACAGAAATTACACTTTTCCCGAGACACCACTAGACCAGCTTCCCTCAATCTGTCAAAAACAAGACTCAAGATTCTCAAATGTTCTTGAAATGTCTTCGAAATAATTATTATGTCGTCCAAATAGACCATGACGTTATTTTCTAAGTCAACTCCCAGAACTCGGTCCACAATACGTTGCCAGGTAGTTGGCGCATTAGTTAACCCAAAAGGCATGCGGCGAAACTGATAAAGGTTTCTGCCAGGGACAGTGAAGGCGGTAAGTTCTCGAGAAGACTCACTAAGAGGGACCTGCCAGAAGGCAGACTTAATGTCGATGGAACTAATAAATCGTGCATCTCGGAGCCGATCTAAAATGGCTGAAATATAAGGAATTGGATAGGAATCTTTCTTCGTCTTTTCATTAAGACGGCGGAAGTCGATGCAAAATCTGTAGCTGTCGTCCTTTTTCCTGACTAAACACAGGGGGCTGGACCACGGACTTTTCGATGGTTCTATGACACCAAGTTTTAGCATTTCGTCAACTTCTTGGTCAATAATGTTCTGCTTAAAAGGAGAAACAGGATAGTACCTTTGTTTAATACGCCTAGTACCGGGCTCAAGTTCAATGATATGCTCAGTTACTTTACAACAGCCAAGATCGGAACCCATCAATGAGATTTTCTCCTTGACCAATGGATCCAGAACGGTTTTATCATCTGGGGACAGTGTAGTGCCATCCACGACGGAGCAAATCTCTGAAGAACCTATATCACTGGCGAAGTACCAAACATCTTTCCTTAAATCTGGAATGATCTTCATGGCCTTCCAAAAATCAATACCCAAAATGAGTTGATGCGAAAGCTCAGGAATGACCAAAATATCAACCATACGAGTTTTATCTAACAAGGTTACAGGAGTTTGAACAAACTTACTACTGACGCAACTGCTGCCATTAGCTACGGTGCATCTAGTTTCCTGTTTAACGATTTTTAACCCCAAATTCTGTAAGACTTTATAGCCAGACTGTCCAACAATAGGATGACCTAAGACAAAAATTTCTAAATAAGGGCGTTCATCACCATGAGCGTGAGAAATAATAAAATCTAAAATGTGCTGATTGAGAAAAGTGTCGTTGGTCGATAGAATATTTGAAGTGGGAGACATCTTACGACCTATCGACTCTCCCGGAAACCGTTTCCCGAAACTGAACATTTGGGACAAGATCTGACTGTAACGTCAGCTTTACCACAGCGATAACAATAAACTTTACGATCTTGGGGGCATTGGTGACTCACATGGCCAGTTGCCTTACAATTCCAACAAGTGATAGAAGGTCGATTGGCTGGGGGAACAATTGGAGGCTGTTGAATAACCTCGACAACAGGGGTACTATTTGTATAGGGAAGTGGAGTTGCTGTTGAGGTGGATGAATCAGAAGCAACATATGCTACAGGATTATATGGAGAATAATCGCCAGAAGCTATGAAAGCAAAATCTGGTTCAACTAGATTATGGCGTTTTCTAGAAGGTGGAACATAATGATCAGCACGATATTTCTTAGCTTCCAGTTTAAGACACTCTGTCTCGAGTTCCTCTAAAGAGTTAACCACATTAAGTTGAGTAGTATAAAAAGGAGATAAATTTCGAGAGATAATATCTAATTGAACGTCTTCCGACATACCACCATAACGCCTAAACAAAGCACTCATACTTGACAAATAATCTACTATGCTTTCAGACGGATCCTGAGTTCTATCTAAAATTTCTTTAAACAACCGAGAACGATAATCGGGGGGTTCAAAATGCCTGCAAAGTAAATCTGATAAACTTTTCCAATCAGTAAAACGTGAGCAATTAGCGCGGAACCAGTTTAATGCGCGACCTGAAAATAAATCAATAGCTGACTCAAACAATTCCTTTTCTGAAATACGACGAGCAATTCGCAATTCAGAGACACGTTCCAAAAAATTATAAACAGATAGATGTTTAGTGTCACCTGTAAATTTAAGACCCCACTTTTCAACTCTTTGAGTTTTTGTACTAGAGGGGTGAGTGAAAACAGCTGAAGGCTTATGCTTTGGCGTAGACTGCTTACGTGATGATACTGACGCTTTATTTTTATTAGAAGTGGCACTTGTACCAGAGGACTCAGACGAATCCGAATCAGAGTCATATATTTGAAATTTACTAAAGATTTTAATTAAGGTAGGATCGCTTTTTGATGTTTGTTCTAGTTTGTCAAGAGTACTGAGGATTTCGCCCATTAAAGACGCTCGATCTTTTATCGATTCCTCATTTAATTTTTCTACAGGGATGCGATCTACACGATTTAAAAGATAAACTAACCGCGTTTGAATCCTATCAAAAGTATTTTTAGCATTTTCACCAGAGATTGTGGTGATTGAATCTTGTAATTCTTTTAAGGTTTTTGTTATATATTCGCGTTCTTCATTAAAATCTAGTTTATAAGCAGGATAAGTCAATAATTTGCCCTTTTTCTCAAGATTGAAAACAGGTTGTAAGGCAGAACGTAACTCGTCCACAGTTTTACTATCATCGGCTGGAATTCCACGAACCGACAGTTCATAGATTAACATGTCTTTTTTTAGGTAGCCGATTTGCATATTATAATCCATCGTGATAATATTAACAAAAGAAACGCAAGATCAAAACAATAAATATTACGAAAAGCAAAAGAGATAAATATATCAAAGCAAAAAAAATAGAGCAGTAAGCCAAAAAAGTTGTAATCTAAGTCAATAATCATAATCACTTACTAAAGGCAAATAACCATTCAAATATAAAAACTAAACCAAATACGCAAATATCACTCAAATAATCAAATATGCATAAAGACAAATAAATAATCAAATACCAAATATCAGCGATAAAGCAAAAAAAATTAAATTAATAGGAATGACCAAAATATCAACCATACGAGTTTTATCTAACAAGGTTACAGGAGTTTGAACAAACTTACTACTGACGCAACTGCTGCCATTAGCTACGGTGCATCTAGTTTCCTGTTTAACGATTTTTAACCCCAAATTCTGTAAGACTTTATAGCCAGACTGTCCAACAATAGGATGACCTAAGACAAAAATTTCTAAATAAGGGCGTTCATCACCATGAGCGTGAGAAATAATAAAATCTAAAATGTGCTGATTGAGAAAAGTGTCGTTGGTCGATAGAATATTTGAAGTGGGAGACATCTTACGACCTATCGACTCTCCCGGAAACCGTTTCCCGAAACTGAACATTTGGGACAAGATCTGACTGTAACGTCAGCTTTACCACAGCGATAACAATAAACTTTACGATCTTGGGGGCATTGGCGACTCACATGGCCAGTTGCCTTACAATTCCAACAAGTGATAGAAAATCGATTGGCTGGGGGAACAATTGGAGGCTGTTGAATAACCTCGGCAACAGGGGTACTATTTGTATAGGGAAGTGGAGTTGCTGTTGAGGTGGATGAATCAGAAGCAACATATGCTACAGGATTATATGGAGAATAATCGCCAGAAGCTATGAAAGCAAAATCTGGTTCAACTAGATTATGGCGTTTTCTAGAAGGTGGAACATAATGATCAGCACGATATTTCTTAGCTTCCAGTTTAAGACACTCTGTCTCGAGTTCCTCTAAAGAGTTAACCACATTAAGTTGAGTAGTATAAAAAGGAGATAAATTTCGAGAGATAACATCTAATTGAACGTCTTCCGACATACCACCATAACGCCTAAACAAAGCACTCATACTTGACAAATAATCTACTATGCTTTCAGACGGATCCTGAGTTCTATCTAAAATTTCTTTAAACAACCGAGAACGATAATCGGGGGGTTCAAAATGCCTGCAAAGTAAATCTGATAAACTTTTCCAATCAGTAAAACGTGAGCAATTAGCGCGGAACCAGTTTAATGCGCGACCTGAAAAACACTCCTTTTCTGAAATACGACGAGCAATTCGCAATTCAGAGACACGTTCCAAAAAATTATAAACAGATAGATGTTTAGTGTCACCTGTAAATTTAAGACCCCACTTTTCAACTCTTTGAGTTTTTGTACTAGAGGGGTGAGTGAAAACAGCTGAAGGCTTATGCTTTGGCGTAGACTGCTTACGTGATGATACTGACGCTTTATTTTTATTAGAAGTGGCACTTGTACCAGAGGACTCAGACGAATCCGAATCAGAGTCATATATTTGAAATTTACTAAAGATTTTAATTAAGGTAGGATCGCTTTTTGATGTTTGTTCTAGTTTGTCAAGAGTACTGAGGATTTCGCCCATTAAAGACGCTCGATCTTTTATCGATTCCTCATTTAATTTTTCTACAGGGATGCGATCTACACGATTTAAAAGATAAACTAACCGCGTTTGAATCCTATCAAAAGTATTTTTAGCATTTTCACCAGAGATTGTGGTGATTGAATCTTGTAATTCTTTTAAGGTTTTTGTTATATATTCGCGTTCTTCATTAAAATCTAGTTTATAAGCAGGATAAGTCAATAATTTGCCCTTTTTCTCAAGATTGAAAACAGGTTGTAAGGCAGAACGTAACTCGTCCACAGTTTTACTATCATCGGCTGGAATTCCACGAACCGACAGTTCATAGATTAACATGTCTTTTTTTAGGTAGCCGATTTGCATATTATAATCCATCGTGATAATATTAACAAAAGAAACGCAAGATCAAAACAATAAATATTACGAAAAGCAAAAGAGATAAATATATCAAAGCAAAAAAAATAGAGCAGTAAGCCAAAAAAGTTGTAATCTAAGTCAATAATCATAAACACTTACTAAAGGCAAATAACCATTCAAATATAAAAACTAAACCAAATACGCAAATATCACTCAAATAATCAAATATGCATAAAGACAAATAAATAATCAAATACCAAATATCAGCGATAAAGCAAAAAAAATTAAATTAATAGGGTTAGTAAACAAAAAGGTGTCTATTTAGCTCAGAGGGAAAAACAATGCAATTTACAGAAAAAAAATCATTAAGTTCAAAAGCTCAAAAAAAAAATTAAAAGCAAAAAGAGCAGCAAAAGCAAATCAGTAAAAGAAAGTAAAAGAATTTCAAAAGGGCCCTACAGGTTTGGGCGCCAAGTTGTCACCCTTGATTTTCTCAAAACCAAGGTGCAAGATTGCTACGCTCTTATTTAATAATTATTATTACTGTTTAATTTTTAAATTATTTCGATCACAAAATGGTATCAAGATTCCAGCTCGTGGTCAACAGAGCGTGCAATGTAGATGCCCTAGCTCCATTAACCCGGAGAGTAGGGCGTGGGAAAACTTAAGAAATCTTAAAGAAAAAAAAGAAATGAGCGCCACCAATTTATAACGACTTAAATTGGAAAGCCCCTTGATCTTCGCGGCACTTGCTTCCTCTTGATACTTTAAAAGAAAAAGAGTGAGCTAAATAAAACACACAAATGAAGTTAAGAAAAAAAATCTGTTTATCTGTTACTGTATAAAAGAAAAAAAAATATAAACAATAAGTATGTTATCAGTTACGGCATAAAGAAAAAAAGTAAGCAATAAGTGTCACCAAATCTAGCAGCACCTAGCGCTCCTAACTCCAAACTAGGCCCGTGACATGGGATTAGTCCCGAGTCTTGAAGTTAAGTCCGTGACTTGAAATTGTCTGTGACTTGCAGTTGCAATTAGCCCTTGATTTGAAATTAGGACTTTGACTTACAGTTGGCCCCTGACTTGAAATTAGGACTGTGACTTACAGTTGGCCCCTGACTTGAACCCTATGAAAACAAAAATTTTCTAGAATTTTTCATAGTGATTCAAAGTCTATAACGAAAACCCAAATAATTTTAATTAATTCAAAAAAAGCCCCAAAAGGTTTCTACTGATTAAAAATTAACTGAAGAGTGAGAACAATAATTTAATTTTAAAAATTTAGTACTACCGAGAAGTATAAAAAAAGATATTTAATTAATTTCAAGACACTAATCAGAATTTTTCTTTAAATAAATTAAAACCGCAAGCAACAAAAATAAAAAAAATACAATAAAATAATTTAAAATGAAGTCACTAAAGATACCATCAATAAGCACAAAATGCCCTGATGGGTATCGAAAATTCAGTCGAAACGTTGTCAATAAATCCAACAAATCCACAAATACAAACTAAGACCAGAAAGGAAAATTCTAAAATTTACTTTATCAAATATAATCTCAATAACCAGCGTTAACACTAAAATAAATACAAGGTTTCAACTGAATCCGAATGATTTAAATTAGCAATACGTAATAAACTAGAAATAATTGTAATACTTAAAAAAAAAAATTTAGGTCCTGATGATGACCTAAAATTAATCGAAACGTTAAATATAAACACGTTATTATAACTGACTCCAATAACTAAATTCAATTTACAATAAATAAATTTCTAACAAAATCGATTACTATAACAATTTCCCGTATAAAATAAATAGAAAATTTACACTGACCTAGGCCAATTTAAATAGAAATGAGAATAAAATAAAAAAAAAAAAAGCAAAATCTTAACAAAAGAAGGTATGTATAGACCTGAAGAATAGCAAATATTTAAGCGAAACGTTGTGAGAATACTTACAAAAAATATACATATAATAAGGCAGCAATAAGAAAAATCAAAAGGCACAAATATATTTAAATTATAATATAACCAGCTTAAAAAAAAAGGGGTTTATTTAACTATTTATTTTCCAGCGGCAAATCAAAATGCAAAAAAAAAACCATAAACTAAAAGAAAAGCAATTTACGTTATACTTAATTGTTACTGAAAACCTCTGCAAGCCATTTATTAATCTGTTTATTATCTATTAAAAAGAACGAATGCATTAATCAAATCACACTATGCAAGCTGCTTAAATATTGTGGTTTTATTTTAAAATAAAATAGAGCCAATTTACGATCCACAAAATATGGTTAATATAATAGGAAAATGAATCAAATTACTGAGGTAAAAGATGTTCGACGAAATTCAAACTAAAAATTATCTTCGCATGAATTCGTTACACTTGCATTTAATTTTTAAGATTTCAAAAAAAAAAATATAAAAACTAGCCCCTGTTGCATCAAAAAAAATAATCGTCTCACCCGAGCAAAAGTTAATTCCAAAAAAAAATGAGAAAAGTTACCAAATTACGAAAGTGAAAATCATGCAATATTTCAGAAAAAAAAATATCCCCTTTTCAGGATAAATGATATTAAAGCAAATTACCTATCCAATAGGGTCACTCAGTTCTAGTCAAAAGGTGGTTTCACGTGCCAAGTACAAGGGCACGGAAAATGGCGGTCTGGTCCAATCTTCAGGTCAAATCCTCTCTTAGAGAGATTTTCTAGCACGAAAAATAACACTCACAGTGCAAACTATAATGTGCCCGAAAAACTATTGCGGTGTTGAGGAAAAATCCCGCTAACGGATTTCCAAGATTTTCCTGGATTATTTGCTCAGACCCGCGCTGAAGACCTGTGGTTTATCTGCAGGTGACCAGAAAAGTGAAAAATGTGTTCCCCCAGCTTCCTTTCCATCTAGAACTTTGGTTAACTAAGGTGGCGGAATACCATTGGCTAGAATATGTCAGGTGCTAACAACCTTGCCAAAAGAGCACATAGACGGAATAAAACAAGGATATGATTAACATGTTAGACAAGAAAAACGACTCTCCATTGGTTGAGAAAGATGCCGGCGCTCTTGATATGAGGAAGTACCGGATGGAGGGTTTCGAGAATAAGTTAATATGGAAGTCTTAGCCGAATAGATCCGAAAAGTTCCGAGACGACGCAATAATAACATTGACAGAAACAACTAACCTGAAATTTAAAAGCAACGCCTAGGCGAAATGGAAACGTAAATAAACAAATAATATTTAATTAATTACTCTAGTACTAATGGAAAAGGACCACTCAGAAAAGTCAAATATTAGTCCGGAGTAGGGTACCAAAGAGTCAAAAAAAATGATGTGCCAATGCAAGAGTCGTTAAATGCCATAAAAAATGAAACGTAAGTTGAGTTTAATTTAATAGAATTTTCCCAACTGTATAAACTCATTATTTAACCATAAAACGGGAATTTATTCACACAATTATTAACTATTTATTTTAGGAAATGCATCAGACGCAGACGTAACGAAATTTCAGTTTATAATGGGCTCCAAGTAATTATGCAACTATGGACAAAACAAAAGTCGATCTGAATTTAGGAACATCAAACATTGAGTCTGTAGTTTATATAGTCTCAGGAAAAAAAAGGTAAGAATATTAATATTGAATGGAGGAATACCTTTGGGTTATTTATGTCTAACTTAAATGAAAATACCTTTATATGTTACATATTCACAGCAAAAGGAAACACGAATAATAAAATGCAGATTTAAGAGAAAGTATGAAGTGGTGTGTATATATAGTATCTATAGTCTAAAAATAATCCTAGGTATATCTGAAAAGAAATATTTATCAAGGCAATCTTTTTTTTAGTACAAGTATTTACAGTTCAATATTAATACATAATATGGACTTTATATCAAAGAATTTATTGGGGTACTAATGATTTGGTTTTTTTTACAGCGACAGAAGAGTTATACAAAATATACGCTCGAATCTAAAAATGCTGCATATCTAGCCAAGGAAAACGAAAATCCCAAGACTTGTATAAAGGACTCGAAAACAGGTTTTCAAAATTAATAAAATTTAATTTATATCTACTCTGTAAAATATATGGGAAATAAATAGTTTGTCTAAAGTGCTATTTGAAGTTTTTCTTATACAGTATATAATTATTAAATTCGGCAAAATTAAATAAATCCAACAATTATATTTGAACTGATTTTTTTTTGGTGACATCTATGAACGAACGCTAAATTTATACCATTTACTGAAAATTATTCCTTTATATCTTGAGTTCAGATATAGGTAGAAAATTAACTACTTATCGAGAGGTGACACTGTGTGTACCGAAATTTGCTGCAAAAGGTGTTGAATTTATATTTCGCTTAAATATGAACAATGTAACCGCTTCTAATAAGAAAACTACTAAAATCTAAGTAAATCAAACCAACAAGGCGTACATATTAATCACTAAACTTAATACTAAAGTAGTAGATTATAATATTAAATTAATCATACAATGAAATGCACTTATAACAAAATTAAACTGTTAAATGAAATGCACTTATAACAAAATTAAACTGTTACCATTGTTTAACTACCGTTGTTTATCTGTTTATATGGACATTAACCTATTAAGTGATAACGTTCGAGTTTTATTTTTATCGTAAATTATCTCTGGATACTGAGTATTATCAAATGTAGATATAGATCGAATTTTGCTTAATTGTTATTTTTCGTACTTTATCAATTTATACCAGGATTTATCTTTTAAAATACTATATATACTTACCTCACGTTAGAGTTTAAGTCTTAGTTTGTTACTAGCTTTGCTTGAAGAAAAAAAAAAGAAATGAATGAAATAACAAAGTCCAAATTTTTATTTTCGAAGTAAAATAATATAACTGGCGCAGTCGGTCAAGATTTTTTCCTGTACAAGAAGTTGAGTGTAGTGCCTTTTAAACCGGGAAAGCACACAACGGATTGGTGAATTTCAATTCTTCAACAGGATTGTTAGCAATTTTGTTTTGTGAGGTGCATTGAGAAGAGGACCGTATATATGCATCAAGGGGTCAGAGTGTTGGTGATTTTCCTCCAAATACTGGCTTGCAGCATTCCTCAGGAACGTATATGCTCCAGGGTGCTTAATGCAATAAGTAAAGAAGAAAGAAGAAAGAAGAAACTTGGTTCATGGTATATACTTTTTTAATTATTCATTTCTATTGTTGAAGTGCGTGTCTCTTATTTATGATACCAATTTTTACCTTTTTTTTTTCGTTTTTTATTAAATATGAATGATTTCTAAAGTTTAGAGGTTTGAAGGAATTGCTAGAAAAAACAAAAAATATAGACGTAAAATTAGTAATTTAAGTAAAATTGATTCTCAATCTAAATTGATTGAAATTTGATTATCCAATAACTGCATTGAATTTTGAGCTTAGAAGTAGTAAATTTAGCTTGTAGCTTATCTAATTTTGGTATATCAAAAATTCCTATATTTAATGGTGATCTATGTGAATTAAACAATTTTCTTGCTACTTGTGACGAAATATTTTTGACTTTTCAAAATGAAAATGATTCAATTAAAAAATTAATCTTTAGGGGTATTATAGGCAAACTTAAAGGAAAAGCTCTTATTTTAATATCTAGTAGATTAGATTTGGATACTTGGGAAAGTTAAAGGTGTTCTTAAGGTATCTTTTTCAGACCAGAGATCATTTAATTGTTTATTGTACGAATTACATAGTCTTAAACTACATCCTAAAGAAAATGCTTACAATTTTGGCATTCGTTGCCAATATATAAAAAGTTTAATTTTTTCCGCGATTCATAATGATTTTACAATGACCAGAGAAGCCAAAATTCGACAAATTGAAAATATTGGGAAACTTGTGCTTGTTACTTTTTTAAAATATCTCTCTGCTGATATCCAAATTGCTGTTAGAAACAGCCATGAATAAACTTATCGAAAAAAAAAAAAATTTATTTCAATTTGTAATGAAGGGAAAAAATATTCCAATCAAAATTTACCGTCGCCTAGTTTTAGAATTCCAGCTTCAGAGAATAATACTCATAGATCTACAGTTTATAATCAATCGCCTAATTTTAGAACTAATCCCATTGCTTCTCAGAATCAAATAGCCTTTACAAATTTTCTGAACCAACCTGTTCCTATAAATCCAAGGCCAATGCCTCCACCAAAATTCTTTACCAATCAACTTTGTCTTTGGAAAACTTAAACCTCCAACAAATGTTTGGAAACCCACAAATCCATTGCGAAAAAATTAGTGCCAATGAAATTACCAGAACTACCACAAGACCACAATATACTCAACAAAATAAACAAGATGTTTATCAACAACAGAGACCAAACTATTTTACACCTCAGTCTAGACCAACATTTCGATTCGAAGAACTCCATAATTTTGAAATCCCTACGGAACCAGAAATTGACCAAAATCCAACAGATATCACAGATCTGTTTTCTCAAAAATCTTAAGAGAACCAATATGAATTAAATATTAATTATTTGCCCGATCTTGAATCTGTAGCTGAATCCGAAACTGAAGAAAATTTTCACGAAAATGCCTCTGGAATCAATTATCCTTAACTGGTTTTAAAGGATAACCGCAAATTACCTTACATTAAAATCTTAGGTTTTGAGAAACCAATTAAGTTGCTCGTAGATTCAGGAAGATATATATGTTTGAATAATCCTTATTTAGCAAAAAAATATTTTTCCAATTTCATTGTCATTAAACCTAATACTATCAAAATATCCTGTGGTCAACATGAATCAAAGTACGAAGCTAATACCCCAGCTTTTAAGGAATTTGATTCACAAAGCAAAATAATTTTTACCCTTTTCGATTTTCATCCATTTTTCGATGGTTTAATCAGTTTTCGCGATCTAAGAAATATGGTATTTAATTGAAACTTACAACAAAATTATTTTATAAAAGATAAAACTGTATAGTAGTTTTGTATATGAATGTTCACCTAGTGACTATAATTGTTTTAATATTACCCTAAATGAAAATGCAATTCTAAAAATAAAACTACCAACCAATTCGCACATTGATGAAACTTACTATATCCCGCATAAACAACCAAATTCACATTGCTTTATACCAGAAGGAGTTGCAAATGTTGAAAATAGTCACGCTATGGTTGAAATCCACAATGTAAGCTTGGAAGACACCTATATAAGCCTTCAGAAATCAATAGAAGTATTTTTCTTTGAACATTTTCAGTTTCACGAGCCAGAGATAGAAACGAATGATTCCGATGCAGAAGACTTGAACATTTAAATGAAGAAGAGAAAACTAAAATTGTCAAACTATGTAAACAATTTTCTTCCTTGTTTCAAAACCCTAATAAACCACTATCATCGACTACCCAAACGTGTCACAAAATTAACACCACAGATGAAGAACCTATATATACTAAATCTTACAGATTACCACAAATCCACAAGAAGGAAGTAAAGCAACAAGTTCAGAAAATGTTAGAGGATGGAGTAATAAGGAACAGCACTAGTCCTTGGTCAAGTCCTATTTGGATAGTGCCAAAGAAATTAGATGCGTGGTATCCCTAAATGGCGATGAGTGGTAGATTATAGAAAAGTGAACGCAAAAACGAATCAGGACCGATTTTCTGTCCCTAATATTGATGATCTGCTAGACAAATTAGGCAAATGTCAATATTTTTGCAAGATCTTGCAAGTGGTTTCCATCAGATAAGAATCCATAAGGACAGCATAGAGAAAACGGGATTCTCAAATGAACAGGGTCATTACGAATTTCTAAGGATGCTATTTGGCCTAAAAAACGCTTCGGCTAGTTTCCAAAGGATGATGAATGAAATTCTTAAAAATTATATTAATAAGACCTGTTTAGTATATATGGACGACATTATCATTTTTTCAACCACACTTGATGAACACATTCAAAATCTAAAGGAGATATCAAGAAACTGCAAGAATACAACTTAAAAGTGCAACTTGACAAAAGCAAATTCTTAAAAAAAGAAACTGAATATTTAGGACACGTAATTACACCGGAAGGAATCAGACCAAATCCAAAAAAGATTGACGCTATTCTGAAAATACCTTTACCTAAAACTCACAAGGAACAGAAAAGCTTTTTGGGTATGATAGGCTTCTGTAGAAAATTCATTAATAACCTGGCAAAGATTACAAAATCGTTAACCTTGTGTCTAAAAATGGGAAAGAAGGTCGAACATAACCAAGACTTTATTCAAGCATTTGAAACATGCAAAATCATCCTTTGTAATGAACCCGTTTTAATACACCTAAACTTCCCAAAATTATTTACCTTAACAACAGATGCCAGTAAATACGCCATCGGAAGTGTCCTAAGTCAAGATGGAAAACCTGTCTGTTATGCTAGCAGGACCCTAAACCCCAGATCAACTACTCTGTTACTGAGAAAGAACTTCTTGCCATAGTATGGCCAGTGAAATATTTCCGCCCATACTTATTTGGAAAGCATTTTAAGATAAAACCAGACCATAAACCTCTGAAATGGTTGGAAAGTCTCAAGGAACCCAACTCAAAATTAGTCAGATGGAAACTACTATTATCAGAGTACGACTACGAGATTGACTATATTAAAGAAAAAGAAAATAGTGTAGCTGACGCATTATCTAGGAATACAGAACCAGCAGATATGCATTTATCTATTAATAACAGAAAGAGTGAATCAACATCTCCAGCAAGTTCCTTAAGCAACAAACCTGGTGATATTGATATGTCAATACAAGATTTCTTTGAAAACAATGTTACTATAATACTAACGGCTGATGAATCCCCTGTGTTATCATATCCTTATCGTGAAAAGCCCCTAAATTACTATAAACATCAAATGATAGTAAAAATGTCAGATAGTTCACCTCTGCCTAGATTCATTAAAGAAAAAATATTTGAAAACAACAGATATTATATTCATTTTCGAAAAACGTTCATGGATGAAGACTTAGAAGAATTCATAGCTTATCTTAGAAATGATGTAAAGTATCCTTACATTTTCCAGATAAGGATGATGAGAAATACTTTCCCAAACAAATTCAAGAAAAAATTGTAGAGTCACTTCAAAGCTTATGATATGTCCCTTAAAGGTAACTGACGTTACAAAACAATCGGAACAACAAGATAAATTGAACTATCACCATGTTTATAAAACAAGGCACCGTGGAATTACAAGTACTCTAGAATCACTTAAGAAAAACTATTATTGGCCAACACTAGTTAAAGATGCTACTAATTATATTAATAACTGTATAATCTGCCAAAAATCAAAATATGAGGAAAATCCCAATGAAATGAAATTTCAAACGATACCCATCGGATCAAAACCGTTTGCAAGAGTCTATAGTGATACCCTATCAAACTCAAACGAAAAATTTTTAACACTCATAGATACTTTTTCAAAATTCGCGTAAGTTTATCATATTTCAGGAATAAACGCTGTCAACATTCTTGATGGTTTGTTGACTTTGATATCACATTATGGCTTGCCAGAAATGATAATTTGTGATAATGGAATAGAATTTAATAATAAAAACTTCACAGATATCTGTAACTTACATAAAAAAATAATTCTTTATACTACTCCAAAAAATCCAAACTCTAATACTTACATTGAAAGGTTCCATTCAACTCTGCTAGAACAAATCAGAATCAAAATTCAACAAAACCCCAAAGGAATCATTTGCTAATTTCATAAAATACTCCCTTATTCATTACAATAACTCTATATATTCTGCAACAGAACATACTCCATTTGAAATCGTAATTGACTATTTTAATGCAAAAGGCCCATACGACATAGAAGAAAAACACATAGTTTCAAGGTACGTCGAACAACACAGGGAAAAATTTATATAGTAAATTCAAAGAGAAGATGGATCAAAAGAAAGAAAGTCAGTTAGAGAAAATTAATGAGCAAAGAGAAGACCCGAGAATTTTGTCCAAAGATGACGAAGTTTATTATAAAGAAAGACCACGAGATAATTTAGCTCCGCGCTTTACTAAAATAAATCCTGTAGCTTCAACAACTAATAAAATCAAAACAAATATTTCAAAATATTCAAAACACAACCTCAAAAGGCGTAAAAAATGTTAATACTATTTCTCTTATTTCAGATGAAATTTACACGTTAAATATTATTACGCTAAATCACAGATTAAATGATATTACGTTAAACAAAAGACCAAAACGTGGTCTGATAAATTTAGGAGGTAAAGTTTCTAAATGGTTGTTTGGTACATTAGATGCTGAAGATGGTAAAAGAACAAATCTAATTTTAAATCACCTTAATAAAGACGAATATCTATTTCAAGACAATAAATTATGATAAAACCAATAATAAGCTTTCTCATGTTAAATCTGATCTTTTAATTATTGAACATATAATAAAGGAGTATTATGAATCAATTAATGGCGTCAATGCTTTAAACCAGATTATTAATTTTCTCTAATTTTAAACAAATTATTAATGCTATAACCTTTGCAAATATAAATAAAGTTCACCCTTCATTCTTACCTCTAGACAATTTGAATTCAATACTTGCCAAAGTACAAATCCCCAGAATAAATCAGTTCGGTTCAAGAATTATCATAATTATTATTCCTTCTTGGGAGTTCAGTTGCTTTTTTTAAAGAAACTAAATTATCTTTCTGATACATTTTCCAGTTTTAAAACCAATGGAATCTAACCCATTTTTTATTTACCATTTTCCAATTGAGAACAAAATAATTTCTCCTCAAAAACCATAACTTATCCTAAATGATAGAGACAGAGAGACAACTTCTATCAATATAAAAGATATTCATGTAACGAAGTCGAAGACAACTATTACTGCACTAACCATCGTAAAACGGAAGAAGATTGCATTGTCAACATCATAAGAAAAAACGAGCCAAAAAATTGGATTGTCATTCCAGTCCAACTGAATCGAGAAATCGCCAACCAAGTAATACCTCACCATATTCTCTTAAGCACCCCAAATCAAACAACCGTTACTGAAAATTGTTTAAGTGAAAAACATCACAAGTTAATTGCAGGCAGCTATTTAATCACTATTTCAGCCAATTGCCACGTGTCCATTGGTGAAGAACTGTTCTCTTCTAGGAACGAAGATGTTCTACAAGCCACAGTTATCGAATTATCTCAACTTAATATGTCACTATTGCCAGAACGATCAAAAATAATTCAGTTATCCAACCTCACTTGGAAGAAATCCAGCAACTTACCACAAGATTAAATACCCAACGCGAGATGAATATTCTAGAAGCACCCACAGAAGAAGATTCAATACCTATATGGTTCATGTCATTATATATCTCATTATCTAAGGTCTATTACATATCTTCATCTCATTATATATCTCATTATCTAAGGTCTATTACTTCTAGGAATTAACTGTTATTATAGACTTTGTTATCCATGCCCTTATTCTAAAAGGTTTCAAGAAGAACAAAATGGAGATGCAAGAGCCTTAACCAAACAATCCGATCTTTAGACTCTATCTTCGTTGGGAGGAGTTACGTGTAACAAGACAACCAGCCTGAATATATCCCTGACCAGATTACCGTACCAAGATAAAATGTGAGGAATTGCTGAATTGTTTAACTACCGTTGTTTATATACTTACCTCACGTTAGAGTTTAAATCTTAGTTTGTTACCATCTTTGCTTGAAATAAAACAAGTTAATGAGTACATTCTTGAGTCAAAATTTTAATTTTCAGAGTAAAATAATATAACTTGTGACCGAATTGTTGCGGAAGTTTCCGGGCGCCGCGGCCGGCAAACGGAAGTCGGGCAGCATATACAGTAATAGCACGCGGGATAGAAACATCGTTTACTCTCGGAACGCCGAAGTCCTAATTAGTAATAGCACGTGTGCTAGAGAGTAGAATGGGAAACAGCACGTAATCTATGTATGGGCATTGGCTTTCGTATATAAAGTCAAAGGTATTTGCCATGTCGAGAATTATACAGATTATGTGTTTTTTTTGTTTTTGACGTTTTGTTTGCATAGTTGAAAATATAGATATGGATCAAGAAAAATCTTTCTGTTTTGAAAATTCATTTTTAAAATTATTTTGATTTTGACAATCACATTTCTGTGCTTTTATGATCCTTATTTAAAAAAAAAGTATTTCTGATCAAGCGACTCTTAATAATTCTTCAAGCAAAAACTGTTATGAAAAATAACTTTTTCTTATATCTTGCACTTTCTGGTTTATTTGTCTACAGTGACTTTATAAAGTCACTGAATATTTGTTTTGTTGTGAACTCCATCTAGGGACATACTGTTAAACTGGAAAAAATGTATTTGGTTTTTCCATGTACGCATCTTATATGAAACCAATTACAAAAAAAACTTCCCAGTTTATTTTTGTTGTATTTGGGCACTATTTAAACATTATTTAACAAGCGTATAATGTCAAGCCAAAGGTTGTATAATATAGCCGTAATACAAATATTATACAACAACGAGTATACTTTATCTATGACTATTCGAATTTTGTTTTAATTCTCTGAATTTCTTTGTTAAAGACAATAATTACCATTAAAAATGCCGTAAAAGTGCGAAATTACTGAAAACGAAAAAAATTAGTTTATTTGTCGAAAATATTCACTTTAGTTTCCATAATATATACTACGAAAGTTTATCATACATTAGTATTGTAATAAAACACTGCTTTACTCTATTGGTAGGTATTTGTTTTACTTTTGAGTAAAGTAATAAAACATTGCTGTACTGTATAGGTATTTGTTTTAATATTGTTGGTCTATAATTAATTATTTAAAGCAAGGGTGCTCTTTTTGATTATCGCCTGCAGAATGGTGTCATTACTAGCCAATACTTTAGAGATTTTCTAGCCCGCGTGCCATTACTACATATGCTGCTAGCATAAGTGCTGTTACTAGCCACGACTTCGAAATGTCCGACTCTCTAGCACACGTGCTGTTACTGTATGCAGTCGGGCACTATCCAGAGATGTATTTAGGAAAATATGAGCACACAATAAAATAAAAAATATCGTTTGATCATCGGGTGAAAAATTACGTGAAAACGGAATATTGTAAAAACCTTTCATGTAAACTATAGTAGTTCTGCAGCTGCAAGATAAGAACAAATACGGCAAAACTATTATTTTGTTTACCTTAATCGTCAAGTTTCTCACAACGTGCAATAATCAATTTTTATCCAAGAATATCTCGGTATGTCTGTTGGCTCACGAGTTAATCGGACTGATTTTGGGCATAATCAATAGATGAAGGATTTAAAAGGGGAATGAAATGACAAAAAATATTTTGGCAACAATTTGGCGTGTTACGTTTTTAAATGCTTCCGGTGAACATACAATTTTTCAGATATTTTAGAGATACAAATTCCGACTTAAATAAGTATATATATATATATATATATATATATATACGTATACGTTACATTTTTCATTTAAATAAAAAATAGGTCGTACAATTTATTTAACATTTCAATTCAGAAATTGGTAGGAGTTTGAAAAGGGGAGGAATAAAACTTTAGAACATCCTAAAAAATCAAGCATTAATATGTTATCGTTTTAGAGATTGTCTACTACCTATATCAATTTTAATTTTAACGTCTACTTAATATTTTATTTAATGTGTATTCAGTAATATATCAGTTAGGGGATTTTTGTATTTATAAATTCCATTGTTATCACCTAATCGACATTTTAGTATGAAAATTAGAAGTGAGGTTAAAAGCTGGAGGTGACAAAAATTCAAGATTTCCTCAATAAATATTTATTATTTTTGAATATACAGATTTTAAAATACTACCTAT
This sequence comes from Kuschelorhynchus macadamiae, assembly GCA_030620095.1. Lineage (NCBI taxonomy): Eukaryota > Metazoa > Arthropoda > Insecta > Coleoptera > Curculionidae > Kuschelorhynchus > Kuschelorhynchus macadamiae. The sequence goes on from JAUTXW010001552.1 coordinate 97,159, forward strand.
TTTCATTTCATTTTTATAACCTATATGGTCAAGAATACTGAGCTTCATTGTTTTACATCTACATTACGTTTACGTGACGTCAAAACAGGAATTTGTTCAAAATATTAAAGAGAAACATATTGTATATTTTATTCGAAATGTACCGATTAGAAGATCTAAACTATGATTCATAAAAGAAAATATAAACAATTTTGCGACGTGTTGATACACCCAACAGCAGCACACAGTAACGTAATCATTTTCGCCAATCCGACTTTCTTCTGGTATGCAAAGCTCGAACCTCGCAGCTCGAACGACAGATCTCAACTGAAATATTTGGGAGTGTGGCGCTACTAGTTTATTCCTACTACGCTGCGACATTGGTTACAAATTTAAGCTTAAAAATTGGTTTTATCAAGAACGTTACAATCCAAAATACTGATAAATACATGGAACAAGTATTTCGTCACATTTGGGAGAAAAGATCCGGGTAAAGGCCTTTTACATTTTTTTTCAAGATGGCTGACAGTTGTTTCTTAGTACTTTGCCACATCATATACTTTGTTTAAGTAAGTGTGTTAGGTAAATGCGAATAAGATATTGAATTTAGAGTCCAATCTGCCGTTCGATCAAAATAAATACTATGTGTATAGTAGTATAGTGTGATAGGTATACAGCGACTGTGGCAACATTCAAAAGCAGTCAGAATCGACCCTTTAAAAATTACTTTATAAAGTTTGTTTAAGGAACGTTATACAATTGTAATGCTCTAAATGCGAATAAATCTCTTTCTTCGTTATGACAGCCATTATGCATTGTTTATCTATTTGTCTAAAATATTTATTTAAATGTTAATTTTTATGGTGTAAAACGTATTTATTCGTTTTTCAACAAAAAAAATTCTATTATTGTTTCTAAAATTAATATTTAGAAATTTTAGCGAAAGAATTTAAACATATTTTTTTGTCAAATGGGTCAATTTTATTCAGAAATGAAGCGCTTTAATTTTTTTTTTCATAAACATATAGAGAGGATATTTTTACGTTGTCGTACCCTATAAAATTATTCATATTTAAGTTTTTGATAATCTTGCACCATTATGGATTCGTTCTTTCATAGTAATAATAATATTAACCACAATATGTGTGTCACGTGCGAGTTTATTCTCTAAATAATAATTTTATTGCTCAATTTACTGTTAAAAAATAAAAAAAGAGATTTTTCTTTCTAAGGATTTCTTGAATCTGTGTTTAGGATAACTCATTTCTACTTGTGACACTATTTTGTTGTCAAATCTTTCATTAGTTTTCGCTCGGTGTAATACATTTATGGCTGCTGATCCATGACGTAATGAATTTTCATGTTCTTTGAATATTTAAGAAACATTTTTCCAATCATTATAGCCAGTTGAAGCTAACTGGGATGAATTTTGTGCAAATAATCTGCATGCTTCCTGAATCTCGCCGTTTGCAAGTGTTTTAGTAAAGGTGCGAATCTTATCAGGATATTGAAGACGGATATCATTATTAATTATTATCCATTCAACAGAATAATTGCTGATGATTGGAATACTTTTACTTTGATGCAATGTTGAATTGGAAACAGTAAGTGGTTGAGTAGAACTGGTTGTGGGTACCTAAAAAATCCATTACGATTGTCCCTTGTCTGCGCTTAACATATCGATATAATAAAGGCACGCTTGATATATCTAGTCTAAACGTCAATAGTAGCAGAAAACCCGGGAAGTAAGAGGATCTGGAAAAGTCGACGATTTCCTCGTGACGTGGCAGGACGAGTCCATTTTATTATGGGGGCGTGGCCGGTTCTAAAACAAAATAATTAACGAGAAAGAGAAACCCCGGTAAATAATCAAAAATTTTCAAATTTAATGTGGTTAATTTCATCATAATTTACCAGTCTAATGCATTCAGTATTTAGATACTCATTAATGTCTTTAGATGGTTCAACAAAAAGATTCTTTTATTTGGATTAGGTGGTCGTGGTTCGAATGGCTTGATTGTAACTGCGGTGAAAAACAGATTTATAGTTGGCGTTTTTTCTAAAAGTGCTTTATTTTTTGTATATTTCTCTCGAGCTCTTTTTTTGTACCTTAGCCGTTTTCGACCATCACTCATAACTTACAACTAATTAGGTGTAGGTACTTTAAAGGTTAAACCGATTAAAGTTGAACAGTATTGAAGCTATTATCTGCTAGGCGTTAGACTACACACATCTGCAAGTTAATTGTTTCAACCTAAAATAAAATAAATTTAGTGAGCGACTTATCCCTCTCTATAAGCAGCGTTGTTAGGTTACCATTCGATGCGGAATAATTATCGTATATTTACGCGTTTGTAACTTCTAGTGTTACCTGTTCTTTTTTATGACGTTTTAACGATAACTTACGTTGATGATCATTAAAAAAAGTACGCTTTTAAAAATTCGCCGCCTTACAAAACTTGCCGCTCCAGAATTGGGCCTAAGCTCGGGTTTAGTAGGCCTAGGCCTAAATACGGCACTGGAAATAGCTATGTCTAACGTACTAAAAAAACAATTAACTTTAAAAACTAATTCTTCATTTATTATCGGCTGATCATCGCTTTCCTACCAAAATTGTTTTTTTATTTTTCGTGGTCTTAAAGATGTTTGATATTTAAACGTTGCATCAACATCTAAGGAAGATGTCAGTTCTTTAGCATCCACAAGCATATCCTCGAATTGTTCATCTGATCGATATTCTTTAAAAAAGCTATGCAATTTATTTAAACTTTCAGAAGCCTGGGCAAAATTAATTTTTTTGGTTTTTAGAATATTGCTTACAACATTGACTTTATTTAAAATGTTGTACCACACAATTAACATGCATATAACTCGAAATTATTACTTTTATTTGCTAAACTTGCAGCCAAATGTTTTGAAGCAATTTTTTTCAGAAATTTCAAATAAAGCACGGTATGGCATGGACCACCGAGAATCTGATAACGGTTTTAATGTTAAATTCAAAATGTTTTGTTTTAAAACCGACCGGTTAGTTGAAGCAAAGAAAAAATTATATAGCTCTTCAATTATTGAAAAAAATGTACGCTAAATATATTCGATTTTGCAGCATCGTTTACAACAAGGTTCAAACTATGGTTACAACAACTTACAAAGAATGCTCTTGGGTTAATATTTAAAATTCTTTTTTTTAAATCATTATATTTCTTTTCATATTTGAACCATTGTCGTATCCTTGCCCGCGTATATTACGAATATCTAAACCGTTTTCTTTTAATATTTATAATAACAATCATTTATAGATAAAAACATTATAAAACGAATTATTATAATTATATATTATAAAATGAACAAATCTAATAAAAACTGATATTTACTTTTTATGACTTGCGTTGGGTGCGTACTCAAGTAGTATAGAAAAATATTTCGCGTTCTTAACGTCATTTTAAATTATTACATTTTATATTATCACCTAATAATTTGATAACTTCATTTTGAATTTTATCCCCAAGATACTGAGGCAATTCTTATTCGCTGGCATTTGACATCTCTTAACGGCATAAAAAATTCTTAACATAATATAATAATAATACAACAGCGCACCAGTTCCTAATTTCTCTTTTTAATAAACTGTCCATTTCAGAATCTATAGTCTGGTTAGCTTTTATTCTTTACAAAAAACTCGACCAATGCTGTAAATTTTGAAAGTACAATTTACTTTTTTGATGATTGAATCATTCAGGAACGAATGTTGTTACGTCATTCTTTTCCCTCCATTTACCTCAAACTTAATTTTTCTTTCTGTATTTTTCAATGTTATGTTAGATAATTTTTAGAAATATGGGTTATAAACGATTGTATTGAATTTCAACATTATAATTACCACCCATTTTTGTACCACAAATGTGTACTTCCTTTTTAAGTTTTGTTTTTATAGGTTAGTTCTTACGTAAAACGAATTCCGAAGCTCTATTGTGTTCCGCGGGTTAAGGCCAATAATTTTTTTTTGTTCATAATAAAGAGGGCAATTTTTAACCGACAAAAAAGAGGAGGTTCTCAATTCGACCTGTATGTATTTTTTTATGTTTGTTCGTACATATTGTCTCAACGGCTTGGCCGATTTTGATAAGACACGCCAAATTGTAGAGAAAGTGTCTCTGGTAGTCCCATATATTTTGATTTGAAATCCGTTTAAAAGAAACACAGGTATAAGGGCGATAAAGGCAGCGAGTTTTATAATTACATTTATATTTTTCTCACTAGTAACCTTAAACGTAATACAGATTTTAATGTTATTCAGAGAGGGTCACGTCACTATTGTGAAGTTGAACTACCGAGTAGATTTGGTTGCTGCTGGTATGGAGTTGTTTTATAATTTACATTTAGTTTACCTAGGTTTATCTTCTCTAACACTGCCGTCAATAAAATCTTCACTCACTAACCTCGCCAACAGTTGCAAAGCTTCCAAAATATTTCTGCGCATGTCTCGAAAAGCGAATTCGTTATTGGTCTGTTTACACATTTAGAAATGTTCTATGGGAAGTCAATATTGCCATTTTACTTTGGGGTCAGCGGATGGATGGAAATAACAGTTTGCACTTGCGCAGTTATTCATTTTTAAAAGATATAAGGCTAGCGATAAATTTGGTTAATATGTAATGTAATATAAAATACATCATCAATATTTTGTAATGGCTGGGTGTTTTGGGTTTGGGACTTCAAAATGTCTATATTTGAGGAATAAATAAAATATTATTTTTTACTTTTTAGCGATTTTTTTCGTCGGGTCGTTAATAATAAATACCCACCTTGTTCGGTTGCAGATTCATTTTGAAGACGGTTTTCGGACGGTTGGAACTCTTTACTAGAATTTAAAGGTAATATCTGAGTCTGAGACGATTCTGAACCTGACTCTTCATGGTAGCTCCCCGGTTCTGATTCTAGTAGAAACACTGATGTCGATTAAATGGGTTTCTGGAAAAATACGTTTTTAAATTGCTCGTCGGTAAGTCCTATTCACGCATTCTTTTGTTAAGCAAATTTCGATACCCGGATATCTTCTTGTTTTATTCATTCGCCATATCTATATAGATAATAAAGAAATAAGTATTAATTTATGTAAACGCTATGAAGATTTAAACAACTAAAAAATTCTTAACTGTATCTTAAATACATTGCACACAAAGCATTGAAAAGTGGTTTCGGTGAATAGCCCCAATTTTTTTATAAGTTGTGTTCCTAACAAAGTAATATTTTTTTTTTATGAAAAATGGTGTGAAAAATATCAGCTCAGGGCATAAAACAAATGATTTATTATTACTTGAAACATATCTTTTTATGTCACTATACGTAATACGGTAATAATGCATACAATTTTACAGGGCGATCATAATTTTACAGCCCTTGATATTTAACCAACTTAAATTAAATTAAATATTAAGGAATATTATTAATATAAAATAATTTTAATTAAAAAAAATACATGTTTTTATACACTTACGACTGGTCTTTTGAACACTTAATATTGGTCCGTATCTATTTGAACATTTATTCCTGTTATTTAGTTAGGAACATTGTTTAAAATATTGCAATACAGGGTGGTCGAGACAGAAAAAATCACAATATTTCTTGATTTGCAAAAATTTACATAATCGTCATGTATGGGTAATATTTCCATTAACTATAAAATAATTTACTTGTATTCGCCATGTACAGGGTGTCCCATTTTCGATAGTTTTGTAGGATAACTCGGTTATCATTGGAGATACAGGATTACGGTTTTCGCAACACTATACTGCTTTTTCGTGAAACCTAAGATGCCCCTAACAAAATGTTCCTTGTCAGCTAGGTTTTTAATAAATTAATAATTAATATAAAGTTAAACGGTTTCTATTCTACGTAGCTACTTTAAATTCATAACTAGAGAAGGTCCATGTACAGTCAATCTACCGATTTTTAAATATGTATTTCGTATTTTAGCAGCCTAATTATTTTTTTTCCATTTACATAAACGAAAACTTTTTTTTATAAGTTTCGAAAATATAAACATGTCTGTTGTCACCTTTTAATTTCCTAGATATTTACGTCTGATTGTTTATATTAATATTTTTACCACACTTTAACTCCTCTGTCTGTATGTATGTAAATTGTATGTCTGGTTCAAATATGTTAATGGATTTGTCACCTACCATTTATTTCTGCTCAATCGATATAATTTAAATTTGGCATGCATATACAGTTTGCCTGACAATACAAATGGTTACTTTCCTATGTAATAAATCAAGATGGAGGTTCTAATTCGACAGACCAGTATTGTTGTTTGTGGTTGAATTGTACTGATAATAATCGGTATCTGTGACTATTTAAGAGTTTAAATTAAGAATTTTTAGTTGTCATTTAAAGAATTAAAATGGCGGCCCCAACATGGCAGACATGTTTTGATAATTGTGTAGATTCGACTGAAAATCAGTATTTGGGGGTATTTAAGAGCGCAAATTATGAATTTTTAGTTAACATGTAAAAATTAGAAATGGCGGACATGTTTAGACTTGAGCAAATTAGACTGAAAAAAGGTGTCTGGTGGTTTTTAAGAGTTCAAGTCTAATATTTTAGTTTTTTGGTTTTGAATTAAAAATTTAAAATGTTGGCACCAACATGGCTTAAGAAAATTGTCAGTTGTGCAGATTCTACTAAAAAAGATATCTAGGGGTATTAAAGAGTGCAAATAATATATTTTTATTAAAAGTTTAAAAATGCAAAATGATAACCTCAACGTGGTGGAGAAATTTTGAAATTTGTGCAAATTCGATTGAAAATAGAAACTAATTTTTGATTGAATAAGCACCATTTTCAATTTTTAAAAGACAAAAATCATATTTTGAACTCTTTATTACAAGATGAATTTCTATACGTTCACTAAAAATTCATAATTTGCACTCTTAAGTATCCATAGATACCAATTTTCAGGCGAATCGGATCCTAACTAACAATACTTCTCCGCCATACTGGAGCCGTCATCTTGAGTTTTTAATAAGGGAAGTGTCAAATTGAAAACACTCTGTACATGCAAAATTGTTTTAAATGCAAAAATATTATTGCAATAGCAAAGTCAGAACCAAAACTAAATTTTGATGGAAACACAAGGAATAAGTATGTTTAATGTTTTCACCTTATCTACTACGTTCTAAGATAAGAGCGGTTTGATATGGTTGATCTGCTGCATGATTTTTATTTGTCTATACATTTTTTCTATATCGGCGGTAAATGCTATTCGGTGTTTTCACAATCTCAGTAGTATTTCTGCTAGGTCACTTTACAGTCTTGGCTCAATGTGTATTGTTTCGTTCAAGCTTATGTTATTGTTTCTTTTGCATGACGCATCGAAAACTATTCGAAGCTTTGTTGGTCCTATCTTCTAGTATACTGTTTGATGCGGAATATAGTATTTTCCTTGGTTTATTTCATTAATTGACACTTTTATCATATGGCCTTGTTACAGATATTCCTGCATAAATTCGATATATTGTTGGTACAGTTGTTTGTCCCAATAATATTTTCTTTCGAGGTGTTGAAATCTTGCGACCGCCCTTGATTTAGATGTCCTTAGTTCTGGGGGTTTATTTTTAAATGGATTTGTACTGTGTATGTTTCGTCTTGCTGTGGATTTATTTTTTCGATCTCCCAAAATTTTTACAGTTGCTTGTCTTCTTCGGTGCTTATTATGTGACCTGGCAAAATCCAGCCAAATTCCGTGTTGCCCTCTTAGACTAGCGTCGCCTTTCATGAGACCATTCAATATTATTTTTCTATATTCTCCGTTTGGTAGGATTTGCCAAAATGGTGTTTTGCCAGTGTTTCATATCTATATTTAGCAATGGTTGATAGGGAAGTGCTTTTGTGATTTTAGGCAGAACTATCAGCTCTATGTTTAGGTTGTATTGGCTTTGAAAACGTGGTTTAAGTTGGGTTTCCACCTTCCATTTTGCGATCTTTGTTTTGAAAGAGAAATATTTCCTGAACTTTTGGTGTCTCCATTAGGGTTTGTTCGTAGAGCTTATTAGTTAGAGTCCCATTTTCTCCCTAATTAATTTTCCCATAATTGGGCCCGATGTTGCAGTTTCATGGCCCATGTTTTTATTGCTTGATGTCTAGCATTTTATCAGCTTGGAGATAATTAGGCGGTCATTTTGGTAGCGTTGTTGTAGTAAATTTCTTGTAAAATCATAGTTGTTAATAGTTCATAGCTTCGTAACGTCTCTCTTGGGCAGCTACCTGTAGCTCGCAAGAGAAATTCTGGTAGCTCGTACCTCGCAAAACATTTTTAAAATATAAAAGTTTTACATTCCCTAAATTGCGCAAATTATCATAATAAACGCGAGCGGCGGCAACACTGCGGTAAACGATATGTAGCCGACGCGACCTCACCACGCTGGAATCGACTAGATTTGATCAGCGGGACAACGCGCTTGGGTTCGGGAACGATTTGGCGTGCTTTGAACGGAATAAATACGTAAGGTGCCGCGGCCAGGTGCAGTTTAAACTGGACGAGACAAAATTTAGCGGTTTGGTTAGCGTTGACCCGCAATTAAAAATATGGCAAGTAGTAGTAAGAAAGTGAAAACATACCATTTCTATTCGGAATGGGGATAACAGTATTTTTTCACAGAAGTTAAAGGCAAAAGTGTGTGTTTGTTATGTAATAGTTCTGTCTACATTGTTAAAAAGGAAATATTGAGAGGCATTATAAAACTGTACATTTAAATTTTGAGAAATCATTCTCATTACATTCTGCCGCCAGAAAGGAAAAAATGAAACAATTAAAAAACCAGTTAATTGGACAACAATCAGTATTTTTAAGAACAGTCAACAAAAATAAGGCCGCAACTGAAGCGTCATACCGTGTGTCCCAGATAATTGCACAGAAGAAGAAACCTTATAAAGACGGGGAAATATTTGTCAACTTTAGAAATAAACACGAGATAAGAGTCTTCAATACGGTTTCTGCATCTTTCTGCTAATTAAGTAATATATATGTTTTTACAGTTGAAAAGTGACTTGCATAATTGTGTTTATTTTTCACTGCAATTGGACGAATCAACTGACGTAGTTGATACCTCCCAAATGGTCGTGTTCGTTAGGATGGTTTTCTGTAATTTAAAGAAGATCTATTGAAGTTTATTCCTCTGAAATGGCACACTACTGGACAAGACTTGTTTTCTCATCTCATTAATCATATTTCCACTGAGAAAATTCCAATATCAAAAAAGGTAGGCTTGACAACCGATGGCGCTCCAGCTATGGTAAGTTGTAATAAGGGTCTCGTGACGTTATGTCGCAAAGATGAAAGTTTTCCCCAATTCCTATCTTACCATTGCATTATCTATCAGCAAGCATTATGTGGAAATTTTTTAAAACTAAACAACGTTATGAAATTGGTAGTAAAAATTGTAAACAAAATTAGAGCTCAAGAGTTACAAAGTAGATTATTCAAAGCCTTGGCCGATGAAATTGACTGTCAATACGGGGAACCACTTCTTCACTCTGAAGTTGAGTCACGATGGTTGAGTAGAAGACGAGTGCTAAAACGTTTTAAAGATGTCTTACCTGCTATAGTTCATTTTTTTAAACAACGCGATGAACCGATTTAGGAACTGGAAAATTTAACCTGGATTAGAGATTTGGTTTTCTTGTGGATATTACAGAAAAATTACCCCAATCGACTTACAGATGAACATTTGGCTAATTGTATTCGAATGGCTGTATCAAATTATACTGCAAATATTAAAAACATTATTAATGAGTCAGTCTGAGTGTCTACCCTCTCATTGAACATGAATTAAAATAGTGAATTATTCTTTTTGTTGCTTTTATAGTGTTTTAGTTCCATAAATGATATCGTATCGTAACCGTAAATAGCATAAACATTTTGTTTATTTTTTAAACCTCTGGTTATTTTTTATGAGCAGTATGTACTCGTACTAAAACAATATTAGTTTATTTCTATTTTTTTATGTTAATAAACCAAATAAATGTGTGTGGAATAAAAAACTGTCCATTATTTCATTTCGGTTGGCTTACATCTCTTACAGATAGGTAGCTCACTACATATTTCAAAACTATCGAAGTAGGTCAACGCATTAAATAGGTTGGCGACCACTGCTCTAGGGGCTAATTTGCCGGCATCTGTGGGCCGTATGGATTGCTTGCAGTATATGCTTGTTTTGTGGCGTCTGTGGACCGTATTGATTTTTCCTCCAGGAGCTTAGTGGTGCTTTTTTAGGGGCTGGTTTCTTGTAGTTCGAAGGAGCATGGACAAAAGAGAAGATAAAAACCAGCACCTACAACCTCACAATAATTTCTTCATCTCTGAAATTAAATGGTCTTGATTCCTAATCTAATATATTTATGGTAATATTTCTGATATTCTTTTTATTAAGTTGGAGATAAATTAAGTTCCTAGGTTCTATGATTATGCTATATCCAGCATCTTCATATGGTGCAACTCATATAATGCGTGTGTAATAAGAACCAGAAATAATATTACATTCTATACTTTTAGTAACCACTTGTAGTATTTCTACTGGGAGATCAGATTCGTGAAGTAAATTAGCCTGTCATATTTTTCGTAAATATCCTAATAATTTTCCAGTAATGTCTTCTGGTTGAAAATGTATGTCGTAAAAGCACTTAAACGTACTCTTTAGCGTATTACTATTAAGTTTCAGAGAAATACAAGTATGTTTCTTATTACTGGCTAAATGTTTTTGCAGATACCATTCCATGTCAGTAATCTCGTATGATGCTATAGGAATTTCCACTTTTTGTTTTGTTTTTTTACCATAAACTTTATAATAAAACTTGTTTCGCCCGGGTTCGATGTTTGAAATAGAATTTCAAGTGCTAAGCGAAATTAGAGCGAGAGAATAATTATATTTAGGATCTAGTATCTAGTTCTATTGGTGAATTAATATCAACACTCAAACAGCTAGATCGACCTTCCAACTGAGACATTTGCTTTATATGGATTTGTTATTAATATTATTATATGAGCAAGTTCTTTTGACGGATTTAGCTTCCCAAAACTATCAAATTACATAACGTTGTTCCCTGTTTTCTTGTAAGCTACCCAGTGAGTTCCAACCTTTTCCCAGTCTAAATTAAGTACAGCACATTCGTTTTTCCTAGGTATATTTGGTAGAGTATCTCGCATAAAAACTCCTCTGAAATTAGGTAATTTCAAACGATGATCCAATTCTATAATGTCCCAATCTGTGAGTGCTCGTTTGGGTAGCTTTATTGGGAGTTTTTTGATATTTTCTTCAAAAATTACCCATGTCCAGTTTTGTGTTTGTTAAATATAGACCACTGCCTTTCTTTCCTAAAGCTATAGTCTTCATGGTTTCATTATGTCTTTCCGCTTCTTTGAGTTTTTCCTGTGCTGAACGCATATCGTTGACGACTTTGGTGAATAGAATAACGCTGTCAGAGTTCTTAGTCCTGCAAATATAGGAGTAAGGAGAAGGACATGTCATGAAATCGTAACGTTCAAACAGTTTTAACACACAGGAACATCGCTCAGGCGGAATAAACATATGCAATGTATTCTTTCAGTCTCTATCTATGATCTAATGCGAAATATTTTAAAATAATGTTAATATAATCAGAAAACATAATCTTAAGTTGTCCATATATAACAATCAAGCATAGAACGCAACTCCCCCAATATATGTATCTAAATAAGAAACCATATTTCTTATGCATTTACATGTAAACGATAAATACCAGCTGCTTTTAAAGGCTTGGCCACACAGCTGGTAATGTTTTAAACTTACTAAATAACTAAAACTAATAAAGAATATCAGGTCAATAAAGAATTTTACAATTGTATTATACCATGTTGTTGTTAAAATAAATAATTTACCCATATATCATATGCCCTTCAGGAAAATAAACTAAAATTAGGTCACATCGAATTTTCTCAAAACACTGCAACAATGAATGGATAAAGTAAAAGAAAGTTGACAACTTATATAAGTTCATTGTTTGTATTTAAGTGCGGTAATAACAGATGAAACTGAAAAACATCATTTGAACAATTTACAGCTCATATACAAGGCAATACGAGAGCACCAAAACAGATGCATCTCAAAAATGAATATTTGTTTATGGAGATATTTTCAAAATTCGTTCAGAATATGCTAGGTAGAGTCAAAATACACCGTTTCTGGAAGTTTGAGTCAAATCAGACAAATAGAAAGGTTTAATAAAATAAGCCCATTTTGACCTAAACCTAAAACACTCCATAAGACCTAAACTAAGGTCGATAATCGATCAGACTCGACACAGAAAGGTATAATTTCATCTAAACTATGCTATATCCTAGCACGACCCTTTTGGACAACTTTTATTACTACTAGTTCCTGTTTTATTAGCAGTAGACTCTTCATTAAACTCTGCTTCTATCAACACATCTTGCTTATTAATAGCGATTTCAATCTCATCACTGTGGTTACAGGATTTTTTAAACTAGTGATAGCTATTTCCTCGAGCGATGGACGTTGACCGGTTGAAATATGTTTGTATTCAACTATTTGCTAACGTCTGACTTCTGACTGATGGAGTTATTAAATTGTTACTTCTTACATAGTGTGTAAAAACCAGCACCTATAACCTCACAATAATTTCTTCACCCCTGAAATTAACTGGTCTTCATTCCTGATCTAATATATTTATGGTAATATTTCTGATACTGTTTAGTAGTATGTCGGTTGTAATTAACCCCCAACCACTACTCCTGACCTTGAGAGCCCAGGTGTGCTGTATAGTTTGACCTTGAGGCGATGTGACGTCATATGCGACCTTGAGCGCGCATCACGCTTTTTCGATACTTGTCCATGACTTTGAGAGCCCAGGTGTGCTGTGTAGTTTGGCCTTGAGGCGATGTGACGTCATATGCGACCTTGAGTGATAGCTATTAAAACCAAGGCTGACGCCATTCAAAGCTAAAAAGAGGTACACTGTTTGTGCGGTCACAAGTGATTTCATCATTAAAAGTTATTGTGCGGTGTATTCTGATTCAATTTTTTAAATTTACGGTAATACTGTGTTTTTGTATTAAATCTTTTACATTTTTTCAACAATGAGTGCAAAATTAGACTTGGGTGAAATTAATGAAATGCTTAATAAGGATATAGATTTTGTTGAACAAAGAAAATTTTCATCATTAACAATTGGGAAAGTTTTTATAGTTCAAAATATTGCTTTAAAGATGATACGGTTTGGCAAGGCTTTTCATGCAACATTGTACGGTAAAACGCATGATAAAACATTTCAATCTTTTTTACCAAAACGTGTTGTCGAAACCATTTCTGAAGATGTTATCGAAATAATTAGTGTTTGAAAGATGTGTGACAGCAATAGTACCATCACACCAAGTGAAGACCTTGATTCTCACATTATGTGTTTGTCGCATAAGTTAAGAAATGCGGCACAAGAGATATTACATTTTGCAACGTATGATGAGTCGGCGGCGGTTGAATCAACAGTCAGTCAATATAGAAAGTACATGAAAGATGTAATTAATTTCATGTCAGGCGCTCATTTGTGTGAAAGATACCTGTATGGTTCCATCAACTTAGATGAGTTTTGTGTGGAAATGATCGACGAAGGTCTCCAAAGCTATGTTGTCGAAATACCAAATTTACCCAAGGAATTGTTATCAAAGTATGGTTTGATCTCAGCGGAAGACATCAATGAAGTTGTGGAAAATGGTGCAGATAGTTTGGACCGTGTAGACAATACCGCAGATGCTACTGAAGAATAGGAGAAAACGAATGTTGACGATATAGAGAATGAAAACTGTGAAAAACAAATAGGAATGTAAACAATTATATGTATCATGCAAACATAATTTTGTAAATAAATAATCATTTTATTAATGTATTTGTGTTATTTGTTTATTCTTAAATTTATCAATATAAATATAGAGTATTTTGAGAATCAATTAGTTCTAATTAAAGATGGACCTTGAAACAAATTTAGTCTTGTTTGAAAAAAAAAATCTCCGAAAAGTTAGTATTTTGAGAATCAATTAAAGATGAACCTTCAAACAAATTTAGTCTTGTTTGAAAAAAAAAATCTCCGAAAAAATATCACTCAAATCCCATTCACATGCATTCTGTGTGTCCTTGTAAACGCAACCTTGAAAAAATCTATATGTACACGCCCACAAACGCAACCTTAGGCTATTCCCTAAATATATAGAAAAATGTTTATTTGAAGAAAGTTTTTTGTTTTTCCAAACACTATATTGTGTAATTTTTTCAACGAAATTTATTAAAGTATGAGGAAATGCATATATAAACAATTATAAAACGTTCAATATTTTTTTTAGACTATTTCCCGAATATATAGAAAAATGTTTATTTGAAGAAAGTTTCTTGTATTCTCAGACACTATATTGTGTAATTTTTTCAAGGAAATTAATGGAATTTTGAAAAAAGGGTTATAAATAGTTATAGAGGGTGTCCCGAATTGCAGTGTCCAAACTTTAACGGCGCATTTTGCATTCAAAATAAGCCCTAATTTTCTATATAAACATATATCGGCAAATGCTTCGTTTTCGAAATACGGGATGTTAAAGTTTTAAGAAAAAAATTGTTTTTTAGTCATAACTTTTTTATTACTTGAGATATTGTTATTAAATTTGGTAAACAGCCTTGGAGTAACAAAAGGCATTTTTTGATTTGAAATATTTTTTAATTTTTCATCAGTGGTGTCCGTACGGGATTTTTTATTGAATATTCTTGAAGAAAAAATGGTACTCTATTGCTTTTTCTGAAAACAAAAATCATTCCTAAAATCCCCACTCAGTTTGGAGCAAATTTGATCCCTTGTCTTTTTTTCGTGCGGTGTAAGGATTTCGAGTAAAAAACTAAAAACCATTTTTATGTATGGCATAGTTAAAATTTCCATTATTGTTAATTTCAGTAGCAAAACCTTTAAGGTGGGATTGTAACAGCAAGTTTTTAAAATTATTTGGTTTCCGATATTTATTTCATGCATTCCGGGTGAGTTCATAATTTTTGAACAACGTATGTAGGGTTTCTAAAATAAAAGCTTGTCTGACAACTAAGGAGAGATGACGTCATCGACCCGTTGTAATGGAGATTTGCATTATGTTTGGGTTATCAGGGTGACATCGCAGAAGTTAGCAAGTAACCTATTAAAATCTAATGTCCTTGGTACTTACCATCATTCCTTCATTGTCGACTCTTGGTATGCCATTATTGCATTTTTGTGATAATTGAACAATTGCTAGGTTCGTCTTTAAAGTATGACAGATGAGTTTATAATTCTAAAATCGTCGATTCATTTTGTAAAACGGTAATTAGAATTAATTCAGTTTTGAAGATGATACGTCATTTTACAGAAACTACTCTTTATTAACTAAGTTCGTAATTAATTTTACAAAAACTAGAATTCATAACTTTTATTAACTTAGATCGTGAAAAACATTTATAGAGCACTTTAAATATCATTAAGGATTAATGTGGGCCTTAAAATTCACAATAATTGCTCAAAATGAGCTCCTCTAACTTCGACACATTTTCGGCATCTGCTCTTAACTGTGTCAGTGGCATGGCGTATAAAATTCGTATTGGCTCGCAAAGTTTCACAGGCTTGCTCTATCTTTAGAATCAGTTCTTCTCTTGTATGAACTGGTCTGGAATAAACTAAACTATAAATAAAAACTAAAAAAAATAAAAACTAAATTATGAGCTGCTCTTCGTAGGCTTAATGTCCTATCGTTGTCAAACTTATTTAAAATTACGTTTCGATATTGTTCATTTCTCCTACCTTCGTTTCTCGGATTCTTTTTGAGTCCAAAATTCCTAAACATTAAATGCGTTTTAATGAAAACTTGTTTGCAAGGTAATCTTCTATTTGGAAATCTTCGTTGGTATTCCCGTACTGCTGCATTTGCATTTCCATTACAGAAACCATAAACGAAATGAATATCAGCATACTCAATTACTGAATAACACCATTTTGAAATCACTAGTTAGACTGATAATTACCTTTTTGTATAAACTGTAATGTACTCGACATTTATTTACTCTAAAAACTCAAATGTCACACTTTAAAGACGAAACTAGCAATTGTTCAATTGTCACAAAAATGCAATCATGGCATACCAAGATGTTAAAGGTTTTGCCACTGAAATAATTAACAATAATGGAAATTTTAACTACGCCATACATAAAAATAGTTTTTAGTTTTTAACTCGAAATCCTTGCATCGCGCGACAAAAAGACAAGGGATCAAATTTGCTCCAAACTGAGTGGGGATTTTAGGAATGATTTTTGTTTTCAGAAAAAGCAGTAGCGTACCATTTTTTCTTCAAGAATATTCAATAAAAAATCCTGTACGGACGCCACTGATAAAGAATTAAAGAATATTTCAAATGAAAAAATGCCTTTTGTTACTCAAATGCTCTTTACCAAGTTCAATAACAATATCTCAAGTACTAAAAAAGTTATGACTAAATAACAATTTTTTTCTCAAAACTTTAACACCCTGTATTTCGAAAACGAAGCATTTGCCGATATATGTTTATATAGAAAATTAGGGCTTATTTTGAATGCAGAATGCGCTGTTAAAGTTTGGACACTGCAACTCGGAAAGAATCCGAGAAACGAAGGTAGGAGAAATGAACAATATCGAAACGTAATTTTAAATAAGTTTGACAACGATAGGACATTAAGCCTACGAAGAGCAGCTCATAATTTACAAGGCAATGCGGTTTTGGTTTCTAAAAATAAGGTTCATCGCGTTTTAAGGAAAGATCACTGAAAGCCATTTCATATGCAGCCAGTTCAAAACTTACAACCTGGTGATTTGCAATTGGTTTTTGCGCCAAATAGAGGAAGACGAGAACTTCTCAAAAAAAATTTTATGGACTGATGAAGCCACATTTACCCGAAGCGGCTCAGTAAATTTCCATAATTTACGAATCTGGAGCCATGACAATCCACGTGTTGCACGAACTAGAGCATTTCAGCAAGAATTTTCTGTTAATGTTTGGTGTGGTGTAATAAATGAGATTTTTTGCGGGCCCCATATTCTACCACCACGCCTAGATGGACAGTTATTTAACGATTTTCTGCAAAATGAGTTATTTCAATATCTAGAAAATATTCCTTTAAATCTTAGAAACGAATTCTGGATTTAAATGGACGGGGCTCCCGCGCATTTTGCACTTGTAAATCGCGAGTGGTTAAATCATAAATATCCAGAACGGTGGATTGGACGATTAGGAGCTACAGCCTGGCCACCACGTTCCCCTGACCTCACACCTGTCGACTTCTTTGTGTGGGGTTATTTGAAAAATTTAGTTTATTCCAGACTAGTTCGTACAAGAGAAGAACTGATTCTAAGGATAGAGCAAGCCTGTACAACTTTGCGAGCCAATACGAATTTTATACGCCATGCCACTGACACAGTTAAGAGCAGATGCCGAAAATGTGTCGAAGTTAGAGGAGCTCATTTTGAGCAATTATTGTGAATTTTAAGGCCCACATTAATCCTTAATGATATTTAAAGTGCTCTATAAATGTTTTTCACGATTTAAGTTACTAAAAGTTATGAATTCTAGTTTTTGTAAAATTAATTACGAACTTAGTTAATAAAGAGTAGTTTCTGTAAAATGAAGTATCATCTTTAAAATTGAATTAATTCTAATTACCGTTTTACAAAATGAATCGACGATTTTAGAATTATAAACTCATCTGTCATACTTTAAAGACGAACCTAGCAATTGTTCAATTATCACAAAAACGCAATAATGGCATACCAAGAGTCGACAATGAAGGAATGATGGTAAGTACCAAGGACATTAGATTTTAATAGGTTGCCTGCTAACTTCTGCGATGTCACCCTGATAACCCAAACATAATGCAAATCTCCATTTCAACGGGTCGATGACGTCATCTCTCCTTAGTTGTCAGACAAGCTTTTATTTTAGAAACCCTACATACGTTGTTCAGAAATTATGAACTCACCCGGAATGCATGAAATAAATATCGGAAACCAAATAATTTTAAAAACTTGCTGTTACAATCCCACCTTAAAGGTTTTGCTACTGAAATTAACAATAATGGAAATTTTAACTATGCCATACATAAAAATGGTTTTTAGTTTTTTACTCGAAATCCTTACACAGCACGAAAAAAAGACAAGGGATCAAATTTGCTCCAAACTGAGTGGGGATTTTAGGAATGATTTTTGTTTTCAGAAAAAGCAGTAGAGTACCATTTTTTCTTCAAGAATATTCAATAAAAAATCCCGTACGGACGCTACTGATGAAAAATTAAAAAATATTTCAAATCAAAAAATGCCTTTTGTTACTCCAAGGCTGTTTACCAAATTTAATAACAATATCTCAAGTAATAAAAAAGTTATGACTAAAAAACAATTTTTTTCTTAAAACTTTAACATATACAGGGTGTCCGGGAAAATGTGGGAGATCTCTCGGACTCAGATAGAACATTAAAAAATAAGATGACAAGTTCCCATAAATTTTTTTCCTAGCGGCCCTCCCTACGGAGATACGGCCCCCTAAAGGACCCCACTGGAAATCGGTTTTTCTAGAATAACTTTTAAACGACTCAATATAATTTAACGAAAATTTAATATGATAAACAGTAGTAAGGACCTCTCAAAATGCTTCCCTTAAAACATAATTAGCTTGTTTAGTTTACCAGGGACGGACTAGATTGTACATTTTAACGCTCAAATTTTTAACACCCTGTATGATAAGGAGTTAAAAAAAATAAATTTGGATACCTTGAACATTAAGCTAAAGAAAAGGTACTCTTGTTCATTGTCGATAAAATGAACCGTTTTCGAGAAAAAAAAAATAAAAGAATACAACTTTGGGAGTATTAAATATGTTTTGATCCTGAACAACCTAATACGCTAAATAGAAAAAAGTCAATTAAAAACTTCATAAGTGGGTTCAACATGTGCTCTGTGATTTGTGATGCACTCGCGGGCACGACGAATAGAGGACTGCTGTACTCGCCACAACAACCCAGCATTGTTCCTTATCATATCGCAATGAAACGTGATTCTCTGTAAAAGTTCCTCCCTAGTAGCAACCGGAGAGGAATACACCAAGGTTTTGAGATGACCCCACAGGTAGAAATCCATTGGCGTTAGGTCGGGAGACCGTGGAGGCCAGGCAATGGGACCTCCTCTGCCTATCCAACGGTTTCCATAGACGTTATTTAGGTGGTCCCGTACAGCAACGCTAAAATGGGGTGGGGCTCCATCATGCATAAAATGCATCCTTTGGCGGGTTTCAAGTGGCAAATGCTCTATTGAATCTAGAAAAGCGTTCTGAAGGAACTCTAAATAAAGTTCACCATTCAATCGTGCCGGTAATACGCATGGTCCAATGAAAAAATTGCCGATTATTCCTGCCCAAACATTAATGGATTGAAACTGATGTTGATGATGATGAACGACAGTGGCATGAGGGTTTTCATCAGCCCATACATGCGAGTTATGTAAATTTACAATACCATCTTTGGTAAATCCTGCTTCATCGGTAAAAAGAATAATGCTAATGAAGTTTGGGTTTGTTCGTTGTTGATCTAACAACCAGTTTGCGAACTGGATTCTTCGAGGAAAATCTTCAGGAAGTAGTTGATGCACTTTTTGCAGATGATAAGGGTATAATAACTGTTCTTTAAGTACTTCAGCAACTGTACTTTTTGACACATGAAGCTGCGCGGCTAATATTCGAGTGCTTATTGAGGGAGTATCAGCTACAGTATCCAAAATATCTTCCTCCAATTGCACCGTACGTACTGTTCTCCTCACACCAGCATCAGTACTCCTTTTCCCAAAACTTCCTAAAAATAATTAATGAACGTCAATAATGTTACCTTATTAATTGAGAATTGCCCACCAGTTTCTCTTAGACGTTGGTCAATTCGCTGAAATGTTTTCTCATTTGGAATATTGCGATTAGGATATCTTTCTCCATACAACCTTCTTGCTTCATAAGCATTGCAAGATGCAAGTCCGTACATAAGATGCATATCTGCATACTCACTAAATGTGTATCCCATTATCGAATTAAATTTACCAAGGTATTCAAAATTTAATAAATTAATATCGAAGTAGGTACAAAAAGATCAACGTGTCAAGAAGATTTCAAATGCACACGTCAATGCGAGATTATTTATTTCGTACCATAGTAACGTTTGTAAAAAAGTGCATTCTTTAATACTGATAAATAAACAATAATAAAACATTAATACTTTTATTATTTTTTTTCTCGAAAACGGTTCATTTTATCGACAATGAACAAGAGTACCTTTTCTTTAGCTTAATGTTCAAGGTATCCAAATTTATTTTTTTTAACTCCTTATCATACAGGGTGTTAAAAATTTGAGCGTTAAAATGTACAATCTAGTCCGTCCCTGGTAAACTAAACAAGCTAATTATGTTTTAAGGGAAGCATTTTGAGAGGTCCTTACTACTGTTTATCATATTAAATTTTCGTTAAATTATATTGAGTCGTTTAAAAGTTATTCTAGAAAAACCGATTTCCAGTGGGGTCCTTTAGGGGGCCGTATCTCCGTAGGGAGGGCCGCTAGGAAAAAAATTTATGGGAACTTGTCATCTTATTTTTTAATGTTCTATCTGAGTCCGAGAGATCTCCCACATTTTCCCGGACACCCTGTATATATATATAGAAAATTAGGGCTTATTTTGAATGCAGAATGCGCTGTTAAAGTTTGGACACTGCAATTCGGGACACCCTGTATAACTATTTATAATCCTTTTTTCAAAATTCCATTAATTTCCTTGAAAAAATTACACAATATAGTGTCTGAGAATACAAGAAACTTTTTTCAAATAAACATTTTTCTATATATTCGGGAAATAGAAAAATATTGAAAGTTTTATAATTGTTTATATATGCATTTCCTCATACTTTAATAAATTTCGTTGAAAAAATTACACAATATAGTGTTTGGAAAAACAAAAAACTTTCTTCAAATAAACATTTTTCTATATATTTGGGAAATAGCCTAAAAAATTATTGAAAGTTTTATAATTGTTTATATATGCATTTCCTCATACTTTAATAAATTTCGTTGAAAAAATTACACAATATAGTATTTGGAAAAACAAAAAACTTTCTTCAAATAAACATTTTTCTATATATTTGGGAATAGCCTAAGGTTGCGTTTGTGGGCGTGTACATATAGATTTTTCAAGGTTGCGTTTACAAGGACACATAAAATGCATGTGAATAGGATTTGAGTGTTATTTTCTCGGAGACTTTTTTTTTCAAACAAGACTAAATTTATTTCAAGGTCCATCTTTAATTAGAACTAATTGATTCTCAAAATACTCTATATTTATATTGATAAATTTAAGAATAAACAAATAACACAAATACATTAATAAAATGATTATTTATTTTCAAAATTATGTTTGCATGATACATATAATTGTTTACATTCCTATTTGTTTTTCACAGTTTTCATTCTCTATATCGTCAACATCCATTTTCTCCCATTCTTCAGTAGCATCTGCGGTATTGTATACACGGTCCAAACTATCTGCACCATTTTCCACAACTTCATTGATGTCTTCCGCTGAGATCAAACCATACTTTGATAACAATTCCTTGGGTAAATTTGGTATTTCGACAACATAGGTTTGGAGACCTTCGTCGATCATTTCCACACAAAACTCGTCTAAATCGATGGAACCATACAGGTATCTTTCACACAAATGAGCGCCTGACATGAAATTAGTACTTTCTATATTGACTGACTGTTGATTCAACCGCCGACCCATCATACGTTGCAAAATGTAATATCTCTTTTGCCGCATTTCTTAACTTATGCGACAAACACATAATGTGAGAATCAAGGTCTTCACTTGGTGTGATGGTACTATTGCTGTCACACATCTTTCAAACACTAATTATTTCGATAACATCTTCAGAAATGGTTTCGATAACACGTTTTGGTAAAAAAGATTGAAATGTTTTATCATGCGTTTTGTCGTACAATGTTGCATGAAAAGCTTTGCCATACCGTGTCATCTTTAAAGCAATATTTTGAACTATAAAAACTTTCCCAATTGTTAATGATGAAAATTTTCTTTGTTCAACAAAATCTATATACTTATTAAGCATTTCATTAATTTCACGTAAGTTTAATTTTGCACTCATTGTTGAAAAAATGTAAAAGATTTAATACAAAAACACAGTATTACCGTAAATTTAAAAAATTGAATCAGAATGCACCGCACAATAACTTTTAATGATGAAATCACTTGTGACCGCACAAACAGTGTACCTCTTTTTAGCTTTGAATGGCGTCAGCCTTGGTTTTAATAGCTATCACTCAAGGTCGCATATGACGTCACATCGCCTCAAGGCCAAACTACACAGCACACCTGGGCTCTCAAGGTCATGGACAAATATCGAAAAAGCGTGATGCGCGCTCAAGGTCGCATATGACGTCACATCGCTCAAGGTCAAACTACACAGCACACCTGGACTCTCAAGGTCAGGAGTAGTGGTGGGGGGTGAATTACAACCGACACACTTTTACTACTCTGTTTCTATTCATTGGGAGATAAATTAAGTTCCTAGGTTCTATGGTTATGCTATATTCAGGATCTACAGATGGTGCAACTCATACAATGTGTATGTAATAAGAACCAGAAATAATATAACACTCCATTCTTATAGTAACCACTTGTACTATTTCTACTTGAAGATCAGATTCGTGAATTAAATTAGCCTTTCATATTTTTCGTGAATATCCTAATAATTTCCCAGTACTGTCTTCTGGTTGAAAATGTATGTCTTAAACGTACTTCAACTTACACTTTCTTTATTACTGGCTAAATGTTTTTGCAGATGCAATTCGATGTCAGTAACCTCGTATGATCCTGTAGGAGTTTCCACTGTTTGTTTTTTACCATTAACTTTATAATAAAACTGCGCACGGATAGAGACTTGGAAAATTTCGAAACGAACAGCTGATTGACCAAAACTATCGTAAATTTTAACCTAGCGCTTTCGTTCTGGCACCAAAAGGAAGATAAAAATCGGCGCTCTTTTTTATCTAAATAACATTTTTGCAAATTCTTAACAGAAAACGTGATTTCGTTTCTAATAAATAAATAAAAGCATTGAGGTTACGGCGATGATACCCATCCATTCTATACACATAACACGATAAATAATGCTCTCATTCGTCGACTAAATAGACCTGGTGATTTTTAACAAAATTTAGAAAATTAAAATTGTAGAAAAAATTACAGGCATAGATTTTCATATGTAAATTACGGAAAAAATAATCCATACAATAATTAAATTACTTTGCACCGATTGGTCCAAATGTGCAAAAATAGACGAGTTTCAAAAAAGTTAACAAAAGCATTTTTTGGCCCCAAAATCAGATAGTTCACCGTCTTTGTCACGTCAACACGTATAATACCGAAGCCATCGATAAGGAATTTCCCTTCAGCGAGGGACTCCCTGTCGGGACTTGCTTCTGAAATTTTGGCTAGCACGCTGCTTAAAGGTAGGATTACGCCTGCTAGTCGTGTCATAATAACCATGTATGCACACAGCTCAAAGGGGTCAATCTGAATAACTAAAGAAGTTTTAAGTGGTACTTTAAATTTTCGCGTAGAAGCTATCCAGGTATGTGCTCTTAGTCTCTCTCTCGCAGTCGAAAAATACTTAATAGTCTTTGTTGTTTGACCCTATCTGTACTCAATCCATTTGCCGTGTTTTCAAAATTTCCCGGTGGTGCTTTTATCCCTTTTGAAAAGTTTGACATTTTTCGAGTTTGCCTTAAGTCTTCAGCAGTGTTAACTTTGAATCTATACATTTTTTTAACAAGTGAAATTTAATTTTTTCTAAAAGTTTAAATTTTAACTTTGAACATTTAGTCCACTTTTAATTAACATTTACTACTTTTGTAATTTTGCTTGTTGTAATATTTTGCATATTTTTCATATTTTAAAATGGAACTATTCTGATCAAATTTTTTTTATCGGTAAACTTAGTGTTGTCTGATAAAGCCTTTCCAAGTTTGCGACCCTTTTATTTATTGATCTGCTTAACATTTTTTAACTTAAATTAATTTTTGAACCAACTTATAAAAATTTACACACTGCGAACAATATTTTTCAAAATTCAACATTTAATAATTCAAGTGTTCAATTTTTTGAAACTTAAATATTTTTGCTTTATGCTAATAACACATAACTAGCTGGCCCGGCAGACCTTGTTCTGCTTTTTTAGGTAGATGGCGCGATGAGTTTCCAGTTAAATTATAAGAATATGAAGCGCGTTTATCACACGGTTCAAAAATGTAATTGAAGAAAAACATATTGGTTTTATAAAAAAAACACGCAATAAAACAATACAAAAAATAGTATTGAAAGGTCTCGGTAACCAGATGATCATTTCAGCAGTAGTGCAGTACAACTCTGTTACTCAACTTGTTAAAAAATCTGGCTCAGTGTTTTAAATATAAAGATTTTAATTGTTGGTAATAACTTTTAATTTTTTTTCAGTTCTACCTTACTTGTGTCGAACTTTCGATTTTTGACAAACCGAATTGTAACTTTGTTGGTTCCTAATTTATCAGATAAGATTGTCAAAAAATAATTATATGTACTGAGTGTATTCCCAAATAGGGCAAATATTAAATAAAAAAAAATAAAAAAATATTATTATTTATTGATTGACTTTTAGTTTATTGGTTTATTTTAGATCTTAGATTAGAAAATGAATTATACATTTATTACACTTGTTATCACGGCTACTCAGTTAGGTTACTCAGAGGCGACTCGTAGGTTTGTATTGAATATCAGACTTTTATGAGCGCCACTAACATTATTGGACATAAAGAATGAAAGAAAAGACAAAAGATCAAAACACTGTTCTGTAATAAACTTCTATGGAAAAAGAATAATTTTGGCTTTAATTATGAATTCTAATTAGCATAACCTGAAAAGTCAAAAATTAAACGCAGAAGAAACAAGCTAATTTTAAAAAACTCTCAGATTTATTATTTGAAAATCTACATTATGTAAGACCATATGTAATTTCAATAATGACAGAATGAATTATAAGACAAAGGTTCTAGCTATAACAATTTTAAATTTTCTCAATCAAATAATGAAAGTATTCAATCTTAAATTTCAATATATATCATAGATTAAACTTTATAAAAAATATCAATTTAATTAAAATATCCAAAATATCAAAATATTCCACATAAGATAGTAAATTTCTAAAGGTTTTAACCAAAAGTGAAATAATCCAGTATCTGGTTATGTATTTTCCAAATATACATATACATTTACAACTGTGGTATATACGCTTAATTAAGGTCTAGTCCTTTATATCTGTGGTAAAATTTAACCAAAATTTAGCATAGACATAAACGACTAGGCCTTATTTAACTATATCAATCATAAAACAAAAAGTTAAGCAGTTAAGCTAATAATTATATCCAGTTACATTAAGGTTAATTATGTAACTTTTTAAACAGAATGACATTAATTGAAACACAAAATTTGTAAGGAAACAGCTATAAAAAATAACCTGTTAAATAGAGGTCAATTATGTCTTTATGAAACAAAATGGTTATAATGCAATTAACAAAATTTGTAAGCACAAAAGTATTAGTTAATTAATCAGTAAATTAATTACATAAATAAGCCAGTTACACAGAGGTTAATTATGTAACTTTATGAAACAGAATGGCATTGCGTAAAATTGCAATATGTATGCCAAAAGGCCAACAAAAACTTAGGACCCAATATATGTTGATTTTGAAATAAAAATTAGTAAAACTTTAAGCTGTAAGAAGTCTATATTTAATTTGTTTGAAGGTCAATGGCTAATAATAACTTAAAACCCTAAATATGTTTTTATATATACTTTTAAGCTATAAGAAGTCTATATTTATTATATTTGAATGCCAAAGGCTAATAAGAACTTAGAACCCAATATATGATCCGTGATTTTTGAACTAAAAAATTAATAATAACTTTTAAACAGAGTTACACCATTGGAGATATTAAATGAATGAATAAGCTTATTAAAAAATTAATACTCGAGTAATAAGTAATATCTTAATAAGTTACATTTTACATAAAAGACTAAGAAATGTATAAAATTAAGCAAACAGTGAAAAATAGTCAAATAAATTATCAAGAAAATACTCATCTATCAAGTTGCAATTTTCCGAAGGAATCAAAAGCGGACCTCTCAAATGCGTCTCAGCAGAGGCGTCTAGCCAGTGGAAAAGTCCTAACGCAAAATCTTCAAGGTATTTAAACAAAATCTTGCATTATCCAAAATTTAAAAAATTGGTAGATCCTAAAAGACCTTTGGCTGTTAATTAAGAAAGGAGGTTCCAAAATTAAGAGCCTGAAACAAAGAAAAATTACATGTCAGCTACATATGCACAAAATAGCGTCCTGTAAAGAATCTTTTACCTATTCTTCTGGCTTATATTTCAGGTAGTTGAATTTCCGACTGCATGCCTTCCATATACAGAATATTAGAACTAGATCATTATTATTTATGAAACTAACCCGACTATGTCGCGTGCTACCTTATACGGCACAAAATCACAAAAAAGTTTAATTAAATCAACTAGCTCCTGCTGAAATTCGAAGAGAAGATGGATCCTGACCGGCGAAAGTAAATAAACTTGAAGACCAACAAAAAATCGTGATAAATGACCTCTCACATTCAACAAAATTAATTTGTACTTTCTAACGAACCTAACCAAAATTCTGTCCACTAAGAGTATCCAATATATAAAAAACAGTGTGGTCACATATGTACCAAACATGGTCGTAGTTAAGCTTTAATAAAATTAAAGAGTATTATTAACAATTTGAATTCTTTTCAAGATAAAATGATTAAATTTGCAAATAAGTTGTAACAAACATAAAATGGTTGTTACAAATACCACCTTCCAATGAAAAATATTTAAAAAAATAAGAAATGTCATTTGCAATCTACCAGATTCTATGAGTGGGTAAATTATCGCACTACCAAACCCATGCTATTATTATAAAGATCATCCTTCTACATAAACAGCATATCCCCATAGAGGATGCTACATAGAAAATATTACAAGTTTACAATTTCTGCAAATACATAAATACTAAATACCAAATACATAAGAAAGAGGAAGTACTATTTTACAATATCAATTCTTCTGAAGCGATAGTGGTATACAGTCTCGATGTTTTTTATCTTTAATGTAAGAACGAATAACACTACCTATTACACGGTTTGCCCTTTCTACATTGTTAGTTTGGTTAGTTTAGCATTATACCAGACTTGATTAATAATACACTTTTTACGGATATCTTTAAATTCATTGGATTTAAATTGTGCACCCTTATCAACTAGTAAAATCTGAGGAACACCAAAATAATTAAAATAATTAAAAACAATTTGTTCTAGAAAGTTATAAATTTCACAACTCAGAGCTCGTTTCATTTTTTGAATTAAAGTGAATTTAGTAAACCAGTCAACAATAACCAATAAGTAAAAAAGCCATTTTTTGCTTTTGGAAAAGAAGTATCAATAGAAAGTAATCTAAATGAAGTACAAAGATTCTTATGTTGTGAACCCAACAGTTTAAAATATATTTCTTAAGTTCGGATCTTAGCCCAGGCCACCAGTACTAAAATGAACTGCTAAGGGATTATCACGATATTTTTCAAAAATATTTAATCGATTAGGTTAAGTTGAAAATGGTTATATAATATGCCTTGATAAACTCGAAAAAGAAAATATTTTTCAGGATATTTCTTAATTTTAAGTAACATTTTGGAATACCATTTCTCAGGAATAATCTGAGTATTATCTAGAGTTGAAAACGGAATTCTGTTTAAGGTTTCTGCTACATAATACTTTTGCCAGGTCTATGAATAAGTTCTAAATCAAATTGTGACAGCAAAATTGACCATCTATAAAGTCTACCCATAGGATTATCTAATTTATAAAGCCATTGTAAGAAATAATGATCTGCAATAATTTTAAAATTTGGCCCCCTTTCTATATAAGATCTAAATTTTAAGACAGCATGAACTATAGTAAGTAATTTTCCTTCGGTAACAGACATATTTATTTCTGATTTAGTTAAGGTTCTTCAGGTATAAGCTATTACATAATCATCGTCATGTTTTTTTTCCTTACTTTTATAAGATTATTTAAAGGTACAATTAGTTCTGAAAAATGTATAATTTTTTGCAACTAGGTTTCCACTAATCTTTTAGATATTAAAACTGAAAACTTGAAAGTCTGATTTTCGAGGCACCAGACAGTTGGCCGTCAATTTGTAATATATTAAAAAATAATAAATTTTATTTTTTGTTCCAATCACTTTAGTTTACTAGTTTATTTTAGATGTTATATTAGAAAATTAATTATTAATTGGTTACACTTATCACCACGGCTACTCAGGCTAGTCGGAGGAGACTCGTAGGTTCGAATTTAATTTCAGACTTTTATGAGCACCCCCAACATTAGTAGTTGGACATACAGAAGGAAAGAAAAGAAGATAGATCAATACACTGTTCTGTCATAATGTTCTATGAACCAAGGGTAATTTAGGCTTTAATTATAAACCCTAATTAACAAAACCTGAAAAGTCAAAAAATAAAACACAGAGAAGAAATCTGCTAATTTTTAAAAGCACTCAGATTTATTATCTGAAAAATCTATATTATGTAATAACATGTAATTTCAACAATGACAGAATAAATTGCAAGACGGACAAGAAAGGTTATAGCTTTACCAATTTTAACTTTACCCAGTCAAATATTGATAGTAATAGATTTTCAATTTCAATATATATCATAGGTCAAGCTTTATAAAAAATATCAATTTAATTCAATTATCCAAAATATCAAAGTATGCTACATAGGATAGAAAATACTACAGTTTTAACCAAAAGGGAAATAACCCAGTATTTGGTTATTTATTTTCCAAATATACATATACATTTACAACTGTGACATATGCACTTAATCAAATTTTAACCAAAATTTAGCATAGATATAAAAGACTAGGACTTATCTAGCTACATCGCCTATAAAACAAAAAGTTAAGCAGAATGACATTAGTGGAATAAACAAGTTTTTTAAGCCTTAAGCTAATAATTATAGCCAGTTACATTAACGTTAATTATGTAACTTTTAAGCAGAATGGCATTAATGGAAATACAAAATTTGTAAGCACGCAGTTACAAAAAATATACAGTTACATAGAGGTTAACTATGTAACTTTATAAAACAGAATGACAATGATGGAATTAATATAATTTGTAAGCACTTAGCTATAAAAAATATTACCAGTTATACAGAAGTTAAGTATGTAACTTTATAAAACAGAATGACAATAATTGAATTAACAAAATTTGTAACCACTCAGCTATAAAAAAATAACCAGTTACATAGAGGTTAATTATGTAACTCTATAAAACAGAATGATATTATAAAAAATTGCAATAGGTATGCCAAAAGGCCAATAATAAGTTAGGACCCAATATATGCTCGGTTGATTTTGAAGTAAAAATAAGTAAAACTTTTAAGCTGTAAGAAGACTATATTTAATTTATTTGAAGGCCAAAGGCTAATAATAACTTAAAACCCAATATATGTTCAGTTTTGATTTTAAACTAAAAATTAGTAAAACTTTTAAGCTGTAAAAAGTCTAATTTCATTTTATTTGAATGCCAAAGGCTAATAATAACTTAGAACTCAATATATGTTCGGTGGTTTTTGCACTAAAAAAACATTTAAGAAGAGTTACACAATTGGATATATTAAAAAAATTAATGCATAAGTTCAAAAATGAATACTCGAGTATCGATCGGATATGTAAAATATTGAAAATATTAGCGGTGCTATAAATTTTATCTAGCTGTACTAAGGTCCTTCAATTAAAAAACTTGAGTATTTATCAGTAAACAGTGATCTCAATACCCGAAGTAATATCTTAATAAGTTATATTTTACATAAAAAAAGCCCCCGATTGCATAAAACCTAATTGCTGTTTAGAATATTTAACTGAGCTTTCGGATTTGACAGGTTGCTTACAGAAATCTAGAAACTCGTTGTCAAATTTGACATTCCCTTAAACATTCTAAACTTTAATGGAGCATTCTGCAATCGGCCGTAAGAAATATATAAAATTAAGTGAAAAGTAGTTAAGAAAAAAACAAGAAAAATACTTATCTTAACTTGCAATTTTTTGAAGAAATCAAAAGCATCTGGATCTCCCAAATGCATCTCAAACAGCAGCGGCGTCTAGCCAGTGGAAAAGTCTTAACACAAATCCTGGTACACGAGGATTATATAGCGGGACAAATAAAAGGTTGTAGTAAGTCAGAAAAATGTGAAATACATGTAAAGCCAGTTCGCAAACCAGGAAACGAACCGATTTTTATAACCGCCGCTGCCGCCTACGCTACTGCTTCCGCTGCCGCAGAAGCTGCTAAACTTAGAATTCCATCAAGAATAACTAAAATTAAAACTAAGACTAAATCAGGATCTGCTTTAGTGATGGAATATAATGAAATAACTAAAGAGTATATTTATTACAGCGATGTGAATGAGCTAGTAGATAGACTCGTTAAACTAGGTGCAGCGCAAGAAGCAGAGAATGGTAATCATAGGAATGAGATAACGAGTATTCTCGAAAAATTGAAGGAGCTTGGAGTGATTGAGTTATTATAAATATACTAATAAGATAAGAATTTCTACTGTAACTATGAACAAGTTCGGACATTCTCGTAAACCTATTCAAATCATCCAAACTCAGTCTGGTGATTATAATATTGAAAGTCATAAACTGTATAAACTGTAATATTAAAGAACTTGTAGAGGGAAAAGATGCTGTAAACAAGCAATCTGTTGATTCGTTGGTGGAACCGTTGCAAAAAATGGTGGAATAGTAAATGTACTTTCAGCGAGTATACGGAGAAAAAAGTTGAAGAATTACATAGAGCTAACAAGGCTTATGTTGATTCTAAAGCAGGTCCTTAAAACTATGGAAAGTGTGAATAGCAAATATCTAACTCTTGAAGCCCCAGTTAATCAAATAAAGTCTGATTTAAAAATGATTAATAAGAAAATTTCAGACATACTCACAGTTGGTCGACAAGATATTTGAAAGTAAAAACCTCTATATTACTAAGTGGTTATTACTACATAACATCGAGCACGTCTACGGTCACGAAAGCCAGAGAACAAGTCGTTAAAGAGCTCCATAGCTAGCTCGTCTTAAATTTAAGAGAAGAAGATTTATCCAGTATGGACTCGATGATATTTTTGCTAGATATCTCGCCCAGCTTGACCAATATTCTCTTGAAAACAGGGGATTTAAATATATTCTAGTATTTATTGATTGTTTTTCAAAATATCTTTGAGCCAGACCTATAAAATGAAAATCTGCTAATGATGTAGTTAAAACTATGGAACGTATACTCAAAACTTCAAACCGAATTTCAAGTAAACTTATTTCTGATAATGGAAATAAATATTACAACGCAGAACGAGTAATTCGAACTATTGAAGAAAACATTTTTAAACTGTTTACGTTAAACCGAAATGATAAGTGAATTCACTTGCTAGAATAAGTCGCAGATGCATATAATCATACGATTCATAACACTATTGGCATGCAACCTAAATCCCTTAATAAATCCAGTGAGAAAAAACTTTTGAACTCTGTTCATGGACATATTAAAGAAGTGGGAACAGAAAATTATAAGTAGGTGATATTGTTCGAATAAGTAAATATAAACATGTTTTTCAAAACGGATATACACCAAACTGGACTACTGAACTAACTACATATGCAATAATTTAGAAGATTGTCCTATAAGCGGTTAAGATTTGACAAATCACATAATGGTCGGATTGATAAAAACCAGGATATAATTTAAACAAGGTTTATTCTTAAACATGATGTCTACATGTGAAGACGGTGCAGTGGTTTCGCTTAAAATAATGTAAATATACTTCTGATAAAAAATGATTATGTTTTCTCATAGGAATTTTAGGTTATCTATTTTATTAGTAAGTATTTTACATACTGATACTCATTATATATAATATATACAACTACGAGAACTTTACAGTCAAAAGGTCGTTTAGTAAGGCACATGTGCCTGCCACGAGTTGGTTCCCACGGGATAGGATACTCGAGGGATCTGGGGATTTCCAGGAACATGGGGATTTCCCGGAGTATGGGGATTTCCAGAAATATGGGGTTTTCCAGAGATATGGGTTCCCGAGGGATGTGGGGATTTCCCAGGAATATGGGGATTCTCCAGGGATAGGGGTTCCCGAGAGAAGAAGCGCCTGATGTAAGGCCATATACCTACTCGAAAGGAACACGTATTTAATTATTTCGTTCGGATATATTGCCAAGATAAACAAAGATGTATACACATATTTTTATTTTGTAATTAAAATAAAGAATGGACGTATAATAGCACAACACGAAAATTTAAAAAAAATTTAAAAAGTTTAATTAAAAATACTTGGTAAGATACATTTTTTATTAACTTTTTGGAAAAGTAGGGCGGTATAAACTTGAAAGGATGAGAATATAAAGGGAGATAAGAAGTTTTGACGTTAAAGACAACTACTTCTCTTAAAAATGGGCGGGATGTGGCTGAGGGGTTGCAAGAGGGTTAATTGAAAATGTCAGTTGAGATAAATATTTGTATTAATTTCTCCAAATAGAGCGGGAGAGCTTGGGGGTGGGGGTTAAATTAAAAAAAAAGTTCCCAGTCTAACATATCTCTATTAATTTTTGAGGAAAAAGAGCGGAATTAGATCTAAAGGGCCTGCGAAGGCTTAATTGAAAATATTATATAGGATTGTATGACGAGGAGAAAAATATTTGTATTGTTTCTTGAGATTTATTTGAGGTGGTAAAGATGAGCACATTAAGGTTAATAATAGTTAAGGCGGAGGCGGCGGTGAAGGGGATGAGGTTGTGAATTCCGGATTTAAGAATTCTTATCTTTGAAAACACATACAGGATGTTTGAAAATATTACCATCCCTTGATTCTTTGGCATAGAATAAGACAGAAATGTTGGAAAGGGTCTCAAAAGGCGTAACCTGTAAGATGCAGATGGTAAAATTGAATGAAATTTGTTGTAGTAAAAATATGAACACATGAGTACATCTCCGTATACCCAATAGCCGGTATAATATGTTAATAATATGTAACCTACGCAAGGGAAGTATTATAGATCCGAAAATTTTAAGAAAATAGCTATAAGTTTGTTTTAATCGACTTTTTAGAGTCCCTAGAATAGGAAAAACATATTTCTAGAGCAAAAAATATGGTGTCTGTACGAATGGGTTTGTATGTAAATAAAACTAGCTGGTCCGGCAGACCTTGTTCTGCTTTTTCGTTAGATGGCGCTATGAGTTTCCAGTGGAATTGGCGCATTCACCCCATCGACCAGAAATGTATTTGAAGAAAAGCATTATTGGTTTTATAGAAAAAATACGCCATAAGACAATACAAAAGTAGTGTTCAATGGTCTCTGCAACCAGACGATTAAAAAAATCATGTAAAGTTGTGCAGTACAACGCTCTCATGAATTTGTTGAAAAATCTGGCTTAGTGTTTTAAATATATAGATTTTGTCGAATGATAACTTAAGAACGGCCAAACAGATTTGTTTAAAATTTGCATTAAAAATAGTCTAGATCATGTCTCGCGGGAACTGATTTTGGCATTCATGGGCGTAGATCTTCGATATTTTTAATGACTATGAAAATTTGAAAAAAATCATATTTTGATAATGCGCACACCGTTAACAGGTAAACTGAAAACCGAAATAGTTGGGGTAAATGTTTTGACACTTAAAAATTGTGAAAGTCATTGGCATAGATTCTTAATTTTTTCGATTATATATTAAAAAAATACGCAATATTTCGAAAAATGGCACACGTAGAATTTATTTTATTTTTTGTATACAAAATATTTTTGTCCAGTATACAGAATAGCGCAAAAATATGAGACAACCACTGAAAACGATAGAATATACCGAATGTTTCTGAAATGTGCCCTAATGCTGTAAAGTCTTTAGTATGTACGTATTCATTATCTTGGGACACTAACTTATTATAGAAAGTATACGAGAGAGAGAGCGAAAAGTTGAACACATAGGTTAATAAGTATATTTTGGGGGTTTCATTTATTTTATTTTCATATATTCAGGATACCTCGTTTTCGTGGGCCATATAAGGTATATTGATACGGTTTCAAAAAGCGCTTTTCATGACGCTTTTAACTATATATAGCTTGATGGGCCTGTAGTGAAATGTTTCTGATTTATTGACAATTATCTTCATTATTTGGTACATCTTTAGACCGGTATATAGAAGGTATTTTGGTACTTTTTGAAACCCTACCTGAGCCATAAAAAAGATAAATGTATGTTTTATTTACTATCTTGTACCCAACTCTCGGATTAAAAAAATGACACAGTGTTGCCAAATTTTGCGAATAATTATTTTTCTAAACATTTTCAAATGCAACCCCATGTATAATATATTAATCTATGTAGAAAACTAAACGACGAGTTTAACAATGTATAACGACATTGGTCTGGGATACCCCGTTTAGGACTTATTGACGATTATGTCTTAAGTAAATACTTTTTAACTCCAAACGGAATTTCAAACATTTTTAACGAAACTTATCTATAGAGTTAAAATATTTTATTAACGAACAAATTAAACAAATAACTTAATTTTAAAGGCTTACAATAATTATTATTAATATAACAAGTGTTTTATATGTCCTCCCCTTTTGGGCAATGCAAGTGGTATATAAAAAACATAACGGCATTCCTAACATATTAAGTTTTATTTAGATATTGAATACCTTCCCGAATCCAAAGTTAAATTTCCCGCGCAGTTGATGATTTAAGTTTGTATACTAGATCTTTAAGTGCACCCCACAGAAAGAAATCTAGGGAGGTAAGGTCGGAGCTCCTCAGGGGCCAGGCGTAATTACCGTTTTCCCCAATCCATCATCATAATGTTAATTCAAAAGTTGGCTATTCCTTGACTTAATTAAATTTGCTCGTTTCCTTCAAGGATCTTCATTTCCCACAAGGTGTTGGATGTTATTTAAAAGTTCTAGCGTTGGGAATTTAAATTTTGATAAAAAAAAATTCTGGACCTATAGATTTGGACCTATAAATGCAGCACCAAACCTTTACTGAAATTCTTTCTAATATTCTAACTTCCATAACTTTTTTTGTCACTGCCGAAATAATATTTTCGGTTAAAGATTTTAGTTGAAGTTGTAAATATGGACTCATTAGTCCAAATAATATTAGCAATTATATTTTGTAAGAATTGCCTCTCTATAAGAATATTGCAAAAATCTAACCTGGAGTTGAGATTACGTTGTTCCAATTTTTGTAGTGAACAAAATACAACAAAAGATTGAGTTGCGCGTCATCAGTCAAAACACTCTAACATATCAACTTTTTCCGCAATATGCTCAAATAAGCAGATAAACTCAATAAAAAAAAGAAAACAAAAGGATATAATATATTATATATAAAATTATTAAATATATTAATTATATAAATTAACGTTTTGGTATATTTTAACTCGTACATCAATATGAAGAATTTTACATAAACATAATATGCATGGCAACAAACTAATTACATTACAGGCATTACAAACCAGATGATCCTCCAAAACGTGTAGATTTTTGCCAAATAGGAATACCTTATATCAAAAAAAATCAATTTCTCCACTCTATTCAACGCTTCAATAATATACAAGGTGCTTCATTTAAAAAGAATCACTTTTGATCAAATTTATATAATCTGAATTGCAGTTAATGTTTGGGATCCTCTGTATAAAAGTCGGCGACCCTATGCTACTAAAATTACCAGTACCACATGTTGACTAAATAATATTAAAATTTTACATTTATTTGACATCTGGAGACGAAAATATTGAAGTTTTAATTCACAAAATGATTAATATTTAAAAAACGGTAAGAGAAATGAAAAATATCCAGTACAAAGAAAACTTAGATCGTTTCCCAAAATCTAAAAGTAAAATAAACTACAGGGTGTCCCATTTCCGTTGAAATTTAAAATTCTAAAGTTGATGCCAGTTACCAGTAGATCTGGCAAAACTACAAAAGCGCAACCTCCTATGGTCGTGGTCAATTTTGTTTTTATTTTCGTTCTCCAAATACTTCTAACGTACCATCGAGTATAGAACAGCTTATATATATATATATATATATATATATATATATATATATATATATATATATATATATATATATATATATATATATATATATATATATATACATATTATATATATATATATATATATATATATATATATATATATATATATATATATATATATATATATATATATATATACATCCTGGTATAATTACGACGACCGACAGATGGTGCAGTAATTTAACGGCCGACGAATTTAGGCGAATAATTTTGAAATGGTAGACAAAGAGAGCAATGCAATGGCTTTTTGTATTATATACGGCTATTAAACAATTTTTTTTTGTATTTCCTATTTATATTACAATCAATGTGACGCCTATTTAGAATTAGTAGCATATGACGGCCAAAATATACACATTGTAGAGAGTACTATCAACAAGACGATCAATTTATACATTTCTCAGATACTTCAAGCGAATCGGACGGCTGACACTGTTGCCATATTTATTTATTTATTGGTGTTCTCTCCCACGCTGAAGCTTTTCTTAGTCGATGCTCATTTTCACCCCGCGCGTCCCACTAAGCATAATAATTTTAATATAGTATTGTAATAGTTGTGGATCCCGTAAAATTTGAGTTGAGCTTGCACCTTAGCTGTATTAGGAGCAATTTTCACATGAAAATGGTACTAAGGAATAAGATAATAATAAATAAAATTAGAATTTATATTACATGTATGTATATATAGGAAGTAGCAAAAACCATGGGGTTGTTTGTTGTCTGTTTCGTGTAAAGGAGATCTACCTTAGAACGACCGTTGTATTAATATTCCGCTCATACAAGCACAATGATTATACCGGGGCAAACTCAGTAGCAAAATGGAAGGACGGTGCACAAGCTATCTTCCTCCTTTACAGTAACTCCAAGGACCCCTCTCGAAATAATTAAGAATGATCTTGGCAAGCAATATCATTCCACGTTCTAAAGAGTGACCAGGTTAACAAAACAGATTCATGATTTTAAAAGAAAAATATTTTTTGAGTATTACACTACAGTAAAAATTAAAATCAAAAATATGCTAGTTCTTAAATATTCTAAAAAGTTACCTTATACGTTTAAATCGTAGTGTTCAGTTCTGGGTTCACTCTCGAGGTATCCGACGGAATACCCTAAAAGAAACTAACATTTCAGACGTTTCGGGGGAAAGTCTACCTCCGTCTTCCGCAAAAAAAGTCTTTAAAACAAAAGTAAAAATCGCTGCTTTTGATTCTTACTTTCTAGATTTTTGGTGAAAACCGGGGTAGACTTTCCCCCGAAACGTCCAAAAAGGTGTTTTTAGAGTCGTTCCTAAGGTATACCTTCACAGTTGACCCAGAACTTAAGACTACGATTTTAACATGTAAGGTAAATTTTTTAGAATATTTTTCTTTCAATACCCTCTACATATTTAAACGTATGAATGTCAAAATCCCTTCTACAACTCAGCGGCTGAAATAAATTATCAACAGATACTACATGTGCTCGTCTCGGGTTTGTATTTGCACATGTATGTTAGTAGGTGAGCTATTAGGTAGTGTATATATGTGAGTGTAAATGAGTAATAACTAAATGAGGGTTCATCTTATCTTCATGTTCGGATTAAGCAGGAAGTGGTTATAGTTTGTATGTCAGCATCTCAAAACTTAGTAGAACCCTATATGTAGATACGTATGTAAGGAGATGGTGTAGATTTCCGTATGTGTGTGGCCGAGAAATGATCATGTATGATTTGCAACTTGTATCTCTATTTCTATAAGTTTTTAGACTTCTAGGTTATGGACAGGCTTTTAATGAAATTCAACTATTATCAAAATATTTGCTTTGAAATTGACACACTTTGACAGGTTGTAGCATCGAAGCGGCGCAACTTAGAGAAAAATCGTTTGGAGTTTCATGCTTAGTATTTCATAAACTTCATTTCACCGTAAACTTATGGCAAAACCGAATATTTTAAAAAATATCTGATTAAACCATTGGTAAAGGTTGATATTACGTAATACGATAGTACTATTTATTTTTCTCTAAGTTAATCCGTTTCAGATCTACAGCCTATCAAGATCCATAAATGTCAATTGTCAAATAGTCAATATCTTGAATTCCAATGTAAGCAATAGGCATTCTTACTTAAAAAACGCAGTTTTTCAAACCAAGTTTGTCTTCTACTCGTGTAAATTATTAGATACAACTTGCTTGGTCCGAGATTTTTTTGCAAAAAATCGTATTTAAAGAGATGTTATAGTATTCCGTACTTTAGTTTTAGGAAATATACAATTCATATTTTGTTTTTCGTTATAATATATATCTTAGAAAATCAGAAAATATTTGTTCCTGTTTCTTACGGTTTTTGATTCAGATAATAGATTGATACATCTAGAAAAAGGAAAGAACAATTTCTCACAATTTTGTAAGGCACAATTTTCTCAGAAATTATTTATTTATTTCCTGCAAATGTAAGCATAGACATCTGTGGATATTTTAACCATCCCTTACAAATCAGTAAGTAATGTGTGTGTTATTGGGTACAACACTCGATTATCGATTTTA
The DNA here is from genome assembly GCA_030620095.1 of Kuschelorhynchus macadamiae. Lineage (NCBI taxonomy): Eukaryota > Metazoa > Arthropoda > Insecta > Coleoptera > Curculionidae > Kuschelorhynchus > Kuschelorhynchus macadamiae. The sequence continues at coordinate 136,078 of JAUTXW010001552.1, forward strand.
GTACATCTTTGTAAGATTCATATTTACAATAATAATGGGAACAAAAAAGGTTGTAAACAGGTTTCTAGCAGTTTGCTGTAGAAGTTTCAATAAGTTGTGAGTATTTTTTTTAATAACCCACCAAGTTTTATGGCAGCAAATATCTTCATCTTGTTACCGTGTACTCTTAAAGTATAAGGCATTAATTTATCTTAATTAAAAAAAAGAGGTGTTTTAATTCAGATTATTGATTTATTTTGTTAATATTTTAAATCTAGATCCATGAGAAGCATTACAGAACGAAAAATCTAATCAGGATTCTAATAATATTTAATAATCATTGAAACTTCAGCTAAACTTGACTTATTAAAAAACATTAACTAAAATAATATGGAAAGCGACCTTTTATAGGCATTACTTACATTTCCCAGTGTATTTGTTTTGGATAAAAACTTTAATTTTTAGCCAATCCTTCATTTTTAATAAGTCAGGATATTTATTTTTTAGAAATTCACATTCTGCCCTTTTTGGTGACATTTTATGTTTTACATGATCTTTAAAAAATTCAGAAACTACTTTTTTTTGATCTGGAGTCCACTTTGTTAAAACCCTTCCCTTTTTTGGGCATTTCTCTTTCTTGCTTTCTTGAAATTCGGCTGTTTCATTTTCTTTGTGGTAAATAGATCTAGTCGCCACTGGGGCAATTGTTTCTAAATCTACTTCGTCCAATTTCCCTGCTTCTTCTAAAAGATCTTCATCCATCTCGACATTTATTTCTTCTAAGGTCTTTCCTTTGAATTTTCCGACTTCCCCTTTTTCCATTAAAAGCAATATTTTTGCTATTTTTGATGTCTGATAAACATCATCCGGGAGTCTGTAGGCTTGTCGATGGACACCCAAGGTATGTCCCATGAAGGTAGCGAGTTGCTCGAGATCAGATTCGCACATATTAAAAATCTGTGACAAGGTAGCCAAATGTTTGCGCAGCCTTGTACATGTTAAACCTTCGGGGTTTTTGGCACCACAGGAGTCTGCGTATTTTTTTAAAACTTTATAACCGCTAATTGGTTCCAATGAATTTAAGTTTGGAAATAAGTACGGATTTTCGTTTTTTACGAAATTTTCTCTGTATTTTAAGAGTATCTCAATGTGACCTTGAACGTCACGACTAAAAAGAATTGGAACGCCTCGGCCTCTTTTTCCACGTATAACAATACGTTTGAAACTTTTCATTAATATTTTTTCAGTTGGCGAAACGGCGTCCTCAAATTCTTCATAATTTTGATTGGTGTTTTTCGAAAATTCATGATATGCAGCTAATAAAAGTCTTTGGAGTTCACCCGGTCTTCGTCGGTTTAATAATATTATCCTACAATACACTGTTTGCAGAAGTATTTTATAATCTTCACGTTTGCCAAAAGCACTTGTTAACATGGATGCGGATGAGTTTGCCTTTTCAGTTAAATATTTTTTTAACAATTGCAAGTCCGTTGCCAATGGAATTATCGTTATTTTGTTCCATTTTCTCATACTCAGATCACTTCCTGCCTTACTTGAGATTTCAAATTTCCAGTTTTCAGTAATCAAGTGTATGAGAGTTTTTAGATCAGCTTCATTGTCAGCTGTTGAAACGTTTGCATAGACGTTTTTCTTTTTTAAGGCATAAATTATAGCAATATCACAACATTGTTTAAGTGCCGTGCCAATGTTTATTGCATATGTTGGAGATACAAACTTCTCAGTGTTAATATCAAAATTTCCAACTATTTCTGTGGCTTGGACTATGATGTCAAAATTTTCGGGTTTTAGAATGTCGAATAGAGTTTTCAGTGCAGGTTTAATTTTTCTAATTTCCAAAATAAGTCTTGCAATTTCTCTCATCTTTCTGGATACTACGTTTATGAAATGAGCGTCCCTATGAATTTTTAAGTAACGAGCTCCATATGCACATACTAAGGGATCGGTTTTTGCCACCATCGAAATCATATCCGCTCGCATTCTGGGAAACACCTTATTTTTTAAATCTTCATCTATTTTTAGGTCTCTAACTAAAAAGTTCTGCGCTTCACTTTGTGTATGTTTTGTTGTCGAGTTGCCATTGCAAGATTTTCGGTGTCGCCATAAATGAGTTCTTGTGTAATAACCCAAACAATCAGGACATGGAAGTAATTCTCTGTTATGTAGTCCCTTTTTTACAGCCTTTTGTACAGTCCCTGAATTAATATAATTTCCTTTTTTCCTTAATGCTGCTATGAGTTTTTTCCTTTCCGGCTTTCTAGGTGGGTATGATAATATTTTTTGAACCGCTGTTTCTGCACTGTGATTCCTTATGATATGTCTGGCAAAACATTGCACTAAACATTCACAATAAAAGCAGAAGTCTTTTTGACGACACCTTTTTCCATAAAAAAGCTGTTTTTCATTATTTACACTGGTCGATATCGATGTAATTTTTTCCGAATTAAGGTTCATCTGGTCTATCTCAAAAGTTTTGTCTATAACCTCAGTAGACATCTGAAAGTAAAAAAAAGTTATGCCTAAATTTTTACAACAAAATTATATTACAACTTATAAAATAATTTTTTTTTAATTACACAACTGCATAAGTTTTCCATTTCTTAGAAGTTATTGAATTTGAAAAACCAACAATATGTTAAAATTAGCTGTAGTCCTGGAAATATGTACACCCAATCAGAAAAATTACGTACCTTCACAACATTAATCTAAAAATGCGACTAGAGGGCGGGGAATTTCAAAATACATTTACGATTTCAAAAATTTAATAGTTAATAATAATAATTATTCCGCAGGAGTGAATTCCAAACAAAATAGTTAAATTAAATATAATTTTCGGACATTGAGTGAAATGAACTCCATAATAAAAATAATTTGACGTTTCATAGTAATAATTGGCTTCTTAATATTATTTGGTATAGACATTCAATTTTCTAGTAATATTTTGTCACATTCGATTAAATATAATTAAATAAAATGGGAATTTACATTAATGTATTTCGAAAACTTTATAAGCAACAATTTGAGTTTTTTTTCTTTAGTCACAATGAGAGTAAGCCCGTCTTTGTCTGTTACATAGGAAAATTCCCGCAGATACAGGAATTCGTTTAGGGGAGGGTAGGCAGCTCTTAATTTTTATGCGACTTTCCATTACTAAAGAATCTGGCTTCTTATTACTTAAAAAAGGAAATAAAAAAAATGTGTATCTGTGCCATCTAAAAACTGCTGATTTACAGGTAAATGCCATACAGCGTTTTTATAACATTAAAGATTTATATATTTTTTTAAAATTAAAAATGAACCGCCTTCAAAAAAATAGATAAACAAAAAACTAAAAATTAATTTTAAGAAAAAAAAAATATTTGTTGCTCCAAAACTACGTCGAGGTCAGGCCGATGCGATTTTTGAAGTCGTCGCCAATTCGATCAATACCTAATAGAAAAACAATAAAATATTCTCTACTAGTAATAGGTATTGATTGAATTGGCGGCTATTTCAAAAATCGCATTGGCCTGGCGACGAGGTATATAGCTGTATTTTGCAGCAACAAATATTTTCTGTTTAAATTATTTTATACTTTTTGGTTTATCTATTTTTTTAAGGCGGTTCACTTTTTAATAAAAAAAAATATTTTCAACTTTTTAGTGATTTTTATTTTTATTATCACCTAGTATAGTAGATTGTGTGATATATAAACCAAACAAATGTCCTTCACAGAATGTCGTTTAATTTGTACAGAATGTGTTTTTTCGGAGTTTTATGTATGTATATATTGTAATGGGTGGATTTTTATTAAACACCCTGTATACAGAAAGTTAACAAAAGTATGTACGCATATTGGATCCCCGAAAATAAATTATTTGCATGCAACATTATATTTTATAATTTACTCCTCCCTTCCCGCTACCCTTAAGAAAGAGGGTTGCATGTTACAAAAATAAATACGGACTGACCTAAAAATCTTGATATAACAAAACCGAATATTTTCCAAACATTTCTACTTTTCTCTTACTCTCCCCTTTCAACCCCTCCATTTTTTGATTATTCTCCGAAAATTGTAATTTTTACCTAATTAACCCCCTTTAAGAATTTCGTAATACAAAAAATAAAACCAACTTGGAGAACTCCCGTACAAAATAAGCTATAGAACACGAAAATCGTTCAAGACTTTCATCGCAGACGAATTGAGGACCTCCTTTTTTTGAAGTCGGTTAACAATGAATGAAAATTACTTTAAAAAATAGCCCCAGAAAAAACACGTTTTGGATTATTCGTATATGTACATTTCTAGCCACTAACTTTTACCTTTCCGGCAGATCTACTTACTGTGGATTGAGCCGACGATGCACTGGAGGGACTAATTGGGCTGGAGGGAAAGTAACTGGGATCCTTGTCTGAGAGCACAGATTCAGACTCTGATTCAGAACCTGTTTCAGGTGGTTCGTGTGCAAGATCTCGGAATAGTTCATCGTTTGCTTTTCTGAGTTTGAAATTCTGAGGAGGAGAACCTACATATTGTTTAAGTTTACTGGGTTGCTCACAAAATGCATACTCTTTGTGTGTCGATGTAACCTGTAAATTACGAAAAGATATTCCCTATTAGGGAAACTCCTAAAGGTAAAAAAAGAACTGCTCCATGCCTACTCTTTTAGAAGGTCTTCCAACCAAAACAATTAAAACCAAATATTTATTTTTACCACCATTGCAAGAACACAAAAAAACATTTTTTTAACATATTACTTATAAAGTTGTAATAATTCGTCAAGAGGTTAAAGGCATTAATTAAATTAACTTAAATTAATTAAATAATAAGGGTGATCAAATGATAATCCATTTGAACTATTAAAAATGATTGAATTTTATTATTGTTGCACTGATCCACTTAAGATTCCAGGCGGAAAAAAATCATTATTTATAGAATAATTAAACTCAAGTGTAACCTTAAATTTTCCAGCTGAAAAAAGCAATAGCTATAGAATAATTATTAGTTTCAAGTATAGCCCTAAATTTTAGGGCTCTCAGCAAAAGGCCGATTAGTAATTTGGTTTAAAGATCTGATATAACACAAAGTGTTAAATTTAAAATATGCGATAATCATTATTTTGACACAGATTCACTTACATGTATATATCCGTCAGAGTTTTCAAAAATATTTCTTTTTACATTCACTGCTTTGCTTGGGCTTAGTTTTTCTACAGCTGTCGGATCTTTTACTGACGAAGATACTTCCTCATTCTGAACATCAACATGACCACTATTCATATCAAAAACATTGCGTAAAGTTGTTATATCTATTTCTCTTTGCAGGTATTGTTCCGAAGTTTCTGTGGTTTCAAAATTAGGAATATTGGAATTTAATAGCGAGAGACGTTTTTCGTCTCTCTTACAAAGAGCCATAGCTACAATGCGTTTTGTTCGCTGCATTTTGGGATATCACATCTAAAAAAGTAGGGTCACGAAATTAAAAGATCAAACTTTAACATCTTGGTTAATTAGAAATCAAATTTCGCTGGTAAATACCAAAGAAATTTGAAAAAAAAAACTGCCATAAAAGGCAAGAGATTTTCCCAAATTTCTCACATATTTTTAGGGATGAAGGCATTATTTATATTTATAATCAGCAAAAAAAGATTAATTTGACGAACAATATATACAGTCTACTTTTTTATTTGAGTACCAAATTAATATTATTAATGTGCTTCATTTTGGACAAATTTGTACACGTTATATTTTTATTATCGTTAATTATTAGTAATGTTAACAAACTAAATTTCTGAGTAAAATTTAAAAAAATCTACAGTGTTTGTAAGAATATCATTATTATCCTCAAAACGTCACTAAAAGCTGACAAAAAAACACTATCAGCTCTTTGTAGTAAATTAAAGGCATTTTTTTAACTAATAGTTATTTCATTATTTCTCTGAATAATCTACTACTGTGGATAAAAATAAATAGTTAACTCGATAAAATAAGACCGCTGCTGTATAGAGTGTGGATAAGGATTAGCGAATTTATAGGTGTAAATGGCAAAAAGAATTACTTGAAATTTGACCATTTGTGGTTCAGCCTGCTTGAGTCAATAATACATTTTACCACATTATTTGAATTTTGAATACATCAAGGCAGCTGGGTAGGTAAAGTACCTCTTCTGCACAATATATCTAAAAATGTTATCAAGATAAGCTGCTAAGAATTTAAAATTATGCATGTACATTTCATAACCAACAGCCTGATTTTTTTTTGCATTTATTACAATATTATATCTATATTATGGGAATTTCTAATTTCTTCAATTTCAATTGAGAATCAATGTACACTGATGGTTTTTGAAACTCGGTATATATGCATAATTTTTAGTTCAAGTTGTCTAAATAAAATTTTTTCGATATATTATCCACAACAATAAATAAAATACCTAATAGACTGCTTGATTTATTTAAAATAAGTTAAAATGTATTATTTAATCGAGCAGGCTTAGTCTCTAAATCTCCAAATTTCAACTGTTTTGTCATTCATACATATAAGTCCGAGTATTCTGGGGCACCTTTTATAAAAGAGTATAAGAAAGTACTTTTTTCATATCATCTAAAATCGAGCCTAAATAAAATTTCAAACAAAATGTTAAGACAGTTAGGATACTGTGCGTGGCTGCGTAATCCTACAGTAAAAGCCGCATCAAGCATTCACGCATCACAAAATGTTATCGCGATCCGATTAGGCCATAAATGAAATATGCATATAAAAATCTATCCTACATTTGTAAAGCATCTGAAGTCTACTTTCGGGTTAATGTGAGTACTTGCTGGAAAATAGAAAAACACGTGCAGCTTTATTCTATAGAATAATACAAATATTTATTACACAATTTATCTGCGCAGATCACATTAACAGTGTCGCTAATAAAAATGGTTTGCAGCTAATGTATAAGATGTCTAACCGTATAAGATGTCTAACCAATGTTATTATAACTCCCAGCTAATCACGAAACCAATTGCATCATTTTATCAGATGGGATTGATATGCATACTGGAATCGGAACTTTAGTCACAGCAAGTGAAATGCGACGGTGAATTAACCTCAAGCATTATACATCAAAAACTTAAAATGTTATGTAACTATTGAAAACTTAAGTAACTTACCTTATTTAAAAAATTATGAGTCACTTAGATATACAACATAAAACACTTAAACTGAGAAAAAATGAAATAACAAAATTTCCCCGGTAAAATATACGTACAAATTCTCGAACTAAAATAAATCAGATTTTACTATGCATGCAGCAAAAAAGTAAAATCGGCCGTCGAGATTACTTAACGTAAACGTTACGCCCGCCAGAAATATAATATACTGTCTGGTCTAAAACAAGAATTAGGTCCTAGAATGAAGAAAAAAACCAAGGTCACATCAAAAAATATAAACTTTGACCGTCGAACGCAGAACAGTGTTGCCGCGAACACCGGCCGTCGAAAAAGCGGTAATGTCAAAATTGCACACGGTAATGAATAATGTCCAAATAGCGACCTCTATTTTCCAGCGGTATTGGTGAACTAAAAATATGCAAATTTACGCGTTTTTGGCACATATTGACGGCCAACAAAAAATTCGTAGGACGATTTGTTATAAAATTATAGTGACGAATAACATAGTCCCCAATTCGACGGCCATATATGGCCGTCCAATCTACCTGGCCGTCCTACTGATGGTATTTTCACAATGTATGGTCGTCCGATTGATAATAGGATGTATATATATATATATATGTATATATATATATATATACATATATATATATATATATATATATATATATATATATATATATATATATATATATATATATATATATATATATATATATATATATATATATATATATATATATATATATATATATATATATATATATATATATATATATATATATATATATATCAGGGTGTTTGGTACATCGATAGAAAGTTTTAAAGGGGTGAAAGAGGAGGTCATTTGGAGTCATTTGGACCAAATATGTCTATATACAAAGTCGTACCGATTTCGAGATATAGGCCTTTTTTGATATTTTTATTTATTAAGGTAATTTCGGCAAATAAAAAATATTTTTGACCCTGTCAATGATTTTATTTGTTGCAACAAATTTTTTTCATACGGTTTAATATGTATTTATTAAAAAAAAAATATGAACACGTTTTTTGAAGTCCCCAAAAAAACAGCACAGTCCAATGAAAATGATTTTATGCAATGCACTGGAATTAAGTACCATCTTTGAATGCCATTTTCTCGCAAACTGCTCAATAAAAAAAATTTCAAATATGCCTATAAATTACGCAATTTTATACCCTCTTCGGAGATACTATCAGGTTATGATCAATAATTATAATTATCACTACAAATTTAACGGTTACACTTAATTTAAGTAGAATAATTTACAGATTTGCTATCCGATTTTATAATTATGTATTTTCTTAAATATTGAAGACACAACTTGGAAAGTTTAATTATTTTTGATTTTGCAATTATGTAATGAAGTACTAGAATGATAAAATAATGTACTTAGAGAAATCATTTAATTTTCATCATTAAAAATGGTTGACCATAAACGTATCGTTTTTATTTTAATACCTTGGAATTAAAGGAATTTAAACATTAAAAAATATCATGTCAACAAAATATCCGTCGCTTGGCCTAAATAATAATTCAATAAATACCTAAATCCACTATCGCTATTTTGATGGTTTTTATCAATTCTTTAGAAGATACAATAATTATTACTTTAACAATGCACTATCGGATTTCAGTTTTTAGTCGAATGGGTCCTGGCATATTTTTAGGCCAGTAGTGCGTTTAGCATTGGGCTTGCAATATTTGCCTTGAATACCTTGTGGTCTAATAGTTCGCTTTGATTTCATAGTTTTTCAAGTTACAATAATTACAATTTCTAAAGATGGCTGCTTTTTCTAATAGCGAATATGCAGACATTTTGTTTATGTATGGAAGAGCCGATGGCAATGCAGCGGCTGCTCAACGATTATATCGTGATCGATTCCCCGCTAGACGTGTTCCTAATGTGCAAGTTTTTATTAATACCTATCGACGAATTAGTGAAACCGGTAACATTCATCACATAGTAGAACGTGGGCATGTTGAAAGATATCATCCTGAAGTGGAAGAACAAATACTTCAAGCTTTTGAAGCAGATCCTACAACCAGCATCAGAAAAGTAGCTGATGAATTGAATTTGTCTCTATGGAAAGTGTGGTCTGTTCTCAAGACTGAAGGAAAACATCCGTTCCACTATACCCCCGTTCAGGGCCTTGAAGAAGGCGATCCTGTACGACGAATGGCTTTTAGTCGATTTTTATTGAACGCTGATATGGAGGATGGGCTTTTCTTGAAAAGTATTCTGTGGTCAGACGAATCAAAATTTACTCGTGAAGGTATTACAAACTTTCATAACCTTCACTACTGGACTGATGCGGACGAGAACCCGCATATGAAAAAACAAGTTTCTTTCCAACACAAATTTAGTGTAAATGTATGGGCAGCTGTCATTGGTCGAACTTTTATTGGTCCTTATTATCTTCCAGATAATCTAAATGGAGACAACTATTTGGAATTTTTACGCATCGAGTTGCCCAATATCTTGGATGATGTGCCTCTGAATGTACGGGACAGGATAATATTCCAAAACGACGGATGTCCAGCTCATTTTCGATTAACAGTAAGGCAGTTTCTCGATCAAACGTTTCCTAATCGGTGGATAGGAAGAAATGGACCAATTCTGTGGCCTGCAAGGTCCCCAGACTTAACACCTCTGGACTTTCATGTGTGGGGACGCATGAAAGAACTTGTTTACGAGGTCGAAATAATCAACCGCGAGCAGCTTATTCAACGAATAAATGAATCAGCTGAAAGATTAAGGGTAGAGTTGCGATACGCTGTCACTACCACCGAAATAAGAAAGAGAGCTCGAAAGTGTATTCGGAATCAGGGTTGGCATTTTGAAAATGAATAATAATAACAACATATTCGAAGTTTCTCTTTATGATTTAATTTTAGATGTGAAATTAGATAGTAAATCTGACAATTGTTTTACCTAAATAATTGTAATTGTTTCCATTTTTTTCAACAAATTATTCCAAATAGTGATAATCGATCATAACCTGATATATCCCTGAGAAGGGTATAACATAAGGTAGTTTTTAAGCATATTTGAGATTTTTTTTATTGGGTGATTTCCGATAAAATGGCGTTTTAAGTTGAGCCTTAGTTCCACTGTATAGCATAAAATCATTTTCATTGGCGTGCGGTGTTTTTTTGTGGTTTTCAAAGAAGTTGTTGTTATTTTTTTTAGCTGATATACATATTAAATATTATAAAAAAAAATAGTTGCAAAAAATAAAATCAGTGACAGGGACAAAAATATTTTTTATTTGCCGAAATTACCTTAATAAATGGAAATACTAGAAAAGGCCTATATCTCGAAATCGGTACGACTTTGTATATAGACATATTTGGTCCAAATGACTCCAAATGACCTCCTCTTTCACCCCTTTAAAACTTTCTATCGATGTACCAAACACCCTATATAGAAAGAAGTAAACAGTTCCCACTGAGTCAGCATAACGAAACATATAAATAGTTATTTTCTTTGTATACAGTTCAGTTCAGTAAAGTTCAGTCTAGCTTCTCATTTGTTAAACGTCACGCTGTAATTTTGCAAGTTCAAATGTATATATTTTAATTTGTATTTTTCAAGTAATAAAATAATTTTTTTAAAAAAGTAATTTCGCAAGAAAGTGATTTAACAAACTGGCGCAGTCGGTAGGATCTGAAAACGTCTAACAGAACACGAAGCCCTTGTGCACTCTCACTGTCGACGGAGGATCCCAATCCATTGTTCAGAAGAACCTGTGAAAACCAAGAAAAATACAAGAAGTACTGAAACTCAAGAAAAGCAGAGAAAATCACGACCCGACGTCACCAACTCGCAGTCAATCTACGGATTAGGAACACCTAGTGAAACCCCTGGTAGAATTTGCTGCAGAGAACACGACGAAGTCTGATGTTTCTACTAGTAACGTAAGACTGAATCATCTCGTTATTAATTTTCTTTATATTTTTCAATTTTCCAAAATATTGAATTTTTTTTATTCAAATTTAAGGAAATTGTTCGATTTTTCAATTTTGATATTTAGTTAACGAAAAACTAAATTCAAAAACAAGTTTCAAAAATACAAAAGAATATTTTAATTTCAAATTTTGATTATACAGTTAATCAAATTTCAGACAAACAAAACAAAACCACTTGAATTTTGTAGATTTTAGTATTGCTTTAATTTACGTTGATTTGTGTACTACTTTACGTACTGCCAATCAACCTAAATTCTTAATTTTAAGTTCGTATCCTTTATATAATATTGTGTGCCTATATTTGATAATATTGTGTGCCTATATTATTTTATTTTGATATATTGATATATTGAGCAACCATGACTGATAACGGAATACAAAATGTCCCTGAGACACCCGAAATTGAACCATATAAACTATCTGAAATATTTTCAATAATTCCTGAATACGATGGTGATCAAATTTTTCTCCAAACATTTCTCAATGCTTGTGATTGTGCTTACAATATGTCTACACGCGATCAAAAAGATTTATTAGTAATCCACATAAAAAATAAATTACGTGCAAGAGCAGCGCAGCTAATAAGCTCTCGCAACCCTATTTCTTATTTAGAAATAAAACAACTTTTAAATTCTCACTTTGGAGATACGCGAGACTTGTCTTCTTTAATACAAGACTTACAACGTATTAAACAATTACCAAATGAAAGTCCTTTAACCTTTCTCAACCGACTTCAAGTGCTAAATGCAAAAATGCACGCTAATATACAAAAGTCTAATCTCACCCCACAACAAAAACAAGCTCAAATAACTCTAATCGAATCCATGTCCCTGAGTACCCTCTTAACTGGTCTTGAACCCCGTATTGGACACATAATTCGTGCCAGTAACCCAAGAGATCTTCTTGAAGCTCAAATACGTATTCGACGTGAACTTCAATTGTCTTATTTTGAATCTCAAAAAGTTTCAAAACCGAACCCACCAAAGCCATTCAACCAATCTTTGAAAAAAACAAACTTTCAAACACAAAAATGTTTTAAATGCGGACGTACTGGTCATTCAGCAAATCAATGCCATGCCAATAACGGACAACCACGTCCCAATTTTTCCCAAAGCTCAAATTTTCAGCGACCCCAGTTTGCCCCGCAAACAAATTCTCTTCAGTCACAAAGACCAAACATGCAACAACAAAGAAGCCCAAATACGCAAACCCCAAATATGACAAATAATCAATCAAATCAAAATAATTTCCAACGTCAACCGAATTCTAATTATTCTCGACCCTCAGTAATTCACAAAAATCCCAATTTTAAAGCTCACTTAGTTAGCACAGATAATAATCAAGAAAAATATTTTAATGACTATTATCAAGACTATCAACAAGATTATCAACAAGATTACCAAGATCCCTCATACTTTTCTTATGAAGACACCTCTACTTTATTCGAAAATGAATACGACAATTTTTATGAGAATCCAGATCCCAATTTAAACTTTAACGAATCAATCGAAAACGATCAAAATTTTCCAATCGAGGAAAATCAAAATTTTCTTTTATCCCCAGATCAAAACCATCCACCCAATCAAGAAATAGATCAAATACAAGCCCAAATAGAAACTCTCACGCTAGACGATATGAATCCCTCACTCAATTTCCCCGAACAACGATTTCTTTAAATCCTTTTCTTGCGATAAATCCTAAAAATCTTTACTATATCAAAGACGCAACAAATACTTTCAAACTACTCATAGATTCTGGTGCAGGTATTTCAATTTTCAAAGAAAATACAGTAAGGAACTTTCCAAATCGTTTCCCCGAAAATGCAACAATTCAAGGCATTACCGAACAAAAACTTTTAATAACTGAATCAACTTTGATAAATTTTAACAACGGTGACCCTCACAAAGTCTATATTTATAATTTAGACATTGATTTTGACGGAATTCTAGGTCTTGACTTCTTAGAACACTACGAATGTACAATCGATTTAAAAAATAAACAACTTATTACCAATTTTAAAACACTACCATTGTATAAAGTTGAAGACAATTATTCTTCAACAAAACTCGAAACATACGAGGCAAATAAAAATAAAATAACTATACAAGGTAGAACGGAACAAGTTTTTAAATTAAAATGTCATCTAATCAATACTGATGCTATTTTATACCGAAAAGAAATAGAAAAAGTACATATCCCTAATGCCCTTGTCCATGTCAATCAAAACGGTGAATTTTTGACAACAATTATCAATGCGAATGCAATTCCAAAAACAATTGATTTCTCAAATATCGAAATAGAACCATTTTCGATACACACACTTCTTAATTTCAATTTTCCCGAATCTTCCGAATTTCAAACTTTAAATAGAATCCCGACTATTAGATCCCAGCTTAGACTTGACCATTTAAACGAAGAAGAAAAAGAATTAATCACAAATCTTTGTGTCAATTTTGAAGACATTTTTTATCTAGAAGGTGACAACCTTTCCTTCACAAGTGAAATTAAACATAAGATAGACACGAATAATACAAAACCCATTTTTACTAAATCTTATAGATATCCCCAAATACATAAACAAGAGGTTAAAACGCAAGTAAACAATATGTTACAACAAGGTATAATTAGACCATCAATTTCTCCCTGGTCATCTCCCGTTTGGGTTGTACCGAAAAAATCGACTCTAGTAATAAACAAAAATGGAGAATCGTAATAGATTATAGAAAACTGAACGAATCCACTGTTAATGATAAATATCCACTTCCTAATATCTCAGATTTACTTGACCAACTTGGACAGTGTCAATATTTCACGACTCTTGATCTCGCTTCTGGTTTCCATCAGATAGAGATAGATCCCAAAGATATTTCAAAAACAGCGTTCTCAGTAGAAAACGGTCATTATGAATTTAAACGAATACCCTTCGGACTAAAGAATGCCCCATCTACATTCCAACGTGTAATGGACAATATTCTTTTAGGAATCTTAAATGAACGATGTCTTGTCTATATGGACGATATTATAGTCTATTCCGCTACAATTGATGAACATATCCAACGATTACGCGAAGTTTTCAAAAGACTAAGAAAAGCTAATCTTAAAATACAACCAGACAAATGCGAATTTTTACGCAAAGAAGTAGCATATCTTGGACACGTAATAACTAAAGACGGTGTTAAAACGAATCCAACAAAAATTGAATGTATCCAAAATTTTCCCCAACCAAAAAATCCTAAGGATATAAAATCTTTCCTTGGCTTAGCAGGCTATTATCGACGATTCATTCCTAATTTTGCGAAAATTTCTAAACCACTTACTCGTCTACTCAAAAAAGAAATAAAATTTGACTTTGATTCTGATTGCAAAGAATCTTTTGATGAACTGAAAAAATTGCTAATTTCTGACCCAATTCTTATATACCCAAATTTTAACGAACCATTTCTTTTAACCACAGATGCTAGTGCTTTTGCAATAGGCGCTGTGTTATCACAAGGACCTGTAGGAAAAGATTTACCAATTGGCTATGCATCTAGAACCTTATGTAAAGCCGAAACAAATTATTCAACTATTGAACGTGAACTCCTTGCAATTGTATGGGCAGTAAAACATTTTCGCCCGTATCTTTTTGGCAGAAAATTTAAACTAATTACAGACCACCGCCCTCTTACTTGGCTTTTTTCAATTAAAGACCCAGGTAGTAGACTCGCACGCTGGAGACTTAAACTCGAAGAATATGAGTATGAAATAATTTACAAACCCGGTAAGATTAATAAAAACGCAGACGCATTATCAAGAATTAAAATTAATCATTTTAATCAATGCGCAAAATTCCAATCAAAACTTTCTATTTTTGCGACAAATCAAGACGATGACGAAAATTCTAATAACTCAAATTTAAATTTCAATGATGAAAAAATAACCGAAGATTACAACACATTTGCTAATATGTACGAAACAAAATCTTTAATTGATTATTCAAAAATTGAAACTTCAAATGAACAACTTCTAAATAAATCACATAAAAACATAATAACCTTTTTTCAACAAAAGAATTTAGGAGAATTACAACATGAAATATTAGAAGACATTTTTGAAGAAAATGCAGATTTTTCAATGCAAAGACTAAATATTTTCTCTAGTAAAACAGTCAAAAATCGGAAATATTACATAATTCCTTTGTTACTCGACCCAGAAAATATAGTCCAACATCTTTTCTATATTATTTATACAGGACAAAACGAATTTGACCTTTTGTCAACATATTTTCTCGAAAATAAAATAGACCTTCCTATTCTTGAAATATTTTCTTTTATCTTTGCAGACAAAGATATTAAAATATGTATTTGTCAAAATATTGTAACCATCCCAGATAAAGACCAAATACCAATTATATTGGAACAATACCATTTAGGCAAAAGTAATTTACACCGCGGAATTAATGAAACTTTAAGACGCATCAAAGAAAAATATAATTGGCCCAAAATGATTAAAGACGTAGAAAACTTTATAAAAAGTTGTGAAACATGTCAAAAAATTAAAATATGCCGAAAAAATTTAAGCAACCCTTTAGTGCTAACAGAAACACCGAAAACACCATTTGAACGAATAAATATTGATATATTTGAATATCCATCTAAAAACTATGCTTTGACAATACGAGACGAACTTACTAAATTTACCCAAGCTTATCCAATTGAAGATAAAACGGCAAAAACTATCGTTAATACTATTATTTTATTTTTCCAACATTATGGTACCCCACTACGAATCCATTGTGATTATGGCCGTGAATTTAATAATACATTAATGAAAGACCTATGTGAACTATACGACATAAAAATAACATTTTCAAGTGTAGGTCATCCCCAATCAAACGGCTCTTTAGAAAGATTTCACGCTACACTTAGCGAAATGATAAGAGCTAATCAAACCGAAAACCCACATGAACATCCGTTCAACGTACTTCCGTATGCTGTTATTTGTTACAATAACACGAAAAATAAAACCCACGGTTTTACGCCCTTTGAACTAATTTTCGGACATACTTCTTCTAGACCCCCTGAAACCCTATATAATGAGAAAAACCTCATATCAAAATACATACGTGATTTAAACAATCGTATGCAATTCCTTTATAAATCTGCTCGTAATAAAACGAAACAACAAAAAGAAAAAGCAAAAGAACGTTTCGATCAACATGTTGCCAAACATCCTTATGATTATAAAATAGGTGAAAAAGTATATGTACGTGAATCCCAAATTAAAGATAAGGCTCAAAACAAATTTAATGGCCCTTTCGAAATTCTCGAAATTTATCAAAACTCAGCCCTTTTATTAAATCCCAATTCTAAACAAAAATCTAAAATAAATTTTGATAGATTAAAACCATACTACGAGCAAATTTCTCTTCCAGGACCATCCTCGGACTGTCATCAGTCGTCCAGTCCCAATACTCCATAAGTCCAATTAACAACACAATAGGAGTCTTCTTTCATGAAGAAGCAAAAATAAGAATATCTAATGATAAATGGACATTACTTGTATATAAAGATTTAGAACCAATTAAGGATACAATTGTAAATAATGATAGAATTTTAGAAAACCTTATTAATAATATTAATGAAGACGTACCACGAATGAAAGCATTTAAATCTGAAGTACTAACACATATTAGTCTCCTTAGACAAATATCAGGAGCTGTAAATCAAAAATATACAGAAATAATGGCAGATACTAAAAAATATATTTTTAGAGAAAAACGTGGAATTTTTAATGGTATAGGAACATTTTGGAAAGCAATTACAGGAAACTTAGATGCTTCCGATGGCGAATATTTTAATGACTGTATAGAAAAAATAACACATGATGAATATCAAATCGAAAATCTTCTTAAAAATCAAATTTCAGTAACTACCTCAGTAATAAAAGAATTTAATTCAACTATTCAGAAACTTAAAATTGACGAAGAAACATTCAATAATGACATAATAGAAATACGAAAATCAATACTGGATATTTCTGACGATCTGAAATATTATTCCTCTCAAATAGAAATATTAAATATTTGCGAACTATTAATGGAAAGCTATTCATTTCTTGAAAATTCCTTGAATGATATTATAAATTCAATTGTTTTCGCCCGTTTACGAATTTTACACAGTTCGATTATTACACCTTTTGACCTAATAGAATCACTAAAGCACATATCTCAATCATTGCAGAGAAATAATTTACCTTTGCTAATTCACCCTTCAAGTGTGGCTCAATATCTCGAAATCATAGAACTAAAGGCATATCAATATGATTCAAAAGTAATTTTGTTCTCGAAATCCCATTAGTAGATCCAGAAAAATATATTCTCTTTCACTTATATCCAATACCAATTTTGGATAATCGAACAGGCCTTCACCACATTCTTTCAATAACAAATAATTTAATTGCGCGAAACGATGATTCATTATTATACATCACAATTCGCAACTTGGAATCATGCAAATCTTTGAGCAGCCGAACACTAATATGTTCCAACATCCTGCCATATCCAATAGACAGTGATGCTGTTTGTGAAGCCCAGTTACTACGATTAATCAATCGCCTTCCAAGAACGTGCCAAGTTTCAGTTATCCTAGCCAAAGACTATCATGTGCAAGAACTTAACCAAAACTCCTGGTTAGTTGCCGTTGCAGACCCTTTACCTGTGACCATTAAATGCGGTTCCAGAGACGTTGTTACCCAAACAATCAGTACCAACGCCATAATCAAACTCCAACCAGAGTGCAGTGCATTTATTGGTAGCACCAAAGTTCTAGCGAAGAAATTTGTAAATACCTATGACAATGTTACCTACAGCAACGTTCCAATCCAAATTCCATTTGATTGCTGCAGTCATTACCCTGAAAAGATTCACATACCAGACTTGAAGCCTCTTCAGTTACACCACATTGATACAGAAAATTTAAATATAGCTCAACATAAATTAAATGAATATTCTGATCAGTTGGACAGACTAATCAATCAACCATTCGTAAAGAAACATATCGGTTGGTTTACGATCCTGACCATAACTCTGATCATCAGTCTAGTTATCCTGTATATATTTTGTAAATGTTATAGAAGAAAACCTAAAAACCTCAGTATTGGAATTGTCAATGCCAATAGTGATGACTACCCACCTTCTCCACCAAGGTCCAGAACAAATTTCGTACAATGGAGAAGAATATTTCCAAAAAGGCGACCAAATATACGTGTTGGTGAACCAACAGAAGAATCTGAAGAAATAGAACTTAACCTGAACAAACATTCAGCTTGAAAGTTGCTTCCACGCATCAACTTTCATCTTGATGGGGGAGTTGTTATATCTATTCTCACCAGCTAGTTCATCATACAAGTTATGCCAACCTTGGTTCCCAGACTATCAGATATCACCCGCCAACGCAGTATTCAGAAGCCGAGCTTATCTCAATAACAAAAGTATCATATATCAGCAGGTGCCACTTGTTTACGAAAACAAGTCTATACCAAGAAAGCTTCATCAGCAGAACCCACGTCCTGACCCAAGTGTTCAAGAAAGAAGTAAACAGTTCCCACTGAGTCAGCATAACGAAACATATAAATAGTTATTTTCTTTGTATACAGTTCAGTTCAGTAAAGTTCAGTCTAGCTTCTCATTTGTTAAACGTCACGCTGTAATTTTGCAAGTTCAAATGTATATATTTTAATTTGTATTTTTCAAGTAATAAAATAATTTTTTTTAAAAAGTAATTTCGCAAGAAAGTGATTTAACATATATATATATATATATATATATATATATATGTATATATATATATGTATATATATATATATATATATATATATATATATATATATATATATATATATATATATATATATATATATATATAATATTTCGTTAAAAATGTTTGGAAATCCCATTTGGAGCTAAAATAAAATATTTACTGAAGATAATCGTCTATAAGTCTAATATGGTGCCCCAAAGGTTGCCTTACACACCCATCGGGATATATTATATGGTTGAAAGCGTCCCAAATAGCACTATTTGAATAAGCATAAATATACAAGAAGTCTCATTTGAAGTAGGAAATTTGGTACCTGCCCACGAAAAACGACGTATCCAGTATATATGAAAATAAAATAAACACTCGGATTACCCCAGTCAACTTTTGTATTCAACTTTTCGCTCCATCTATATGCTTTCTGAGATAAGGTAGTGTCCTAATAAACGGACCACCCTTTACACTAGAAAATCGAAACTCGGTATTATTAAATAATGGGTAAAAATGTTTTGACGTTATATGTAACATTCTAGCACTTCCGGTTTAGCTGAAAATGACCAAAAATTTTGAATTTTAAATAAAACGACCTATTATATATTTAGGGTTATTTGAGTGCACTCAAAAATTATATCGGGTGTTTCTGAAATGGGGCTCATCGCTGTAAAGCCTTTCGTATGTACACTATGTATACTAGAAAATCGAAACTCGGTATTATTAAATTGAATTATTAAAAATTCAAAATTCTTGCTAGAATGTTATTTTGAATTTTAAATGGAACGCCCTACTATATATTTAGGGTTATTTGAATGCAGGACAACATTCTCAATGCAACAACCCTTAATTGACATATTTTGATATGCCGTGACAAAAAAATAAATTTAATTTTTAAATCTACATATAGCATCTAAATTATCGCTAAAAGCTGGGTGGAAAATATAATTTGACAAATGCGTTCATTATTTTAATTTTTATAAGGGCTTCAACATGAAAAAATCCTATTTGACTTTGTGACCAATATTTTATAATTTAATTAGTTTTTCCTACATTTTTAAATACTCTAAAAGTTTAGTATTTTACGCCTTTTTTGTTAGCTCTCTTATTTTTAGAGATACGAAACCGTTTCTATTCATATTAGCCATCCTGCATAATAGGTTTTCATTACCAAATACATAATATATCATTTTGTTTGACGCATATGCATAATTACAATTTTCTCTAAACCTAATCTAAAATCCTAATAGTTTTCTTAACAAATTTATTTTTTTAACTCTTTTATAAACTAAGTTATATTTCATCTAAACACACTGTAATCTTTATGATATTTTTTTAAATACCTTTAAAATTTCAATTATTATTTTAAATTAAATCAGCCATATTCTTGGGACATGTAAAATGTATCTTATTATGTAATAAACTGCGCTAAATTTCTTTTTTTAATACGCACACAGATTAGGAGAGAACTTGATATCAAAAAGTATAATCGCGTTTCGTTTTAAACAGATTTTATTTAGAACCATACTGTCGGCTTCTTTTTTATATTTTTTGCAAAATCCTGTTAAGTTCACATTTGGATGTTTTATGAAAGTCAGCCAAAAGAAGCCATAACATTTCAAGCAACTCTAGGATTTTTTTTTATTTTATTAAAATAAGTACCACAATTAGAATAAAAATGAGCATATCGATCATTTCAGAATTAATAAGTCTAAATTATAATTACAATATTAAAACTCGTTTTCGTATCTTGTGAAAATGCGAATCTGAGCACAACTTGGCAACAGAAGTTTGCGGAGAACTAAAAATATCACCTCGCATCGTCAAGCAGCTACCTACGATGCTGGTCGGCCGGCGACAAATTGGTGTGTTAAATTGTGTTTTTGGTGTGTTAGCTACATTTTCTGTGGTAGTATTAACCCTTCACAGTGATGCCAACTCGTGGGAAATTTCTCGATTCGTGGAAAATTTCGAGGTCCAGAGGGAAAAAGAAAATTTTAACCCAAAACGCCATTTCGTGGGAAATTCTAAAATTCATGTAATATTCGTAAAAAAATAATTATTTTATACGTATTTCCCAGCAAACAGAATAAATCAAACCTTTTGTAAAGCATTATGTAACGAATCGTGTATGTGCTGCATAATTATCGGCAATCGAGAATTATAGTAGGGACTGTCGATAGTTCTTGACCTCTCTTCTACCGCGACCGCGAGCCTTATACGGGAATTAAAAACAAAATAAGTTTCGTACTTCGGGGGTTTACCGGCTAGCCATATGTATTTGTTGTTTTGCTTTTGCATAGCGCATTCGGCGCATTATGTTATTCTTAGTATTTCATTTACCGTCTTCGTATGAAAGCGTAACTGAACCGCAACGAAAGAAATACAAAAATAAAACGAAAATACTTCAAAATTCTTGATTGGAAAATCCAGATTATAAAAATTGGTTAAGACCGGTAAAAGAAAATAATAAAAATTGAAGGTAGGTGATATTTACCATTGTATGGCCACTCAAAAGTTGATTATCTTTTTATTTATGAAATTTAACTTTTTAGACGTTCAGTATGTAATGTAACTTTAACATGCGGAAAATCTGAGCTAGAGAAGCATAAGAAAGACCAAAAACACATACAAAAATGGCTTCTGCAATGTATACACCTTCGGTTTCCACATTTATCAAAGCTCCAGATACCAACAATGACCAGGTTAAATCATTACAAATAGCAATACCTATATTTTTTGTAAAGCATAATGTAGCATTTCAAAATGTTGACCATCTTACTAAACTCCTTAAAGAATATATACCAGATTAAAAAATTCTGCAAGACGCAAGCCTCCATCGAACAAGTGCACTAAAATAATTAAAAATGTTCTGTGTAAAATAGAATTTACGAAAGCAGAAATTTTCGATACTTCTTGATGAATCAACCGATATAAGCGATACAAAATTATTATGACTTTTGGTGAGTATTATCTACGAGTTTTATTATTTATCTAAAATTATCGTTTATACATGTATATACATGTACAAGTTAATATTTAATTAATCATATTAATATTATTTTAGGTACGATATGTTAATGAACAATTCATAGT
The DNA here is from genome assembly GCA_030620095.1 of Kuschelorhynchus macadamiae. Lineage (NCBI taxonomy): Eukaryota > Metazoa > Arthropoda > Insecta > Coleoptera > Curculionidae > Kuschelorhynchus > Kuschelorhynchus macadamiae. The sequence goes on from JAUTXW010001552.1 coordinate 158,085, forward strand.
TTGTACAAAGTTATTGAAACTCATTGAACTAGATACTAAGAATTGCTTAGCAGCTGCTTTGTTTGCAACAGTTAAAAACTATTTTAACGACAAGGGCATAATATTTGGAAATATTATTGGTGTAGCATCAGATGGAGCTGCAGTAATGGTAGGAAAAACAATTCTTTCTTTTTAAGGGTGAAAGAGGAAGTTCCATATAGTTTGTTAATGCAATGCATATGCTAGACTAGTGCAATTGTTGCTAGCAAAGCTTGCGCTGAATTATCAGGATGTCCAGAAGGTTTAATTCGAAACATAGCCATCTATATTTCTGACAGTGCATAGCGTTGCGCAGTTTTATGTGAGTTTCAAGTAAAATATTAAAGAACAAAATGGCTTTCTCTTCATCAGTGCATCACATGAATTCTAGAATACTGGGTCGTTTTAGACCATTATTTTCTTCTAGCAACTGCGGAAGATCGTCTAAATTATTTTAGTTATTTATTTTTTATGAATTAAATTATTTTAATTCATTTAAGGCTCTCTTTCAAAGTCGCGATATTTTGATAAATCAGTTGTATGAACGGTGTTGCACAATTTTAAGACAATTATTTGAAAACTTTTTAAAACCTCAATTTGTATATAAATCTTTAACGATTAATTTAAAATATCCCGAGCACTTACTTCCAATTGAAAATACTTGTTTGCGTATTGCTTGTACGAAACCTTTAAAACGCCAACCCAGATATTTAGTCCACGAGTTTCGTATTAAATGTCTCAATTTTTATTTAACTGCCACTCAGGGACTTAAAGAACGCCTGTAGAAAACTCTGTATTCACAGAATTTAATAATCTGCTAGGAAAATAAAAAAACTGCATCCAGAAAAAAGAAACAACTATTGAAAATTTAATTTAAAATATGCAGGATGCAATAATTTTCTCAACATACCTATTAAAACCAACAAATTGTGATTAAAAACCTCAAGACTAGCCACTTGTTACAATTTATAAGAACTTAAAAATATTTTTTTTCATATAAATTATAACTATTCCATTTTCACTTGACCCCAATGTCACTCATTATTTCGGAGAACTAATCTACACTAGCACATATGGACACGCAATAATGTTTTAGGGGTCCACTTCGTGGCTGGGTAAATAGACGTTAGATACCTAGGCGTTAAGGCCGTATGTTAAATTGCGAAACTCTATCGACTTGGTTACGCGTTGTATTTGAAAAGTTTTAAAAATACTTACTGCAGATCAAACAACATATTTTCAACTTTTTTTAATAGGCTAGATATTTAAGAAAAATCTGAATATATAATTTAAAGATTTTAATGTATATTATTAAAAAATATTAAAATCTTATTTTTACAAAAATGTTACTTATATACGGTGTTTATTCCGTTGTACGGCAGTATTTACCTACTAAACCCATTAGGGGTTGAACTGCTTATGAAAAAAATATTAATGTATAAATTATCTTCTGGTAAAATGTCAAGCAAATTTACTAGCGTTTCTGACTTTGATTCTGTGAAGAGTTAGTAAAAGTTATTACAAGTTACGTTGTTATAAAAATAGTTGAAATGTGCTCAAAAACGATCGAGATACGAAAGGCAACAATATAGAATGAATATCACGTGGGGAAAAAAGTGGCCCAATTAAGTTGAAGAAATGCAGAAATAAAAAAAAGGGTTGAAGATACCACAAAAACCGTGTAAAGAAAATTGTACATTAATTTTATTTTGAAAAAAATACCTGCCGTAGGTAAAATATTGGTCGAGATTCGAAAAGACGAAAACATTCCGACTAAGAGCAAAACGGCACTGTTAAGAATTCTACAGAAAATGACCTTTGGTTACAAAAAACTGCAAAGTAGAGCCTTCCTTTTGGTAGACAAAGAAGATATTTAAGAGCTATAAGAGATAAAGAAGAATAATCTATAACTTGAACAAACTTTGGGTAATAATCACACATATTGTTGAATACCATGTCCTAACATTTCAGTCAAAGGAACCTAGTAATTATCAGTAATCTATGAATGTGACTATTTTGAAGAATGCTCGACCTAAGAAATTGTTCTTAGAGGTAAAGAGGTCAAGATCAAAAAGAGGTTACCTGAAATTAGTAATTTAAAAATGCCGCCTTGTACAAAATATGTGTTTGCTGAAATGACTCTAAAATAAAGTATTTTAGTAATTCGACCTCCACTGTACCATTGTGAAGTAAATCCAATATAACTGATTGGGACTGAAAAAGGTTTTGTGTCAAGAAGGAGAGGAAAGAATGTGAAAACTGAACTGTAGGCTAGAGGAGATTATAGATAGAGATACTAAGTATTTGTCTGGATCCCAATGACCAAAGTATAAACGGCTACTTAGACTAAAAGATATTGCTGTAAACAAACGGTCCTTTTGCAGCCCAAATATTAATACTGAAATATGCATTTTTATTTGTTTATCTATTTTCGTAATTGCAATAAATATATAGGTATTACTACTTGTTCGTAGTAAAGCCACTACGTATCAATTTGGTAAAAAATACTAAAAATCTGTTCCTATTGTTAATTGTCAATGGTTTTTAGTTTCTTTCTTTGTAAAATCGGGTCTTCCTCAAATTGAATGGTTGAATATATCCTGCAAAGATTTTAAATAAAAAATACCTTGCCATTTCTGTATAAGTAATAATAAATTTAATATTTGAATAGAATAGAAACAGATAGTTTAATATAAAGAGCCTTAAAAACAATATATACGGATCGCCCTGTACCAAAATACCAGAATTGATTTAAGAAATATTGCAGAATTTAAAGATCTACATAAAATATATGTTAAATACATATAATTTATTGCATGCCATTACATATTACCTCTTTTTGACATTGACCCATACCATATAAGTTCTTATTTCAACAGTCTAGTCGTCCTGGTATAGGCATAAAGACGGTTTCACTCGACGGCCCTGGCACCAAGCCCGATATGAATGTATAAAATCAGGCCAGAAAAAACCGTAAAAAGAATTTGGAATGTGATAATATTTATCAAAATTTTAAGCAATATTTTGAGAGAAGTAAATGGCAAGTGATATAAGATTTTTTTTTGTTTGATAATCGTAAAAGATAGTCATCAATTTGACAAAAAAGTACTTAATTTAAAAAACAGAAGATTCATAGCATAGTTTAGAATTACTTAAATGCAAATGTTTTTGGGTTTACTTCTTGTTTCTTAATTATTAGTTACGCAGCCAAATAGCTTCTACAAGCAATTAAAAAAAAAGTAAATAAAATTTTTCACTTATATTCTAAAGAGAAAAAAATCTAGTTTAAATATTTTAATCGCTATAATACTAGAAAAACGTCTTAATATTCATCTGCAGTATCGAATTATTCCTGGAAAAGTAGTAGAACCGATGTAGGATATACAATTAACGGCAAGTAAAATATATTAATCATTAAGAACCCTTGGGATGATTTAAGGTAGAACAACAAAATATAAGACAACATAATTTACATGAATTTTTGATAAATCATATGGCTGAATTCTATTTTGAAATTATATTTTATTACAGCTGTTTCTGCACATTTTTTCACTATAGGGTATTTTAAAATTATTAGGTAAATTAAATTTCTGTTAAATGTCAAATGTTACCTTTTGTTAAACTGAAATAATATTAATCAAGAATCCTACTTTAGAAGTAAAAAAAAGGTCAAACTAAAGTATTGTATTTATTGTATGTATTGAGAATCAGGTATATAAACTCGGATTCGACTATTCCATTTTAATCTATTTAAAACTTATTTATTTAAGATTTTCTGTTTCTTATTGGGATTATACTTCGTGATAATTAACCAAGAAGAAAAATAATGACAATATATTAACATTCAAAAAGTTTATTTGTAAAGATTTAACAAAAGTTTATTTTCCTGGAAAAGGTAAAGTTCATAATAATTATGTTTTGTCACAAATACTATTTTGCATATGATAATTTTATTGACTCACTGTTGAAAATTTACAGTATCTTAAAAGTTAAGTAAAATATTACATGTCATTAAAAACGTGTGAGATGATTTAAGGTAAATCAACAGAATGTTAGCAAAAATAATTCACATATATTTTGGTAAATGAAATAACTAAATTTTGCGATGATTTTCTATATATCAAAGTTATTATTACACATTTTTTCACTATCGGGTATTTTACGTTTTTCAATATGTGAGCCAGGTGACTAGATCTTTGTACGTAAAGAAATAACGAACAGCGGTTAAAGCATGCACACCTACGCTCCAGGTCCCAGTTACTTCTTTCAATTTTCCAGCGCCTCAGTGCGATAATACTAATAACTCTAAAACTTCGTCGAGTTTACGGGGTATTTGGTAAGTCCAGTGGTGTAGCTAGGAGCTTTGGGGCCTCGGTGCAGGATATTTATTGGACCCCTCTTCCCTAGGAATTTTCCCAGAGGGAGCGGAGTTGGGGGACTTGGGAATCAGTAATTCGAAGCAATAGGGTGTTTCAAAAACACATGCGTTAACGTTGAAAGGGAGATTCTTTGTAAGAAAATAAAACAAAAATTTCATATGAACATGGGTCCCCAGATGCTCGATTTTTGAGATACAGAGTGTTCCAATCCAAATAGAATTTGTATGCACGCATCTAGCACCTCGGGTCCAGTTTTAGTTTTGAGTCAAATTTGCCCAAAACTTTACAAAAGTGATTCCTTGGATCATCTTAAGAAAAAAATGTTTAATTAATCTATGTCCGCAAATGACCTATTTTTGAGACGTATGATGTAAAAGTTAAAAAAAAGTAATTTCTTTTTTACCTTTAACACCCTGTATCTCAAACATAAAGCACTTGAGGATATATATTTATTAAAGCATTTTTTCATGAAATGATCCAAGGAATCACTTGTGTCGGGTTTTTAGCAATTCTGTCTCCATCTAAATCTGTACCAGTACAATAACCGACTTGTATCATAAAATATTAAGAGGCATTTTTTGTGTATTGTTGCTAAACGATGAAGCTAGTAATTTTTAAATTAATCAGTGGCGTTCCATTTTTTTAAATGTGTTTGTTGCGTTTAGATTGACAAACAAAAATCTTTTTTGGCTTTTTCGCAACTGAATAAAAATATTTAACTTTAATTTAATTGAAGCAAATATTTAATAAAATTACATACCTCAACATGTAGACTAGTCTGTCTACGGAATGTTTCGATACATAATATAAACAATATTATTTAAACAAGCATAAGAAATTATGTCATTTACCTTACATTTTTATAGACACATAGTAGTTGTACAAATACTTTCATCCTATCGGGACTCATCAGTGCGCCCATCGTAAGAAAAAAACATTAAATAATAGAAAAGAATTGATTTCGAAATTTTAAAATGTGTCAGTTTGTTTGACGTGTAACCTAGATATGAAAAAAATAATAGTTTGCAGCTATCTATTAGGCACTCCAACGATCTGTCACTGTCATGTCATTTTTGGGTTGTCGTAGGACAAACAAACTGATTTAGCCAATGAGGCTTAAATATTGGTTTGATAAGTCCCACAATAAATTGGTCAAATAGCTGTCGTAGGACAAGCAGCTGTTTTTTTGGACTGCCTAATTGGCAATTACATTTAAGACAAAAGTTTACTATTTTATCATTGGTTAAGTTACGCAATTAGGTGTAATTTTTAAACAAACCCTAGGTTGTCAACCTATGCTGTCGTAGGACATGACAGATTGTTGGACTGCCCTATAAGCCAAAAAATATTTTTGTTTGTCAATCTAAACGCAACAAATAATCTGAACTTATTTAAAAATAACATTATAGATGGCTGCAAACTATCATTTTTTTCATATCTAGGTTACATGTCAAACAAACTGACACCTTTTAAAATTTTAAAATCAATTCTTTTCTATTATTTAACGTTTCTCTATTACGATCGGCGCACTGATGAATCCCGATAGGATGAAAACTACTGTGTCTATAAAAACTTAAGGTAAAGGACATAATTTCTTATGCTTGTTGAAATAATATTGTTTATATTATGTATCGAAACATTCCGTAGACAGACTAGTCTACATGTGGAGGTATGTAATTTTATTAAATATTTGCTTCAGTTGATTTAAAGTTAAATATTTTTATTCAGTTGCGAAAAGGCAAACCAGATTTTTGTACCATTTTTTATTAAGAAAGTCAAAGATAGTTACCCATACCTAGGCCCATGGTTGAAATAAAAATTGTTGAATACTGTCAAAATATAGCCTTTAAATAGCTATGAGGTTGTGCCAAATCTTAATCAAATGACTCTTCCTGCTTCGGAATTACTTAAAAAAATCATAATTTTTTTAAAAACTTTTAACACCCTGTGTCTCCAAAACCAAGTAACTGCGGACCCATGTTCATATGAACTTTTCATCTTATTTTGTTACAGAGAATCTCCGTTTAAACGGTGGCGCATATTTTTTAGACACCCAGTATATTATAAAGCTAATAGTGTAACATAAAAACAGGGCGTATGGAATAAAAAACTTGTAAGTTGTAATAAACCAGGGTTGTTACACGGCAACTTTTAAATGTTTTTCCACACGTTGATTGTGTAGTTTTGTGCAGTTTAAAGTCAGATAATGACGTTATTGACGTTTATGTTATGCTCATAGAAGAGTATTAGAACAGTATCTATCCTATAGCGAAACTAGATTATCGGAGTCGGGGCAAAATATATTGAGACTAAATAAGTTTAGATACGTTTAGGTAAGTTTAGACACGGAAAGATATATTTCGAGAGGGGTCAGGTCTTCAAGCCTTTTGGCTTTGGGTTGGGTCGCCAGTGCGTAGCACCGAATTGCCCTAGCATAGCTACGCCACTGGGTAAGTCTCGAAGATTTATGTTTGGTTTATATATATGGTATGTATAATTATTGTAAATTCCCAAAAAGGTTTTTTTGAACTCGTTTTTCTCTTAGAAGCTTAAATGATAGGATCAATGAGAAATTAGTCGACAGGTTCGGTATTAAATTTCAAAAAAAAAATGCCTGATGTTATTTCTCTGATTTTAGGAATTTAATTTGTTAATTATGATACAAATTTGCTCTATATCGTGGGGATTGTTTTGACAATGGGATAGAGGGATTCTAACTGCGTGATTGTAGATCAATTTATTGGTTACGTCTATATTTAAATTATCTTAATAATGCCTAAAACTTTACCAACATTATCGTGAAAGTTAAATAAAATAACCTCTAGTTAAGATAGGATTCACGAAATGGGATATTGGTATTACTCGGATATTCGTTTTATTACCCATACAGGTAATAGAGTGTGTGGTAAATGCTGTTTCCCAATTAAACGTTTTAACAGCGATATGTGACAGCTGGTATCCACGAGTAATTTTAGTGGTGGATTGTGAAAGGCCGTGTTTTAGGAAAACTGAATTTTATAAAATTTTCATTGGACTCTGTACCGTTTTGATATTCAAAGCGATTAAAGCAGTTCGCTGTTTGATACTAATCATAATCTAATACATTTTTAAGCAGGAAAATCGATAGTCTGAATTATCGAACTCTATTAAGTTTCTAAGGGGCGAATATTCTTGAACCGCATTACTCAGGAGGGGGTAATTATAAATTAGTTGATGTGTAGCCAATATATATTCTTTGAGAGATTCATCGTTCGATGGGGCAAAATATCTGTTCTAAAACTTTCGAGAATTCCAAAGGTTCAGGTGTGATGGATTTTTAGTTTATAAACAAATTATTCAGCTGTTGTTCGGGTAGCCACTTCGTGCTGTCAAGATCATTAAATTAAAACTATTTCAATGTACTATAGTCATAAAATAAAAATAATATAGAGTATTTAGTTACTTAATTATATAATGTAAGAATCTAAATAAAAACACAAAAAAAATTAAAAAGCTTCGATAAACCTTCATGACACGCTTTTGCTGGTCTTTAAAAATCGGTTACGACTGCCCGAATTAAATTATTAAAAACGTTCACTTTGTTTTTAACGACAATTTTTTCACAAACTGAAGTAAAGCAAAAATTTAAATTTTTAACAAAATGCGATTTAACTGCGAATTCCTTAATTAAATATATAACTTCGAGACTTACCGGGCATCCCATAAACTTGACGACATTTTAAAAATATTAATATTACCGCTCTAAGCAAACTTTTCGAAAATTAACATACCTGTCACATATCACAGAGAATTGCAATATACAAACTGTCCATTCGAGACATAAAGAAACGAAAAGCCTAAAAAAATATATTCAGCCTTATGAACTATGCAAGTGTATCATACAATAATCCCACTCACAACGCCCTTAAATGTAATCTGTTTCAGATCATTAAAGCATTGGCTAAAGATAACAAGGACGTAAATAGGGTTGTGTAGAATGTAAGAGTGTGCGAGTACGGGGCCGAACTTCAAAGGGGCCCGGATTCCGTAAACCACCTATTGTGTTTATTAAAAATGTAAAAAAGACTAGTTTTGTTATGTTTATTTTATATTTTGATGTAAAAGTCGTAATACAAGAGAGTAATTTGTATAAAAAATATCCACAAAAATTCTTTTTACCCATTTTGTCTTTAGAAAAACGAAAACTGTACTAAATCTCATTAATATATGAAATATTAGTCAAATTATTAATGAAGTTGTTTAATTCTGGAAAAAATACTTACTGTCCTTTTTAATACTGATGTTTATTTTAAATCAAAACTGTACTGTATTTATAAATCAGAACATCAACGGTTCTGAAGTTTCGTTTTTTTTTCGTTTAACTGATTGCCTAACTTCGGACATCAATATCTAAATGCTTTTAAATCGACATAAAATTGATACAATAGTCTATTTAATTTCTAAATAATAACTTATATTTGCCAAATTTTGCACATAATAATTTAAAGGATAAATCTATCTAATAGTTATTTTTAGTAACCTCAAGTTTTGGTCAAAACCGTGCCATAAAGGGCAATGTATTCCACTTATTTGTTCGTGTGCGACATGGTTACGGGTATCTGATTAGGTGCCATGTCTGAGTATGACAAGAGTCCGTACCCATTGGGTGTCATCCGAGAATAGGTCTCTGGAACACGCTATGTCGGTGTTAAGGGTTAAGTCCGTCTTCCGATTCACATTCCCAAGCTTGGGGTGAGATTTAGTTACGGTAACCGATACCCTTGGACATTTCCTCAAAGCGAGTGGCTGGGAGTGTCGGCCGGTGGATCGTTGTCGGTTTCTGCTAGCTCGAGGTGGCTCGTCTGATTCCCCTGCTCGGTTCCGGGGGTTACTTCCATATCAGCGGGAACATTCGTTGTGACAGAATACCTGAAGATGACCTCTTGAGGGACATACCCCTCAATTGGTTCATTTCTCATTATACTCTTTGTAAGTATTGCGTACACCAAGGTAGGTGACAATGCTTCTTGAAAAAGTCTGGTTCAACCCTCTGGTTCAGGGTGTGGCCATCAATTTATTATCCTTAAATTCTTTGAGGGTGTAAAGAGGGTTCATATATCCTTTATTTAGCATCAAAATTAGAGATGGCGAACATCTAGTATAAGGATGGCGTTCGATCGAACTTGGGGTTGTCGGATGCTAATATATCGACATGGACAGCCTATTCAACACTCATTTTGGGATTGTGGCCATTAGTTTATATTCTTCAAAATTTTAGGAGTTGGGAAGAATATATGGCTCTATTTATTTCCAGTGTCTAGACTAGTGGCCAACCTCCAATATGGGGGTGGCAGGAGTTGGAATTCGATATTGGTTCTGACGGATTGACTATTCTGACATCGACTGTTTCAACCTTCGATTTGTGTTTGTTTCTCTATAACTTTTACAGATTGTAGAGGGTCCTATGCTCTTTCGATAGCAAAAGTAATTAAGGGTGGCTAAAGTCTATGGTAGGAACTACAGCCTTTTGAAGTCGGGGTTACGTTCGGTATCTGTTCTTGGAACTGGGGGATATAAGTGCTTCGGAGCACTTATATTCCCAATAGAAGTTTTCTTCGGGTTTATTACTGAAGGGAAAATGTTATAAGAATAACAAATATTTATAATAACGATTTCCCTATACACAGAGCGAGTGAAAGTTCCGCACTAGTGTCGAGGCCGTGAAGGCCACACGTACGCTTGAGGTTATTTGCTTTAAAGCGGGGCCGTTACTCAGGCCACACGCTTAACACACTATTTTTTGTAATGCAGCTCAAGGTCTGGAGTGACATAGTCGCCGGCCACAAGGCACGATTCCCGAGCTCTGTTTATGCGGTCACAGGAAAACACATTTCTTTAATTTTGTTTCGTCGAAGGACCTCTGAGACATTACGGTACAGTGTGCTGCGGTGTTGAAAAGATAAAAAAAAAACTGACAAAAATCTGTTGTTGTTTTAGACGGAGTGAAAGAATAAAGTGAGTTCATGAACTGCTACATCTCGGTAGAGTAGAAGGTAACAGACCTTGATTATAAGGAAATCGAGTATTTATATTAATCTATAGACTATAAAAAATTACGCATGCATGTTATGTACCATAACATATTCCAGATTTAGTTGATACGATTTACCTGTTTTTATTATTTATATTCTTATTACGTTCATTGGTAAACAAAATTGGCCAGGAAAATATGTTAAATTCACATGAAATATATGCTGTCAGGGCGAAATTTATTCTAGTTTAAGATCCAAGTCTATTGTTACAGCCTCTCAAAATATTTGAGGACATATTTATTCAATTCTGGATGCATATCGTGTTGAAAAATCAAATTTGTCAAAATACAGTTATAGCCTCATAGTAAAAGCAGCTGACGTTTGTCAAGGAAACTTGATAAATAATTTTCTTTAAAAATTGTGCATTTTTTTTTTCAAACTAGATTTTCTGGTATTTCGGTACATTTTTGAATCAAATGGTATATTGGAAAGTTAAAAAAGATTGAATTTTTTAAATCTGTTTTTGTTTTGTGTAAAAATATAAACACTATCAAAGTAAGAATATCGTATCTTATATTCAAAAAATCATAACTTTTCTAGTTTCTAATCAATAAGGTCGGTTTTTTGGTAGGGTCTCAAAGTATCGATGTAATTTTAGAAATAAATACTTCAGAACTTTAAGGTTTGATTTATAATAAAATTTAATGTTGTTCAGTGGCGGTGGAAATAACAAACCGAAAAAAAGTAGTTAGCAGCTTTAGTATTTAGCTACTTATTAATTTTGTTTTATGTTAAATTTCTAGCGAACGACAGCAAAAAATAAAAAGAAGAAAATTAACAAAAATGAATTCTTTTAGCGGCGATAAATATAGTTTGGTTAATACTTTTTAAATGGTCTTGAGAGATTATTTTTTTCTTTTTGATGACGAAAACTTGAACCATTCAATGTCTAAAAATCGAAAGTGATTGAAGATTCATTCAGTACCGTTCGAGAGAGAAATGTGCTCTAAAAACGTACCAAATTTCAAAAGTTTATCTGAAAACTCAAATGCCTTGTAGTAGAACCAGATTTGTGGTTTTTAGAACTTCGGTGGTTCCCTTCACATTCTGCGAAATAGTATCCTTCACCAATATATATATATATATATATATATATATATATATATATATATATATATATATATATATATATATATATATATATATATATATATATATATATATATATATATATATATATATATATATATATATATATATATATATATATATATATATATATATATATATATATATATATATATATATATATATATATATATATATATATCTATTCTCACCAGCTATTTCATCATACAAGTTATGCTAACCTTGGTTCCCAGACTATCAGCTGTCACCCGCCAACGCAGTTATTCAGAAAGCCAAGCTTATCTCAATAACAAAGTATCACATATCAGTTAACGACGTAGATCATCCTATTCTCATAAACAGCAGGTGTTACTTGTTTACGAAAACAAGTCTATACCAAGAAAGCTTCATCAGTAGAACCCACGTCCTGACCCAAGTATTCAAGAACGAAGTAAACAGTTCCCACTGAGTCAGCATAACGAAACATATAAATAGTTATTTTTCTTTGTATAAAGTTAGTTCAGTACAGTTCAGTCTAGCTGGAATTCATTTTGTTAAACGTTACTTTGCAAGTTCAAATGTATATATTTAAATTTGTATTTTTGAGTAATAAAATAATTTTTTAAAAAGTAATTTGGCAAGAAAGTGATTTAACAAACTGGCGCAGTCGGTAGGATCTGAAAACGTCTAACAGAACACGAAGCCTTTGTGCACTCTAACTGTCGACGGAGGATCCCAATCCATTGTTCAGAAGAACCTGTGAAAAACAAGAAAAACAGAGAAAATCCAGACCCGACGTCACCAACTCGCAGTCAATCTATGGATTAGTAACACCTAGTAAAACTCCTGGTAGAATTTGCTGCAGAGAACACGACGAAGTCTGATGTTTCTACTAGTAACGTAAGCCTGAACCATCTCGTTTATTAATTTTCTTTTTTTTCAATTTTCCAAAAATATTGAAATTTTTTATTCAAATTTAAGGAAACTGTTCGATTTTTCAATTTTGATGATTAGTTAACGAAAAACTGAATTCAAAAACAAATTTTAAAAATCCAAAAGAATATTTTAATTTCAAATTTTGATTATACAGTTAATCAAATTTCAAGAAAAAAAAAACAACTTGAATTTTGTAGATTTTAGTATTGCTTTAATTTACGTTGATTTGTGTACTACTTTACGTACTGCCAATCAACCCAAATTCTTAATTTTAAATTCGTATCCTTTTTATATAATATTGTGTGCCTATATTATTTCATTTTGATATTGTGATATATTGAGCAACCATGACTGATAACGAAAGACAAAATGTCCCTGAGACACCCGAAATTGAATCGTATAAATTATCTGAAATATTTTCGATAACTCCTGAATACGATGGTGATCAAATTTTTTTCCAAAAATTTCTCAATGCTTGTGATTGTGCTTACGATATGTCTACACGCGATCAAAAAGATTTATTAGTAATCCACATAAAAAATAAATTACGTGCAAGAGCAGCGCAGCTAATAAGCTCTCGCATATTTCTTACTTAGAAATAAAACAACTTTTAAATTCTCACTTCGGAGATACGGTGAGACTTGTCTTCTTTAATACAAGACTTACAACGTATCAAACAATTACCAAATGAGAGTCCTTTAACCTTCCTCAACCGACTTCAAGTGCTAAATGCAAAAATGCACGCTAATATACAAAAGTCTAATCTCACCCCACAACAGAAACAAGCTCAAATAACCCTGATCGAATCCATGTCCCTGAGTACCCTCTTAACTGGTCTCGAACCCCGTATTAGACATATAATTCGTGCCAGTAACCTAAGAGATCTTCTTGAAGCCCAAATACGTATTCGACGAGAACTTCAATTGTCCTATTTCGAATCTCAAAAAGTTTCAAAACCGAACCCACCAAAGCCATTCAATCAACCTTTGAAAAAACCAAACTTTCAAACATAAAAATGTTTTAAATGTGGACGTATTGGTCATTCAGCAAATCAATGCCATGCCAATAACGGACAACCACGTCCCAATTTTTCCCAAAACTCAAATTTTCAGCGACCCCAGTTTGCCCCGCAAACAAATTCTTTTCAGTCACACAGACCAAACATGCAACAAAAAAGAAGCCCAAATACGCAAACCCCAAATATTACAAATAACCAATCAAATCAAAATAATTTCCAACGTCAACCGAATTTTAATTATTCTCGACCCTCAGTAATTCAGAAAAATCCCAATTTTAAAGCTCACTTAGTTAGCACCGATAACAATGAAGAAAAATATTTTAACGACTATTATCAAGACTATCAACAAGATTATCAAGATCCCTCATTCTTTTCTTATGAAGACCCCTCTACTTTATTCGAAAACGAATACGACAATTCTTATGAGAATCCAGATCCCATTTTAAACTTTAATGAACCAATCGAAGACTACCAAAATTTTCCAATCGAGGAAAATCGAAATTTTCTTTTATCCTTAAATCAAAACCATCCACCCAATCAAGCCCCTATAGAAACAGATCAAATACAAGCCCAAATCGAAACTCTCACGCTAGACGATATGAATCCCTCACTCAATTTCCCCGAACAACAATTTCTTTAAATCCCTTCCTTGCTATAAATCCGAAAAATCTTTACTATATTAAAGACGCAACAAATACTTTCAAACTACTCATAGATTCTGGTGCAGGTATTTCAATTTTCAAAGAAAATACAGTAAAGAACTTTCCTTCTCCGAAAATGCAACAATTCAAGGCATTACTGAGCAAAAACTTTTAATAACTGAATCAACTTTGATAAATTTTAACAACGGTAACACTCACAAAGTCTATATTTACAACTTAGACATTGATTTAGACGGAATCCTAGGTCTTGACTTCCTAGATCACTACGAATGTACAATCGATTTAAAGAATAAACAACTTATTACCAATTTTAAAACACTATCACTGTATAAAGTTGAGGACAATTACAACAGAACTCGAAACATACGAAGTAAATAAAAATTAAATAACTATACAAGGTAGAACACAACAAGTTTTTAAATTAAAATGTCATCTAATCAATACCGATGCTATTTTATCCCGAAAAGAAATAGAAAAAGTACTTATCCCAGATGCCCTTATCCATGTCAATCAAAAAGGCGAATTTTTGACAACAATTATCAATGCGAATGCAATCCCAAAAACAATTGATTTTTCAAATATCGGAATAGAACCATTTTCGATACACACACTTCTTAATTTCAACTTTCCCGAATCTCCCGAATTTCAAACTTCAAATAGAATCCCGACTATTAGATTCCAGCTTAGACTTGACCATTTAAACGAAGAAGAAAAAGAATTAATCAGAAATCTTTGTGTCAATTTCGAAGACATTTTCTATCTAGAAGGTGACAACCTTTCCTTCACAAGTGAAATCAAACATAAGATAGACACGAATAATACAAAGCCCATTTTTACTAAATCTTATAGATATCCCCAAATACATAAACAAGAGGTTAAAACATAAGTAAACAACATGTTACAACAAGGTATAATTAGACCATCAATTTCTCCCTGGTCATCTCCCGTTTGGGTTGTACCGAAAAAACTCGACTCTAGTAATAAACAACAATGGAGAATTGTAATAGATTATAGAAAATTGAACGAATCCACTGTTAGTGATAAATATCCACCTCCTAATATCTCAGATTTACTTGACCAACTTGGACAGTGTCAATATTTCATTACTCTTGATCTCGCTTCTAGTTTCCATCAGATAGAGATAGATCCTAAAGATATTTCAAAAACAGCGTTCTCAGTAGAAAACGGTCATTATGAATTTATACGAATGCCCTTCGGACTAAAGAATGCCCCATCTACATTCCAACGTGTAATGGACAATATTCTTTGAGGAATCTTAAATGAACGATGTCTTGTCTATATGGACGATATTATAGTTTATACCGCTACAATTGACGAACATATCCAGCGATTACGCGAAGTTTTCAAACGACTAAGAAAAGCTAATCTTAAAATACAACCAGACAAATGCGAATTTTTACTCAAAGAAGTAGCATATCTTGGGCACGTAATAACTCAAGACGGTGTTAAAACAAATCTAGCAAAAACTGAATGTATTCAAAATTTTCTCCAACCAAAAAATCCTAAGGATATAAAATCTTTCCTTGGCTTAGCAGGTTATTATCGACGATTCATTCCTAATTTCGCAAAAATTTCTAAACCACTTACTCGTTTGCTCAAAAAAGAAATAAAATTTGACTTTGATTCTGATTGCAAAGAATCTTTTGACGAACTGAAAAAATTGCTAATTTCTGACCCAATTCTTATATACCCAAATTTTGACGAAACATTTCTTTTGACCACAGATGCTAGTGCTTTTGCAATAGGCGCTGTGTTATCACAAGGACCTGTAGGAAAAGATTTACCAATTGGCTATGCATCTAGAACCCTATGTAAAGCCGAAACAAAGTATTCAACTATTGAACGTGAACTCCTTGCAATCGTATGGGCAGTAAAACATTTTCCCCGTATCTTTTTGGCAGAAAATTTAAACTAATCACAGACCACCGCCCTCTTACTTGGCTTTTTTTTCAATCAAAGACCCAGGTAGTAGACTCGCACGCTGGAGACTTAAACTCGAATAATATGAGTATGAAATAATTTACAAACCCGGTAAGATCAATAAAAACGCAGACGCATTATCAAGAATTAAAATTAATCATTTTAATCAATGCGCAAAATTCCAATCAAAACTCTCTATTTTTGCGACAAATCAAGACGATGACGAAAAATCTAATATCTCAAATTTAAATTTCGATGATGAAAAAATAACCGAAGATTACAACACATTTGCCAATATGTACGAAACAAAATCTTTAATTGATTATTCAAAAATTGAAACTTCAAACGAACAACTTCTAAGTAAATCACATAACAACATAATAACCTTTTTTCAACAAAAGAATTTAGGAGAATTACATCATGAAATATTAGAAAACATTTTTGAAGAAAATGCAGATTTTTCAATACAAAGACTAAATATTTTCTCTAGTAAAACAGTTAAAAATCGGAAATATTACATAATTCCTTTGTTACTAGATCCAGAAAATGTAGTCCAACATCTTTTCTATATTATTTATACAGGACAATACGAATTTGACCTTTCGTCAACATATTTTCTCGAAAATAAAATAGACCTTCTATTCTTGAAATATTTTCTTTTATCTTTGCAGACAAAGATATTAAAATATGTGTTTGCCAAAATATTGTAACCATCCCAGATAAAGACCAAATACCAATTATATCGGAACAATACCATTTAGGCAAAAGTAATTTACATCGCGGAATTAACGAAACTTTAAGACGCATCAAAGAAAAATATAATTGGTCCAGAATGATTAAAGATGTAGAAAATTTTATAAAAAGTTGCGAAACATGTCAAAAAATTAAAATATGTCGAAAAAATTTAAGCAACCCTTTAGTGATAACAGAAACACCGAAAACACCATTTGAACGAATAAATATCGATATATTTGAATATCCATCTAGGAACTATGCTTTGATAATACGGGACGAACTTACTAAATTTACCCAAGCTTATCCAATTGAAGATAAAACGGCAAAAACTATCGTTAACACTATTATTTTATTTTTCCAACATTATGGTACCCCACTACGAATCCATTGTGATTATGGCCGTGAATTTAATAATACACTAATGAAAGACCTATGTGAACTATACGACATAAAAATAACATTTTCAAGTGTAGGTCACCACCAATCAAACGGCTCTCTAGAAAGATTTCACGCTACACTTAGCGAAATGATAAGAGCTAATCAAACCGAAAACCCACATGAATATCCGTTCAACGTACTTCCGTATGCAGTTATTTGTTACAATAACACGAAAAATAAAATCCACGGTTTTACGCCCTTTGAACTAATTTTCGGACAAACTTTTTCTATACCCCCTGAAATCCTATATAATGAGAAAACCCTTATATCAAAATACATACGTGATTTAAACAATCGTATGCAATTTTTTTATAAATCTGCTCGTGATAAAACGAAACAACAAAAAGAAAAAGCAAAAGAACGTTTTGATCAACATGTTCCCAAACATCCTCATGAATATAAAATAGGTGAAAGAGTATATGTACGTGAATCCCAAATTAAAGATAAAGCTCAAAACAAATTTAATGGCCCTTTCGAAATTCTCGAAATTTTTCAAAACTCAGCCCTGTTATGAAATCCTAATACTAAACAACACGATAGGAATCTTCTTTCATGAAGAAGCGAAAATAAGAATCTCTAACGACAAATGGACATTACTTGTATATAAAGACTTAGAACCTATTAAGGATACAATTGTAAATAATGATAAAATTTTAGAAAACCTTATTAATAATATCAACGAAGACGTACCACGAATGAAAGCGTTTAAAACTGAAGTATTAACACATATTAGTCTCCTTAGACAAATATCAGGAGCTGTAAATCAAACATATACAGAGATAATGGCAGATACTAAAAAATATATTCTTAGAGAAAAACGTGGAATTTTTAATGGTATAGGAACATTTTGGAAAGCAATTACAGGAAACTTAGATGCCTCCGATGGCGAATATTTTAATGACTGTATAGAAAAAATAACACATGATGAATATCAAATCGAAAATATTCTTAAAAATCAAATTTCAGTAACGACCTCAGTAATAAAAGAATTTAATTCAACTATTCAGAAACTTAAAATTGACGAAGAAACATTCAATAACGATATTATAGAAATTCGAAAATCAATACTGGATATTTCTGACGATCTGAAATATTATTCCTCTCAAATAGAAATATTAAATATTTGCGAACTATTAATGGAAAGTTATCCATTTCTTGAAAATTCTTTGAATGATATTATAAATTCGATTGTTTTCGCCCGTTTACGGATTTTACACAGTTCAATTATTACACCTTTTGACTTAATAGAATCACTAAAGCACATATCTCAATCATTGCATAGAAATAATTTACCTTTGTTAATTCACCCTTCAAGTGTGGCTCAATATCTCGAAATCATAGAACTAAAGGCATATCAATATGATTCAAAAGTAATTTTTGTTCTCGAAATCCCATTAGTTGATCCAGAAAAATATATTCTCTTTCATTTATATCCAATACCAATTTTGGATAATCGAACAGGTCTTCACTACATTCTTTCAATAACAAATAATTTAATTGTGCGAAACGATGATTCATTATTATATATCACAATTCGCAATTTGAAATCATGTAAATCTCTGAGCAGCCGAACACTAATATGTTCCAACATCCTGCCATATCCAATAGACAGTGACGCTGTTTGTGAAGCCCAGTTACTACGATTAATCAATCGCCTTCCAAGAACGTGCCAAGTGTCAGTTATCCTAGCCAAAGACTATCATGTGCAAGAACTTAATCAAAACTCCTGGTTAGTTGCCGTTGCAGACCCTCTACCTGTGACTATTAAATGTGGTTCCAGAGACGTTGTTACCCAAACAATCAGTTCCAACGCCGTAATCAAACTTCAACCAGAGTGCAGTGCATTTATTGGCAGCACCAAAGTTCTAGGGAAGAAATTTGTAAATATTTATGACAATGTTACCTACAGCAACGTTCCAATCCAAATTCCATATGATTGCTGCAGCCATTATCCTGAGAAGATTCATATACCAGACTTGAAGCCTCTTAAGTTACACCACATTGACACAGAAAACTTAAATATCGCTCAACATAAATTAAATGATTATTCTGATCAGTTGGACAGACTAATCAATCAACCATTCGTAAAGAAACATATCGGTTGGTTTACGATCCTGACCATAGCTCTGATCATCAGTCTAATTATCCTGTACATATTTTGTAAATGTTATAGAAGAAAACCTAAGAACCTCAGTATTGGAATTGTCAATGCCAATAGTGATGACTACCCACCTTCTCCACCAAGGTCCAGAACAAATTTTGTACAATGGAGAAGAATATTTCCAAAAAGGCGACCAAACATACGTGTTGGTGAACCTACAGAAGAATCTGAAGAAATAGAACTTAACCTGAACAAACATTCAGCTTGAAAGTTGTTTCCACGTACCAACTTTCATCTTGATGGGGGAGTTGTTATATCTATTCTCACAAGCTATTTCATCATACAAGTTATGCTAACCTTGGTTCCCAGACTATCAGCTGTCACCCGCCAACGCAGTTATTCAGAAAGCCAAGCTTATCTCAATAACAAAGTATCACATATCAGTTAACGACGTAGATCATCCTATTCTCATAAACAGCAGGTGTTACTTGTTTACGAAAACAAGTCTATACCAAGAAAGCTTCATCAGGAGAACCCACGTCTTGACCCAAGTGTTCAAGAACGAAGTAAACAGTTCCCACTGAGTCAGCATAACGAAACATATAAATAGTTATTTTTCTTTGTATAAAGTTAGTTCAGTACAGTTCAGTCTAGCTCGAATTCATTTTGTTATACGTTACTTTGCAAGTTCAAATGTATATATTTAAATTTGTATTTTTGAGTAATAAAATAATTTTTTAAAAGGTAATTTGGCAAGAAAGTGATTTAATATATATATATATATATATATATATATATATATATATATATATATATATATATATATTAGTGTATTATCAATGCGGTTTGAATTTTACTGTTGAACTCGTGGCCGTTTAATCTGTTTTTAAGATATTGGCTTAATTAACCAATATACACACCATTGCAATTTAAGCCAGGTATTTCATAAATTGTGTATGTTTTTTTTTTTTAATTTTCGGGGTTCTGGCTTTAAGTTTACTATAGTTAGTTTTAAGTAAATTGTTTTTGCTTTATAAATAATTGAGATGAAAGAAGGTTTGCATATTCTCAGATAACACAGGGAAGAGTTATTTAATGTTTTTTTGGCTTTTTGTTTTTGTTTTGATCAATATTTTGTACCGCGATGTTATGTGCTTTATAATTATACATTTTAACTCAAGTCTTAAAAATCGAGTTCATTCATTTTTCTGGGTTGCTGTTTTGTGTTAGAATATGTTTCGCTTTTTTATGGCGTTTTTTTTTGTAGTTTTCATGAAACAATTGAATAGCTCTGTCAGCTAGGCCGACCACTAATAATTTTTTTTGGGACATAGCATGCTGTGGAAGTAATTCAAATATCACCTGACTAGGTTGTTTTTGTATACCACTCAGTTTGAATTATATTATCTGTATGCTATAGGGTCATATCAAGAAAGCATATTTGATTATTTTGTTCAACTTCAATAGTGAACCTTAACTTTTCACGTCAACAATCAATATTTTATAGACATATCTGTTAATGATATATTAATTGTAAATAATGTTATCCATGTTTTCTTACCTTTAAAATTTTTATTTTTTAGTTTTTTTTGGCAAAATTATTGAAAAAGGCTAAAAAATAGCCGAAACCTTTGTTTTAATAAAAACAGGAAATGACATAATTTTGTTTTATTTCCTACAGTAAATTAGCAATGCACATGATTTAGTTTTAAAATGGTAAAATTGAACTTTGTGTCCATAGAAAACCCATAAAATCACAAATAAAAAAGTTGTCCATATGTTAGCAGTCTTGACTTATTGACCATTAAATTTTAAACGGTTTTTTATTTCATATTTTTTGCTCTCCATTTTGGCTATCTTAGAAAATTTGATTTTCCAATTTTTTGTTTTACATACTTGCTTTTTCCTGTTTTTGAAAAAACTTGTATTTTATTTGGCAATTTTTTTGCAGTTAAACCTATTTTTTTTATAAAGCCCAACTTTTTACGAAGAATAACTTTTTGGCCTAAAACCAAAAATAAAAAAGTTGTCCATATGTTATCCAAATCCACGCACACGCTGTATACGATTTTTTAAATGGATTAGGTTGTAACTTAAATTATTCTTAGAAGTAACACTAATGACTAGTAACCAATGAGAAATTATTGTTTATCACGTTTCCAATTAAACCGTTAGCGTCCGATTTTGAAAGTTTTTTAGTGAAGTTATATACAACTATCCACAACTTGATTGTACCAATATAAACTGAATTAATAGCTGTTTAAAAGATTTTTTTTGTTGCTTATGCCTGTATATTAAATAAATAACTCTTATGTAATAAGTAAACTTCTTAAGTAATAAAATATGTTGAAGTTACTTTAAACTACCGTTATGCCACGCCACTTTATATTACCTCTTTATGTAACAAATGAATATACCTCCTTATTCTGATAGATAGAAATAATTGTATATTACCCGGAACTTCCCTCATTATAAATAATCCTTTCTTATATCCAGAAAACTAAAGTATGGTCCAGTTAAGTTCCGTAAGTAGCTATTTAGTAAATATGTAAATATAGAAATTCTTATTTTTCTTTTCTCTGACTGAACGGAATGTATTATTGACTTTTATTAAAATTTCTCTTGTAATACATCCATCCATTTATTAAAGGAAGCAAAATGTAACACAGTTTGAATATTTACGTATTTCTAAATAACTATGTATGGAATTTAACTAGGTCATACTTTCTTGATAAAAAGCAGGGATTATTTTTTTAACCAGGAACGTTCTGAGTAAACCCAAATTAACGATTTTTTATGGTATTTATAACAATTATATAATTAATTTGATTTTTAAGATATTTTAGTCTTTTCTTTTTTCCTGCATTTTAATTTTCAATGCTTAAGTTTCTTGAATAAAACCTACTTCAAAAAAGCACTGAAAAGTAAAAAACATTTTAGACGACCTTAAAAATTTGATTTACTAAACTTGGGGTCAAACTACTACGATTATTAGGTACTAAACGTTTTATAGTCATTGTTTTCTTTTCGAGTTCATTCTTTTTAAGGACATAATATGTCCAAGTAATGTCTAAAGTTTATTAGTTTGAAGCTGACTTCAGTAAAACAATATTTTAATATAATTTAAAATGTCACTTTTTATTTTTCAGTGTTTTTTTAAAGTCTGTTTTGTTTCTCTTATTTTTTTTTACTTTTTTTTTTTTTTTCATTTAATATATTTTTTTTTTAATTTAGTAAGCTTAATTTAGAGAGCTGTTTTTTGTATTAAAGTCATCTTAGGATATTGTCCTATAACATATAGGAAACCCCATTAAAATCCGTTCAATAGTTTCAAGAGCTACACAAATACATACATACATACATACATAGAGGTCGAAACCCAAATGTCTTCTTTTTTGAAGTCGATTAATAGAAGAAGTCTTGTTATTTTAAACATTTTTATTACAAGAAGGGTCAGTGGCGTAACAAGACAACGTGGTGCTCTGGTGCCAATCTCTCTATAATAAGTACATATAAATAAAAAAAATTTAGGAGTTTTCATAAATAGCAAAAAATATTGAAAACTTTTAACATTTAGAATAGCTCCAGCAAATGGGATAGGTATCACAGAAAAATAAAATAAGGTTATATATCAACCATAATATATTCCATATAAACTATTCTAAATAAACTTAATCAAATAAGAAACAAATAAACAAAACAACATTCTAAAGTATAATAATAATTCTAATTACACCTACTTACTATTAAAATGTGTCTATTTTTACATGGTTTTTCAATTTTGCTTAGTTTTCCGCAGCTTTTTTCTTTTATCTGCTCCCGATTGGTGTATGTAATCCATTTTATCACAACTAAAACCGCGAATACTCACAAAATAAAATATAAAATTAGTATCACAGCAATTATACGCCTTTTTTAGTCTACCACCCAACACAGAATACAAACAAATAGCACCCAAAGCCAGTACCACATATACAACTTTTAAGTTCCTACACCCACTTGAGATTACGGGCCCTTATCCCCTAAAAGCTTTGCAGCCAGTGTTGGATTAGTTATTTTCGCGCAAACCTATTTACGGGCCCCAAGGTCGTGGGAAAAAATGACGATCAAAAAAAGAGCTGTCTTCCAAATAGCAGAAACTCCCCTCTTTTAATATAATAATATATATAAAATTACCTGCTTACTGATAAAACGAAACAAGGAAAATTATGTAAACGACTTTTGTTGCAGCGAGGCGGCGGCGGGCTCTCTTTTTGACGAGTCCTAGACCCGGGCCTCACGGGCTTAATGGGTAATACCGCCCTGCCCAAAGCAAATAGCAAATAACTTAAAATAAACTATCAGTTCAGTAATTATTTTGCGTATTCGCTCCTTATTCCCCGTAGAAATTTTTTTCCATTGATCTTTACCGACGCAAAGCGCTTCGCCGCTGCAGAAATGAACCTGCTGGCGAAGGCCAATGAAGAATAAAAGGCTGTTTGCCTGTTTGGTGCGCGTTAGGGTCTATGCACACGGTGACATGTTTTTTATCGCCTACGAATAAAAGTCACGTAGTTTTGTAAATGTTATATCCTTGCTTAAATTTGCGTTTTTGTAAATCGATAGTTTTTAATTTTATCGGTAGTTCTAATACGATAGTTTTTTTCTGTAGACTTTAACCGGGTCGCCGTGCCCCCAAAGTCTCGGACCCTGGCGCAACCGCACCACTCGCACCATTATAGTTACGCCACTGAGAAGGGTCACATTAGGGATAAGCACATATTGAATTCGTCCAACATTTTACGAGTTCATCTCTATATCTCGTTATATTCGAAGCCAATTAAAGTACTCTTTAACATTTTATTATGCCGCGATTTTGTTCTCCCATTCGTACCAAAACTTTAGCAAATATATAATAATATAATATAAATATATTGGAAGAATTCTTAGAAAACACAACATACAAACATTACACAAACCCCCAAACAACCATAGGTAAGCTACTTGAAAATCCAAAAGACAAAATCAAATTGGAAAACTACGGAATAAACAGCATTCCAAGCCAGGACTGTGAAAAGCAGTACGTGGGGCAAACTAGCAGGCGAATATCAGTAAGAGTAGAAGAGCATAACCTTAGCATCAGAAACAAAACAACCTCGGCCTTATTCCCACACAACAGGAAACCGGCCACAAAATAAATTTCGATGGGTTTAGGGAGATTGTCAGTATAGAGCATTATAAGACCAGAGTAATCTTAGAAGCCATAGAAATAGAAAAACAAGGCGATTTAAATAAAAGGGACGAATCATTAAAACTATCAATAGTATGGAAGAAAATAGTCGACAAATCTAAAATCACAAAAAAAACAAGCGGAATTAGGGCAATGACACCAGCAACATCCGAAAAACATAAATAATGACCAACAGTCGCTCAGATATAACCTTCTGCACTAGGTGGGGGGATAAAAGGAAGCTCGCAGCCGCTAACACTTCAGTCTGTAAACGTCAGCAAAACTGTTCTTTTCAGAACGACAGTGGTGAACGGATGTACACCGGGAATGAAAACACATCATATATATACGGTTTTTACAGATCCTCATGATTTCCATTACTGTCGGTCGGTCGGTCGGTCTGTTCCGGTATAGTAAAAAAATCTACTTACTCGGTTAACTTTAATTTTATTTAATTTTCCACAAAAATTACGTCTGATATAAAAAAAAACTGGTAAAATATTGATATTAATTCACTATGGCGAAACAAAATGACGACCTGTTAAAATATTTGATGTACGAAAATTAAGAAATGGGCCATGCTTCGTTATCGTTGACAAAAAGATGGATTCTTATCTATTCCTTAATGAGGCAAATAGGTATTTTTACAAACTTCAAAGAAATAATCGTTCTCTACTTCACTATCTAAAATCAAACCATTAAGTTAGGTAAGTTTAAAAGCAAATTTGTTATTTATATATTATTAAACTTTAGATTTTAGTTATGTTTGCCCTATGTCACTATCATCAATTGTGACATTTAGAAAAATTATTTGTTCAGTTGTTGAAAATGTCATCTTAAACCTGTATTAATAGACAAGTTAGACCTTGTCTAAAGTTAAACCTCTAAAATCAATGCTTTTATTGGCTTCCTATTCGTCTGATTGTATGTTTGTATGTCTGGTTCAAATCTTGTAATGGATTTTTCAGCACTTCCATTATCGATTATTTTCAAATTTGACATGCATCCACTTTCGGATATAAAAAATCCGAATTTTTTTAGTCAACGTTTAGAAATCCAAAATGGCGGCGCCAATACGGCCGACAAATTTTGTTACTTGTGCAGCCAAACTGAAAATCAGTGTCTAGGAAAATTTAAAAGTGTCAGCATTTAAAAATTCAAAATAGCGGTGTCAAAATGACAATGTCAACAGGTCGGAAGGATGATTTTAACATTTGTGGGGATTATTTAAGAATGCACAACAAAAATCAAAATAGTGGCGCCAATATAGCGAACGAATTTTGTCATTTGAACAGATTCGGCTGAAATATCAGTATCTAGAAGTATTTAAGAATAAAAGTTATGAAATCTTAGTCAATATTTGAGAATTAAAAATGGCGGCACCACCATAGCAGACTAATTTTAAAATTTTTGCAGATTTGATTAAAATTCGGCAATTAGGGGTATCTAAGACTACACATCATGAATTTTTGTCAACATTTTAAAAATTCAAGATTGTAATGCCAACATGGCGGCGGAATTTTAACATTTGTGTAGATTTGGCTGAAAGAAAGTAGGAATCTGGGGGTATTTGAAAATACGTATCATACATTTTTAGTAAATATTTAAAAAATGAAAGTAGGAATGCCTAGATAGCGAGCGAATTTTAATATTTATACAGATTTGATTAAAAATCGATATTAAGTGAGCAATTCATACATTTTTAGTAATAAATATTTAAAATGGGGTTGTCATCAATCAATCAATCAATCAATCCGATAAGTACTTTTTTCAGATATTTTTAAACATTTAATTAGGCCACCGTTTTGTTCCCCCGTTTTAAATTTGTCTCAATATTTTTACCAGTTCATCCCTATATAATATTTTGATTTTGGAGCAAAATTTGAACATAATCGATGTAGTAGTTTTCTGCATTGACACATAATATTTTATTAGGCCACTATTTTGGATTTGTAGTAACACTTATCAGTTGATGGTCATGTCAAACCTAATTTTTCTGCAAAATTTGGATAAAATGGATAAGCAGTGTCTTAGTAATATTTTTTTAACATTTCAATAAACCGCCATTTTGTTCAGCCATATTGGATTTTTACCAAAATGGTACCACTTCACCATCATATGACCTTTAATTTTTAACCAAAACTTGGAGTAAATAGGAAAAGCAGTTCTTGAGCTTTGTCGCTGACAGACATACAGACTAACCGAAGGAACAGAGAAAACATGTTTTTTTGTAGCTAGAATACTTTCCTCTTGCGAGGAAAGTAAAAAAAGCGAGCGCTATTAGATACGAATAGAATAGCCAATTGTCATATTGTGTTAATAGCTAAAATTTAAAAATTAAAATTTTTTTTTAATTTTCAATATCCTAAATCTTAAATTCTAACCAGTTTAGAACATGTTTACGAACACATTTTTACTTTTAATGCCTAAAGAATCAACATTTAAATTCCTTTATCTGACAACACTTATATAAAAAATTGGCCCAACACAACTGAAAATTAAAAAAAGGCGCGAAATCATCCGAAACTTTATTATTTCCCCAGATTTCATCCAAAATCTAGTGATTTTCGAAATCGCAGTACGTTTTTTTGAGCGTGAGACGCCCTTCGACTATTTTAATATAGTATAGGTATATTCTATAATTATTTTAATTCTCTGATAGGAAAAACTATTGTAATCGGCAAAAAAATCACCTCAGAGTCTTTTTTGTATCATTTTACTTCTGAAGATTCTCACATGACCCCCGACGAAATAAACGTTCTATTATATTGAACCGGATTGGTCAATACGTCATGTGACCCAAAATAAGTGAATAAGGTACCTTCCATTAGACATGTCTCCTGGAAAAGGAAATCTTGCTGTTTACTTAGTGATTAAAAGAAAATTCCAAACTTAGACGGCCATTTTTTTACAAGTCACATTGCCGCACCATAGTTAGGTGAACTAAAGCTCCTAGTTTCGCAATGTCCAACATAAAGTAAATAAAACTTATTTATTAAATATTTAAAAAAATTAATGTTCTTTTAATGTCACCGCACAAGTGAATTAATTTCTTTAATGTTAAAATTTATTGTAGACGACCCGCTGTTGGTTTTTAAGCCACGTCGGTCACGTGACCCTGTAACATTGTTTACTGTTGACTATTATACTTTTTTACTATAAGGATCCCTTGCCAATCAAAGTGGGATGGTCTAGTACGATAGTGGGATGGTCTAATACGTGTAGTTGTCGTTTGGTGTTGCCATATCTAACTAAAACTCTTGTTACTGGTGAACTCTGATCTGAGGCTTTGGGTATTTTAGTTTGTATTTTACTATTTTGTAAAATTAAAAAGTAATTTCTTTATACTGCTTAGAAACTAATACTATTATTTGTACGAAAATTTTATTGCATCGTGTTTAAACATATTCACCGTAATATAAATTGGTAAAAACATTGGTGTTCCTGTCTAGGCATGGCATCGTCGTACGATCGACCTTATACTGTGAGGTAATCTTGGCAGTAGCTAAATATGTAAATAATAAACTCTATTTTTATTCTTCCTCTAAGGTAATACTTATCAAGTTTTGAATGTTGTTCGATTTGCAAGTATTTAAAATTTTCAGAAGTGAAGGTAGGGTTCTAACGACTGTCGGATTTATTATTTATTGAGTGTTTTAATGCTGTGATAGAGGTAGACTGATAATTTGTCGATATGCCGCATAAGATTAAAATTAAAAATGAAGAGGGCAGTAAGTACAATCCCTTAATAAAAAAAGTTATTGAAAATATATGAAGTTATATTTTTAAAAATTGTTTGTAAAGGGGAAGATGAAAAAGGTGGAAAACAATTAAACAATGGCGTTCGATTAAAATGATGAATAAATGAACTGATATCTAAATATTTCATCCCTTAAAAAAATGTACAAAGCAGTAAAGGATCTAATCAAAATTAATAGCGAAAATCAGAAAGATTTGTAACGAAGTACTAGTGAAAAAAAACGGCTTCTTTTCAAAACCATATGGTTAGACTCAAGAATCTCAAAACAAAATAAATATCTTTCTTTTAGGTTTCGTGGGTAGCAAAATCTAGAAAATTAAATCTAAAAAGGTAGTAAGACATAGATATAGAAATATATCGTGGTTTTACTTTAAAAACCTTGTTTTTAAAGTAAGTACATGTTTAGGTGACTAAATATCACAGCTATTAGTAAATATAATGTTTATCAGTCACTCCGGAACAGTTTGATCAATATGAATAACATTTTCAGAAAGTATTTATGGTGGTGGTCCTATAGCAAGCATATTCAGAAACAAATTAAAATGGGGAATGACGCCATTTTCAATCTTTCTCCACCACGATAAATTTGAAATGCTTTAAAATACTGCCTTAACGTTTGGTGTATAAAGTGTAACGAAAAACAGTTAATTAATTTCGGGACATCCTGTGGTACATACCCCTCTAGGGCGGAATCAATTTTTGTCAGGTTATTTCGGTTAATATAAATCTTAATGAATGTTGAAAATATTACATCTTTTTATTTCTGACAAAAACATTTAGGCGGGGTAAAAGGGGGTCTTATAAAAATATCGTATTTCATATGAGTTTTGGTGATATCTTATAGTCACGAAATTAAATTATGCTACTCATTTTAATTTTTGAAAATGACTATTGTTGGTTTTCTGTATTTATTACCGCGATTCCCACAAAGTATCCCAAGTAATGGTCCTAGTACTTAACGTCCAAAATTTTAATTTTAATTTAGAACTATTTTTATTTACTTTCTGTTTTTTGTTTTTTCGTGTTTGTTTCTATTTTTGATCTCCACGCTCCTCATTTATTTTAGCATCTCTCATTGTATGTGCTTTTTTATGCAGTTTTTTTCTTTCAGGGTCTTTCATTCTTTCCTTGCTTGCTTTTTTATTTCCCTTTTTCTGTTGCTTTATTTGATCTGTGTTACTTTCTCTTTGAGTTTATACTTTTATGTGGCCTTTATTTTTTATATTGTTAATTGTTTTTCTGTTTTTCATAATAGTATTTCTATCTCTCTCTTTAATCTCTCATGTGATAATCTCCACTTATGTGTCGCTTTTGGTATTTCTGTCCCTTTCCTATTTTCATTTTTAATAATTTTTTCTCTAGGTATTATCTTTATGGCATCCTTTTATTTACTGTTGATTATTTTATATATTTATCTATATAAACATATTTAATACTTTAGAGGCCGAAACGTTCTATTTTATTACGACAAAACCTATTAAGACATTTTTAGATAAGTGTCTAGACCCTGGCCATGTATTTTTAGAACCAATCAATCACCGACCCTAGTTATGTCACATATTTGAAAATTTAATTATGCTAATGCAAATTTAGCAATAATAAAGAGAAAGAAGAGATAATTATAAAAGAGAGCAGGCAAATAAAAACATGGAGCAACAGAAGAGATTGTTTTCTAAAGAAAATATAAATAAGCTTTTGTTATAAATATATAATAATAATATATAATAATAATACATAATAATAAGATATAATAATAATATATAATAATAATGTATAATAATGTAATAATAAATAAAAATATAATAAGATTTGTTATTAAGAAAGTAAAATATTTTATGCAATTAAACAAGGATTCTTTTTTCATTTTAATATGCACATTTTCAAAAAAAACAATACAATCAATAAATAACAAATTGTTATTGCAAAAAAATATATATTTTTTTCAATTGATCAAAGATTTTTTGGTCGCCTCAGAGAACATTACAGGAAGAATATTCTTTGTGTCTATCTTTAACATTAAAATAACAATGATGATCCTCACTGCACGAGATAAACACTGAATAATAATGAACTTGACAATATTACACTTTAAAAATGCCCAGAAAAATAAAAATCCCTCGTTATGATTTGATTTTTAAATCTTCAATAGCGAGTTCCTAACCTCTGTAGTGATTTTATTAAAAAAACTACTTAGGCGTATTCTGACATTTTCCTTGCGTTAAAAATGGAGTGTTCAACCTGCCTTTATTACGTGTTTGATAAAAGTAGATATGACTGTTGGTTGAACATGTAATATTAATATCCTTGGCATAAAGAAAGCTGTCTAGCACAAATAAGGATAACACACCATTAAATCTTATTATATAATATGTTCTTTATTACCAAAGAAAATTACCTAGAGATGACAATAGTTTTCTGGAAATGTTAATTTCTAGATAAATAACCAAATTCTACAATAAATGTTGTGCCCTTTCACCAAGCCGAATAATGCCTCCAAATAAATAACTTGAAACAATTTTTTTTGTGCTATGGGTACCTACTGTTAAATTTTCTTTCGAATTAAACAACATGAATATAGAATATAGCTACAAGTTTTAAAACCGTCGCCAAATTTTTTACGACGTAATTGTTAAAAATGTAGGTATATATGGCCAGATTCTTTTATTTGTATTGCTTAATTTTTTGCAGTTTAAACGCTTGTTATCAGAAATGCCGACTATTTCTATGAGGTGGCTATAGATTACCAGAAAAAAACTAGAGGTGAGCGATATTTCACTGCCGGTGATTTAATAACCGTGATTTCAAAATCACGGCTAACTACAGTGACCAAGTGATTTTATTTTTTCACGCTTTTAAATAATCAATACTCAATTATTGTACTGGTGACGGCGACCGATGAACGGTGCAATTAGCAGTCGATTAGTTGCGATATGTCTCGCCAACCGTGGTCTGCACTGCACTACTGTAGTTCACAGACTTGCCAGATAGATTTTTACTTTAACAGTAGATTCCTTCAAAAAACAGGAAATTGACAAAAATATGAAAAGATTTCTTAAATTTACTTAAAACATTTATAAATATAATATATAAAAACACAACTTATTATTCAGAATCTGATAATTCTAATACTCTATGGAAAAAAATCAATAATAATAAAAATGTAGGTATATATATTTTTTTCAAAATCTACGAAATTGCCATCAAAAAGAAATCACGTATCAATATGGGGTTCATTTGACAACGATAATAAATTAAAATGTTCTTATTTTTAAATTTATTTATTTATTGCTTTTTTGTTACAGAGTAGCAAATACAAATATTGTAAATAATTACAATTTGTTTAGTTTCTAGGATTAAGTTATGTTTGTGTTTACTTATATTTTAATTATCAATATTGTTTTTTAAATTATTAAAGTTATTCTTTTTTACATGCCAATCGGCACTTGTCCTAAAACTAAAAATTAATATAGTTGTTTTATTCCACACTTTGTGATCTATTTTTAACTGTGGTAAAAGTAAAATATAGAAATGTCAGCATTATATATTTTGACCCGGCTTCCCATAATGTGGGTAATGTTTTTCTGATGTATGTATTCATATCTGTTTTTCTGGTCATCCCGTAAACCATTTCGTGGACATAAGATTCCTGTGGCGCAGCTGGGGGGGGGGGGGCGTGGCCCACCTCCCCCAAGCCATATTAAAAACAACGACTTTATAGTATTTAAAAAAAAACATCCGCAGTTAATAAATGAAAGAGTGAGATTGCACTGTTACACCATACACTCTAATTTCAAAAAATCGATATCTTGCACCCATCTCCATGTCAACCATCCTCGATGAGTGATTCGCGCGCATTACACCAGTCCGCTACGTAGATCACTTAACACTTAAGTAACTTCGGCTCAGTAGTGCTCTTGTTCAGCTGTTTATTTACTGTATTTTGTAGTGCATTCCACCGCTTCGTGCGATGATCTATGTTGTGTTGATTTTTTAAGAAGTTCTAATTCACATATGTCTGTATATTGTTTGTTTGTTTAGATAACTTTATATAATTTGTATTTTTTTGTTTTAATAAAAGTAATATATGAATGAGTAGAATGTGGATGTTTATTTTTTGGGGTTTTAGTTATATATGAAATTCATAATTTAGTAAAATCTAGTATCGTTCTGGTGCTCCCCCAAGCGTAATTTCTGCTGCGCCAGTGTGAGAGATACATACCCTAAAGATTCGTCTGGATCTCCAAAAATTATCCTTCATCGATTCTGCCGCTACTCGTATATTAATAATTTGTATCTATGAGATACATAAAATAACAATAATATTTTATCTATCCCTTATGCGTTGTTGCCATCGCATGCCGGTACAATCTTGAGTTTGATGTCCAACAAGTACTCTAAACTTAGTGAAGTGGAGAGTATCCGTATACTTTTCGTGTATAAAAATGTATAAGACAGAAACGCCACCTACTGAAAAATGAATCGAACTAATTTGTATGTTTATAGCTGTTTATGACATTTTCGCCTCAAAAACCTAACGACGTGAATTTCGAGTTTCGTGCTTTAATATTGAGGTGCAAAAGTACATTTTATTTGGGATGACCGCTAAAGCACCATGAAAAACACATGTTTCTGACTTCATCAATACAGTCAAATAGTTACGATAGGAGTACAACTAGTGCCAAACTTAAGACTCAAAACAACACTAGAATCATCAACAAGAGCGAAACCGAAATTTGTAGCTACAAACAGAACCTCAGACATCTTCGCCGGCTTGATGCATTATTACCACGGAGCAGCATAAAGCCACTCGTGGCAAAACTAATAACCCAAGAGTAGTTAAATCGAATTAAAAAAAGGTTAACACGACAAGAACTATTATATAGAAGAAAAAAGATTTTTTGGGATGACTGCCAAGCACAAATTTGCTCATTCGTAGACACATGTTTCTGACTTAAAGTCTTCATTAGTACAGTCAACTAGTTAAGAGACAAGAACAACTAATGCCAAACTTAACACCTAAAACCACACCAGAGGCACCAACAAGAGCAAAACCACCAAGAGATCATCCGTTTCTCCTGTTGCTGACTCTCTCGTTTTGTGTGTTAAGTGGGGCGCTCGTTGTACTCGTACCTCAACTAGTTTACTGTACTGCTGAAGACGTTAAGTCAGAAACACGTGTCTACGTTTTTCCAAATTTCATTGTGCTTTAGTGGTCGTCCACAAAAATTCCTTTTTTACTATATAATAGCTCTTGCCGCGTTAACCTTTTTTTTAAATTTGATTTAATTACTTTTGAGTTTGTGGTGGCATTATGCTGTTCCGTGATAATAGAGTATCAAGTCCGGCGAAGATTTTGGATGTTCTCTTGATAACCACAAATATTGGTTTTGCTCCTGTTGGTGACTCTGGTGTGGTTTTGTGTGTTAAGGCGCTAGTTGTACTCGTATCTCAACTAGTTGACTGTACTGATGAAAACCTTAGGTCATAAATACATGTTGGTTGGCAAAGTTCATTGTGCTTTACCCGTTTCCCAAAAAATTCCTTTTTCTATTATATGATAGTTCTTGTCGCGTTAATAATTATTTTAATTTGACAAGTATATATATATATATATATATATATATATATATATATATATATATATATATATATATATAATTTGATTTTAGCGGACTGTATGTTGGAAACAATGAGTTTAATTAGCAAAATTAATGAATTGATGAATATTTATCGCGAAAGATACACAACTGCTTACCTGTCACAGTAAATCACAATAATTCCAGCGGAGGGGTTACTCAATTCACCCTAGAAGAACATGACGCGATATTAACTTCAATAATATTCTATTTTTCCGATAAAATCGATGCGAATAAAAGTGCCGACCGGAAAACCAGCGAGACGAGTTCGAAGGTCGGTACCACGTAAACCCTTTTACAGTACTGTCTCGCGTAAAGCGATCATGCCCTTGCGTGGATAGCAAGGGATTTTGTGCGTTCTCGACGAATCGGCATTACAATTGTGTATAGATATATAATACAAAAAAAATTCGGAATTCAGAAAACTGAAAATCAATTAATAATTAATTTGTTCCGAAATTGTCCCCAAATTAATATACGGAAAGTAAGAAAGAAAAAAATTATAAAGCTTATTATATAGAGTAAATATTTAAAAGAAGAAGAAAACTACACAAAATGGAAACACAAAAACAACTACTCCGCTGGCTAATACCACGACCGGCCTTGAATTACATTGTGACTCCTGGCTTTCGTTGGGAGCATTAAATAATAGTATGTTTTCATTCCACGTACACCAACGTCATAACAAGAAAATGATCCTTGTTTGGAATATGTCCTGCATCACAGCAGACACAATAATCCATTTTAGTCAAACGACTATCGCGATTTCGCTCTTATTAGAAATTATCAGGCCGTCATAGACTAGCCAGCCGCGTGTAGGGCAAAGGCACAAAATGGAATCACAGAAACAACTACTCTGCTGGCTAATACCACGACCGGCATTGAATTACATTGTGACTCCTGGCTTTCGTTGGGAGCTTTAAATGATAGTATGTTTTCATTCGACGTACACCAACGTCATAACAAGAAAATGATCCTTGTTTGGAACATGTTCTACATCACAGCAGACGCAATGATCCATTTTAGTCAAACGACGATCGCGATTTCGCGCTTATTAGAGATCATCAGGCCGCCATAGACTACGAGCCCCGTGTAGGGCAAAGGCACAAAATGCAATCACAAAAACAACTACTCCGCTGGCTAATACCAAGACCGGTATTGAATTACATTGTGATTCCTGGCTTTCGTTGGGACCATACACATAAAACACACAAAACATACTTTCATTTAATGCTCCTAACGAAGCCAGGAGTCACAATGTAATTCAATGCCGGTCGTGGTATTAGCCAGCGGAGTAGTTGTTTTTGTGATTCCATTTTGTGCCTTTGCCCTACACGGAGCTCGCTAGTCTATGGCGGCCTGATCAGCTCTAATAAGAGCGAAATCGTGATCGTCGTTTGACTGAAATGGATTATTGTGTCTGATGTGATGCAGAACATGTTCCAAACAAGGATTATTTTCTTGTTATGACGATGGTGTACGTGGAATGAAAACATACTATCATTTAATGCTCCCAACGAAAGCCAGAAGTCACATTACATACGAAGCCAAATTTTGTGAATTATTGGGATGATCTGGATTTTAAAAATAGATTTAGACTCTTTAAAGAGACGGTCCAGTTGCTTATTAATCAAATAGAGGAAGAACTAAGCTATTCTACAGAAAGGTAAAAGATTGGAGTAACTTAGCTGCTGGTTCATACTTGTTTGTTTTTTACCGTTCCCTATATGCAACTGTTTATTCTTTTTCAGGAATAAAGCCTTGAGCCCCCTGCAACAATTACTGTTAGCTCTTCGGTTTTATGCAATTGGATGTTTTCAAAGGTCAAAAGGTGATCACAATGGAGTTCACCAATCAACTGCATGCAAAATCATAAAGCGAGTTACAACGGCACTGTGCCATTTAAAACCAAATTATGTTTCTATTCCACAAGGAGAAAAAGTCATATTGGTTCAGCAGGGTTTCTTTAATATAGCTGCATTTCCTCGGGTATTACTTGTAGTTGATGGTACCCAAATAAGAATCACAAGCCCTGGTGGTGACCAGGCAGAGTGGTTTCGAAATATAAAAGGATTTTTTTTCTGTTAATGTAATGATCGCATGTGATCATTGTTTAAGGATTAAAAATATAGTAAGTAGGTGGCCTGGATCTGCTAATGATATGATTGTATTTATGAATTCCAATTTGAAAGCTCATTTTGAACAAGGTAGAATAGAAAACAGTTTGATAATGGGAGATAGTGGGTATGCTATTGAAAAGTATTTCATGATTCCACTAGAGAACTCAAACACTCCTGCTGATATAAGATACCAAGAATCTCTAGTTAGAACACCCAACTTAGTTGAGAGATCTATTGGTATATAGAAAAGAAGATTTCCCTGTTTAGCACTCGGTCTGAGTACAAAGATTACAACAACTCAAGATATAATAGCCGCTACCAGTATTTTGCACAATATAGCCATAAATCAAGGTGATCCTGATCCAGACATAGATCCAGAGATTGAAGCTTTTATAAATGAATAGGTCCCACAAAATGTTAACATGGAATTTGGACAGAGAAACAATGTTTACAGGCAACAATTAATTGATCATTATTTTTCAGTGCTATAAAGTATTTATTTGAAATATGATTGTATCTCTTGGATTTTTATATAGCACTACTTTTAGTATTAGGCTGTAGATATCTATCTACACCATTATACAATAAAAATACGAAAATTTGCTATGCATTATTTTTAAATTTTAAAAATACCATCATACTTAAAAAATATTATAACATATAGACTGTAGTTTGACACTAGTACTTGTGTGGTTTATTAAGGATTCTTAGTTTCTTAACAAATTTAAATGTTGGCACTTGACATTATTAATCATTTTTATTAACGTATAGTAGTTTCAAAATTTTTTTGTCTTCATTTTTTTTTTATCGTAACGGTACAGTATTTTTTATATACATTTAAACAATAAGTGGGATCTGGATGATGATCAGAAAAAGTCTTGAGTTTCTCTACACTCGTACCTGCATACAAACTGATTATGAATACTTAAAATTAAAAAAATCTTTCTGATAAATATTTTTATTAACAAATATAAAATAATAATCTAAAAATACTTAAAACAGGTACCAATCATAATAGCTTTTGAGCACAAGAAGTAATTTAAGAGGAAGAAAATTATAGTTGATCATGCTGCACATCTAATAATGACTGATGCCCAATAATAACTTTTTTAGAGTCTCTATCTTTTTTTCAATTTGCCTTATTTTTTATCAAAAATTGCATTTTTAAATTCTTCTGCTTTTTTTATTTTTAGTATATTATATTTATCTGCTCCTGCCGATTCTTCTTTTAAGTACTGGATCTGAGGATCCAATAATTCTTTTTTCTTTCAAAAACCGTGTTTATGTTTTGAGAAGCTTGCAGTTTTGTCATCATAGTTTTCTTCCTCTTTACTAAAAAGTAAAACAATAAAATTATCTAATAATATTTATTAGTCTAATATTTATAGATGTTTCCTCAGATGTTTAGCATCTAAATAATATTATCACAATGGTGTTTATTCAAACATGGTTACAAAAAAAGTTCAAAAGTCTAATATTGTGTTATATTCAAATCTAATATAAAATTATTATCTAGTTTTTACTTTGTGTTTTCAACGGTGTTTATATTTCGAATAAATATAGCATGTTAATGTATCAAATGGTTAAAACACATATTTTTGCAATGAGAAAGATAGCTAAAATTTTTATACCTTTATCTGATATATCAACAATAACAGCACATTTTTTTACATAGATTAAAAATTATACATACCTTGCAAACATTTTGATGATTGCGTCTTCATAGATTTTGGGTTGCAATCTTTTCATGTTTCCTCTTTTTTATTTGGGGTATCCGGTTTATTTAATTGTTTGATCCCTCTGTATCCTAATAAAGAAATGGATTCCATATTATCATTTTTTCATTTTGGTCCAATTTGGTTTGTTCTATTCCATTTGTCTATAAGGGAAAAAATAAGGAAAACCTAAGTTAACAAATATAAAACAATGCAGCTATGGTTTCATTGATTAAGTCGCTTACTACATATTAATAATTATAATAAAGCTTATTTTTTGACAAACCTAATGTAATGAACAATAAATGCCCATATGCATCGTCTAAACACATATTTACCTTTTTATCATCCATCCGAATTATAATGACTTCGGTAAAATCATCAGAATTTTCCTGTATACATTCCTTGTGATCTGAGTGGTCACTTTGATCATCATTTTCACTATACTTTTTACGCTTTCTTATTATTTCAGGTGAGAGTTCTCAAACAATAATGATTCTACTATATTGATATTGGTGATTCTTAGCTGTTGATAAATTCTTCACTGTGGATTGGCACTATTCACAGTCAAACAATGCCTTAAACATAATTTGTCAGTAAAAACGACCACCATGGTGAATTTAACAACATGCCAATTATACTAGATATTTTAAACAGTTTCGTTTCTTAAAAAATTACCTATTCCTTGTAAAGGTTAGGACATATTGAATTTAGTTAACTTTCTAGTTTTCTCCAAATTTGCTTCATACTCACCTATATATCTAATGAGGATAGATAGATTGTTTGTGATAACTTTACAAAGCTTTATACACATGAAGTTTGCTTACTGGTAAACTTAAAAATACTTTCTGAATAGTAATCTTTTTTAAATTAATACAGTTATTTATATCTTATACTCATTGGGTAAATTGCCTTGGTCTAAATTGGCTCACTTATAATATAGGTAAACCAATACATAAATAATTAGAAGCAAAACTACTTACCATCATCATCAAAACGTCCTGGGAGACCATCTACACTTAAAGTTATAATATTATATATCCTTTATTCTGTTGGTGTTAATGGTGGAGTATCAAATTCTCCTCCTCCCGTTTTAGAAATTTCTTGTTTAAAGTTAGCAGATTTTTACGGACCTCCTTTTTAATACCTTCTTATTTTGACCTAAGAGTTGCTGCTGTTCGTTGAAGCCTAACAGATTTTCTATTGAACTGAACAGTCAATTCCTCCCATTTTTCTAATTTTTGCTTCCAGGTCACAGCATCAGATTTTTTATTTTCTATAATTGTAGCATATTTCTCTATAAGTTCTACGAGTAAGCCTACTTCTTGGCTGAAAAAGTTTGGTGATCTTTTCTTTTTCTCTTTTTTTTCTGACCTATTCTCAGACCTATCCGTCATGTTTTTAACACGCAACAGTAAATCTGATAAATTCTCTAATCTTCAGTTTTGTCTGGAGTTTTTATTTTAATTTAAATCACAAAATCTAACCTTAAAATATCAAAAAAAAAAAAACAAAAATGCTAGGTTGCCAGGTTGTAATTATAAACTTTATCTAGTGAAGATATACGTCCCAGAAAAATAATAAATTGGATGGTAAGTTTGGGATGAAAATACCACAAAGATTAACTTTGCATTTACCAGCAAGATAAAATTTATCTGCCAGATAATTAACAGCTACTGTATCGGTACATTAATAATTCCGCCCTAAAAGTTTCAAAATGACGGAGGTCAGAAGCAGAAGGTCATTAGGATCTTCGCTCATAGCACATAAGGGCCTTGAATATAGTCTGCTTCTATTTGCCTCAGAATGGTACAAAACTTCTTGAAAGAAAAGGTCTAGTTCCTAAAACAGAATAAAAGTGACCTTTAAAGGATTTAACATCCGCTTCGGCAAGTCCATTAAAGCTTGGAGCGCCAGGAGGGTTAAAATTCCAAGCGGTTGAAAAGTCTTGGGCAGCCCTTTGTGCCAAATCAAGAAACATACTATACGCTCGTTTGAAGTTTGTGCCTTGATCACTCGTAGTAATACATCTGCCTCGTCTAGCAACGAAGCGCCTAAAAGCAGCCAAAAAAGACTCGGTGCTAAGATCGGAAGTGGCCTCTAACTAATACACAGACGTAACCTTTATAAGTTTTAGCACCCCTGTGCCTGCACATTAAAAGAGAAAATGGACCGGCAAAATCCACACACACAGAAGAAAATGCTTTGATTTGAGAAACCCTGAGAGCTAGCAAATCGGCCATATAGGGGTTGTATGACTTGGGTTTACATCGGAAATATTTAATGCACCTTGAGCTGCATTTATACCAAATGCCTCCTGTTTAAAGATAGCATGGTGGGCAATAGAGTAACCCGACAGAGATTTAGATTCATCTTTGGGAAATAAAGACATATGACCTTTGTTTAAATAATCTTCCATAAAGTTTACATATTTTCTATGCATGTCAGGGGAGACAAACGACTGTCTAGGAAGATGCTCAATTTCCCAAAATTTTCGTAATAAAATATCAAGTTTATCTTTTATTCAGATCTGACAACTCAAAGAAGAGTTTGAAGCCTCGGAAGAAACATTTGTTAATTTTTGCAAAATATAGCCAAAGATGGTTTCCAAAGCTACCGGCTGATTAGGACATCTAACAATACGAACAGACCCGAATACAAGAGGTACATGCTCGGCACCAATAAGCATGTCAATATGACCTGGCGTGTGAAAATTATTATCAGCAAGCTTTAAGTGTTTAATGTGCTCTATTTCAGCAGGATTAATATTAATCTTTGGCTGGATAGAACAAACCTTTGGTATGATAATAACTTTAAACGAAAGGAGGGGATTTGGTTAACCGCGAGGTTTTATTATACACTGTGTAGAGCCCCTTTTAGTGGGAGTAGACATTCCATTTAAACCTTCAACAGAAACAAAAACGCTTTTACATTTTACGAAGTTTCTGAAAATTACCACGGATATATTTGATATCTACTTCGCATGTAGACAAACGAATGGTTTGCTGAGGCGCAGAAAAGTGGTTCGCAATACAATGAGTATTTATAATTTGCTCAGCAGGATTAGTAATTTGTTCAGAACCAGAAAGATGGGGCTTAGAAATGTCTTGAGGAGTGCCCGTATTGAAGGTCTGACCTTGAATAAGAAGTACAAGGTTTTACCAAAGTGTAAATTGGTATGATGTGGTGACTTGCAAACTTTACATTTATGAGAAGACCTACAATTTTTAAGAGATTGTGGAGATACTAAACAGTTGACGCATGTTTGGCAAATTAAAATCATGCGGAGATGGAAAGGATTTCACCAAAAAAAGGAGGACACTTATATAATGCGTGAGAAGAAGGGCACAAAAAACATTTTTTTGTGACCTCTATTCTCAACATCGGGATCAAGCATTGAATTGAGAAATGATTTTTTACCGCTTTAGGGTTTTCCAAACCTCTCAAAGAATTCTGAAACGACTCCAAGGCTTAGCATTGCTTTTCTACAAATTAAATTAATTGCCTAAAAGCCGGCAGATTTCGATTAAACCCATGTTCGAGCACGAAGTCTGTTCTAGGTTTTGAATGATGTTTATTTATCAACAGATTAAACAACAAAAAATCCCAATGTTTAACAGGAAAATTTATGGCTCTAAAGGCTCTATATTCTCAGAAAAAATATTTAAAATTTGCCTTCGAGTTCTCGCTGAAAAAGCTCATTGTAATATTGAGTAGCTAAAATGCGTTTGTTTTGATAACTTTTTATCAGCCTACAATAGACTACAGAATATTTAACTTTTTTAAGAGGGATGCCCTTAATTAAAGTTAAAGATTCCTTGTCTAATGACTTTAGCAGGTATGGAAATTTTTCAATGTTCGATAAATCAAGGTTATCATGAATAAGACTGTTATAGCTCAAAATAACTAGGCCAGTTTTTGTAATTGCCATAAAAAATGGGAAAATTAATCTTTAGAAGTTTTACAACCATTTTTGTAGGCGCAGCGGAAGTTGAACTAGCTGATGTATTAGCAGATTGAAAAGTTTGATTAATCAATAAGAAATCACGTTTTAAACATTTTAAGTCATTATAGGCTTTATCTACAGCAAGCTGCATTTCATCATTTTGCGAAATCAGTATCGTCAATTAAAGATTTGACAGTATTACGCGCTGATTAAAAGTCATTATAAGTGCTATCAACAGAATCTGCTCTCACTGCTGTTTCGTGCGCTTGCTCCGAGTGCAGTAGTTCGTTTTAAATTAGCTTTAGTTAATTTTTCTGACATTTTAAAAATTATATCAAATTAAAATTCGAAATGCGTTAAAAAATATTCAAATATATTGCATTTCATCTTTCAATAAATGCTGATACTTTAACATATGCCTGTTAATGATCGATAGACAAGAATAATTATACCTACACAAAAAGTGTATGCAATTTTATTTATAATTTGATACAAAAAAATCAAAATTGTTACAGTAGTGAAGCCACAAAATAAATAACAAAATATCGATAGTACAATGTTCTGCGAGTCGTACTTGCCAAATAAATGCAATATGGCAAAGCAAAATAAATAAATTGTATTATTTAGGATCAATAAAAATATCTATATATATATATATATATATATATATATATATATATATATATATATATATATATATATAGATATATATAGATATAGATATATATATATATATATATGTATATATATATATATATATATATATATATATATATATATATATATATATATCTATATATATATATATATATATATATATATATATATATATATATATATATATATATATATATATATATATATATTTCCAATTTTCTGAATTCCGAAATTATTTTTTTTTTGTATATATATATATATATATATATATATATATATATATATATATATAGTGTGTACGAAATTGGTTATGAAAGTATTGGGATCTCGGAAACCGTGATAGTTACAAAAACGTTTAAATGGAGAAAGTTTTAGACAATTATGTTTGTAATTTAACGCCGTTTTGCTCGCGATTCTATCTTTTTTAGTTTTTGAGATATTTTGAAAAAACCAAAAAACTGCATTTTCGAAAAAGTCCTATAATTTATTTATGAAAATTTTCAAAATCTGTAAGAACATTATTAAGGCAACTTTTTACGTAGAGTGCACCTATTAAGTCAGATTTTACATACGACGTTTCGATTTTCTAGAACCATCATCAATTTTTTTTTTATGGCCGCTGAGTTCGATTTTAACAGTTTTGAAAAGAGTATTTCTTTAGCTTTTCAACGGTGTATCACACTTTGTAATTAGGTTATTACTAAAGGTGCAAAAAGTGCGTAGAGAAAATATTTAAACGTTTTTTGGAATTATCAAAGTAAAAAATTCAAAATTAATAGTGTTAAAAGGCAATATGTAATTCAACATCCAGTTTTACAAAAAATTAGTAAAAACTACTCAATAACATTGCGCAATGTTCACAAATGTTCAAATCACCAGCCGCAGATAACACTAACATCTTTGCTCAAGTAGGCTTTGGTTTTGAAATAATAGAATACTTTTAATCTGTCAAAAATGCAACGTTTAAGTTTTATTTAACATTCATCGCTGTTTTAATAAGGATTACAATGGCGTTAAACCTTTCTAATGAAGAAATGTTTGATATGTTAGTGTGTTATATTAAAAATGAAAGAAATGCAAACAGGGCCATGGATGTGTATTTTGACACGTACACCGAAAGACGGCAGCCTGGCAGAACTTATTTTCAAACGCTGGTTAGAAACTTGCTTGAGTTTGGCAGTTTTAATAAGATTCGCACAAAGAAGTATGCAAAAGACAACGAGCAACGCAATAGGCAAATCCTAGAATATTTTAATGAAAATCCGACTTCATCTACAAGAAGAAGCGAAACAGAACTTCAAATTCCAAAATCTACCGTTCATGGCGTCTTAAAAGTAACTAAATATCGTCCTTACAAGCCAACAATTGTGCAAGGACTTCAAGCAGGTGATTTCGAAAGAAGAATTGTTTTTTGTAATTGGTATATCAATAGATGTCGAGAAAATCCCGCTTTTTGCAATAAAGTCATTTGGTCAGATGAGACTCATTTTACAAACTGTGGCATTTTTAATAAAAAATCACCATTATTGGGCTATTGAAAATCCGCAACTACGCGATCCACGCAGGCTGCAAGAGCGATTTGGTTTTAATGTGTGGTGCGGGATGCTTGGTAAGATAAACATAGTCTAATTGAATTGCTTATAATTCAATATTTTCCATTACTTTTTAGGAAATCGTCTCATTGGTCCCTTTATTTTTGATCAGACACTGACAGGCCCAAGATACCTTGCCATGTTACAGAATCAAATAGTTCCTGCCATTCGAGAAGCTGTGCCAGATGATCAGTTTAATAGCTTGTGGTTTCAGCAAGACGGTTGTCCTGCACATAACAGCAGGGATGTACAAACCTTTTTAACAACAACTTTTGGTGAAAACGTAATATCCAACAGTGGTCCTGTCCGCTGGCTAGCTAGATCCCCGGATATCACGCCGTTGGATTTTTATTTATGGGGATGTGCGAAAAATGAAATATACGAATTTGACCCCCCAGAAAATAGGCAAGTTCTTGAGCAGCGAACCCGAAATATTCTAGAAAATATAAATAGAAATACCATTCAACGGGTAATCAGAACAGTTGAAAGGAAATGCGGACACTGCATAGAAAAAAACGGTCAACATTTTTAATCC
This sequence comes from Kuschelorhynchus macadamiae, assembly GCA_030620095.1. Lineage (NCBI taxonomy): Eukaryota > Metazoa > Arthropoda > Insecta > Coleoptera > Curculionidae > Kuschelorhynchus > Kuschelorhynchus macadamiae. Next base: position 202,622 of record JAUTXW010001552.1, read on the forward strand.
TAGTATTATGTAGCATTTTTTTATTAATTTTATTGAGTAGGTAGTTCATACTGATTTTCTGTTAATTCTTGTAAGGTTAGTACTTTTAAATCGCCATGAACGGTTGACTTCAGAATGTGAAGTTCTGTTTCAATTCTTCTTATGGAAAAAACCAGATTTTCATTAAAATATTCTAATATTTGCCTATTCCATTCCTTGTCATACTTGCATACTTTCTGTTGCGATTCTTAAAATTGGCTAACCCTAGCAAGCTTCTAATCAGTGCAGCGCTTGAAAAGAAGTTCTGTCGACAGTCGTTCTTCGGGGTACATTATGTGCAGTGCACATAATATTAATGTAACTGAGTAGAACTTACTGATTTTATGCAGAATTTAATGTCCAATTTAAAAATATTGCTATTTGAAACTATTAAATTTTAATTTATATCGATAATTCGAAAAAATGTTTAAACAGTCTTATTTCAAACGCAAAGCCTACTTGGGCAAAGATGCTAGTGTTATATGCGGGTGGTAGTTTGAACATGTGTGAACATTGTGCAAGAATCAATTATGTTATTAAGTAGTTTTTACTGATTTTTTGTAGAACTGGATGTTAAATTACAATATATTGCTATTTAACACTATTAATTTTTAACTTTTTACTTTGATAATTCCAAAAAACGTTTAAATATTTCCTCTACGCACTTTTTGCACCTTTAGTAATAACCTAATTACAAAGTGTGATACACCGTTGAAAAGCTAAAGAAATACTCTTTTCAAAACTGTTAAAATCGAACACAGCGGCCATAAGAAAAAACAAAATTGATGATGGTTCTAGAAAATCGAAACGTTGTATGTAAAATCTGACTTAATAGGTGCACTCTACGTAAAAAGTTGCCTTAATAATGTTCTTACAGATTTTGAAAATTTTCATAAATAAATAAATTATAGGACTTTTTCGAAAATGCAGTTTTTCTGTTTTTTCAAAATATCTCAAAAACTAAAAAAGATAGAATCGCGAGCAAAACGGCGTTAAATTACAAACATAATTGTCTAAAACTTTCTCCATTTAAACGTTTTTGTAACTATCACGGTTTCCGAGATCCCAAAACTGTCATAACCAATTTCGGACACACTGTATATATATATATATATATATATATATATATATATATAATACAAAAAAATAATTTCGGAATTCAGAAAATTGGAAATCAATTAATAACTAATTTGTTACGAAATAGTCCCCAAATTAATAAATAAAAAGTAGGAAAAGAAAAACAAACGCAAAGTTTCTCAGACATATATAATATATAAGAAACAATTAACGGCCATTCGGAAAAAATATTCTGCTTAAAGGTAACTTATTAAAGTATAGGGTCAAAAAAACATTATACTGATAAGCCTTTAAGCGTTTTCCGTCACCTCTATCGGCATAATTGACGATTATTATAGTAGTACGGTAACAGTCTATAAAATATGTAGAAAAGATTAACACCCATATTCACCAAAGAAGTTTAAATTTAGACCAGGTCTAACTTCACCATTAAAGGTTTAAGATGACATATGCAACGTTTAAACAAATAATTTTTGTAAATGCCACAATTACAAATTGACAGTGACATATGCAAAACATAACTGGTAAACTAACAGTTTCAGTTATCATGGTAATTAGATCTGGTCTAACTCTTAAACCTTTTTAGTGAATACGGGGGATAAAGTAGGATAATGTCGAGTGTTATTCAAATCATAGCCGTACGATTATGGTCTACAAAGAATATATAAAAAAATAACATAAAAAGTAGACAAAATATCACAACCTGACATATAGCCTATTACAAAATTTCTACTCGACGAGAGTCTATTACGTGCGCGCTATCTTCAAATATCTGTATCCGTCGTGACTATGTCAAAACGTACTTTTTGTACATTTTTACCTTTCGGACGCTATATCTCGGAAATGTTTTCAGATAAACTTTTGAAATTTGAAATCGATACGTTTTCGCTCGATAATAGTAGGTCGGGGAAAAATGCTTCTATGGTGTCAATCGCAGAGGATAAATAGGCACATCTTTTCGTAAAAATAAAACTTTTTGATAGAGTTAGTATAAACTGAGCGGTTGCGTCCGATATGGGCAACGAAACCCCGTTGAAACACGGTTCAGGTCTCGAGGTTAATTTTTTTCGCATATTTCGCAAAATCTTGAGAAAGTTTAAAAACCAGCAATATCGGAGCACGGCATGTCGCCTTGGTTAATACAGGACGAGCCGTTTAAAATTAAAATTTGAACTTTATGGCATGTTCTCGGCCAGTGCGTCACGTAGTATCTAAACGGTTCATTCCCGGTAAATAGTAAATACACCAAATAAACCCATATGATATCTCTAGAGAATGGTATTACCTTCAGCCCGATCGTTAATAAGGCTGATTTTTGAGAAATTGTTGAAATGTTCCACGCACAGGTTGGCTTTCAGTAGGAGGGTTTCGATACCACGTGGGGCAAAAATGAATGGCCAGAACGAAAGCTTCATAATTTTTTCTACAAGGGATATATTTACTTTTTTTGTTCCAAATCAAGAAATTGAATAATATTTAGTTTTAAAAAAAATATCAAGTTTTATTTTGAAACTTCTATCAACTGAAAAGCCGTAAAAGCATCGGGTTGCCTCTGACAAAAACCAGAGTAACTCACTATTCGGTTCGATTCGTTAATTCGAATAACCAATTCATATGAATAAACAACCACATTTTCATGCATTTCTATGTTCGATAATACACAAGAAATAAAAGGTTTGTTGCGGACGAATGGTCCGCCGAAGCAAAGTCTACTTGATTATTTGTGGGAAAGACATAATCGCCGCGCAACGAGTCATACAGACGAACGGAACCCTTCACACTATGCGGACGAATCGACGATTGTACAAATAGCGAGTAGCGGGCTTAAAGCCGCTGTCAGAATTTAATGAGTATATATTTAGATAATTTAAATTTAAAATAAAGGCCTCAAAAACTATTCTTTGTGTGTTTTTGAAATTTGCATATTGAAATTTGAATGTTTTTGAGAATGTAGCTACAATTTGAGGTGCAATACTTTCCCCAATTTTGTAAAATATCTTAGAAAATTAGTTATTTTCGGCGTATGGTAAATGTCGATATTCGTTTGATACACGTGCTATTCGATTACCTTTTTTGGATTAGTTGGAGCAGGTAAATGCATGTCTGTAATTGGTTAGAGGATAGATGCATTTTTCATTATAATATAGCCGGAGATATTTTGACACTGTGGCAGGTTTTCAGTTTACGGGTTCAAATTTTCTAAATTTTGTGTGCTTTTATGGTAGTATATATTTAACAAAGGGAGTGTAATATGGTAAATACGAATTTCATTATTACACTGTTCGAATAAGGAGCATATATCATGTTATATAGGGGCAGTAAGTATTTGGTAGGATTTTCGACATTCCGTTAGGGTTCTTATACTATATATTACCAGACTGGTAGATATTGTTCAGGGCTCATTAAAGCCCATTACTCACTATTCGTTCATTCGTTGATTCATCCGCAAAATATGGAGGACCCGTTAGTCCGCGTACAATTGGTCCGCATCAAATATTTTATTTTTTTATGTATTGTTAAACACTGAAATGCGTAAAATCCATGAGAACGAATTAAATAAAAATTGATGAATAGTGTGAATGCAATATTGTTCCATCCCTTGATACACTTATTCGTTCATTCAAGTAAATTGACGAATCGAATTAACGAATCAAACCGACGAATCGAACCGAATAGTGAGTGGCTCTTACGTAGGAGGTCTAATAGTTCTTATTATGGAATTTATGGGCGGATAAGTACTGATAAAGCATACATTATGTTATACAAGGGTAGTAGTATAAACAGGAGTGTAATGGCAAACATTTTTTAAAAACCTAAGTTGTGTTTTGTCGACTTTTTATTATTTTTAGGTTACGAAATATTTTTGAAAGAAATTATGTCTTGGAAGTTTGTATGTATTGTATAACAAAATTTGGATCACTAATAACTTGAAAACGACCAAACTGATTCGTTTCAGAATTGCACCAAAAATAGACTAGGTCAGTGTCTCAGGGAATTTGGGTATCATAGACAAAGATCTTTCATTTTTTTAAGGCGTATAAGGGCATAAAAAATTAATATTTTGAGAACGCAAAATCGATACTAGTTAAATTGAAAACAGAAATAGTTGGGGTAAATGCTCTAATGGAAAAATAGTGGAAGTCATTGGCGAAGATACTTGATTTTTTTTGATCATACATATTTAAAATAAAATTGAGATAATATTTCGAAACACGTCAAATGTATTTTTTGATACTTTGGCAGGTTTTCAGTATAAAATTAAAGCGTATATTATGATATGCAGGAGAAGTATGTATTTTTTTTCTTTAGAAATTCTGGTTTAAGAGCTGTAATTTTTTCCTAGTGAAATATTCTGGTATAAGACAATTTTTTTCTGACGAAACAAGTTTTTTTTAAATGGAAAAATCCACATTGCGTGAAAATCATACGCAATTTTCCCAAAAGATAAATGTTTGGTGTAGTATATAGGGTGCAAAAATAATCGGTCCCTGCTTCATGGAAGACACATTAACTGGAGAAAGATATTTGAATCTTTTAAGGTCCGAATTTTTCCGAGCTATTGCAGAACTATTTCCGAATAACCGTAAGTTTCTTACTTTACCTGCTGTATTATGTATTTAAACTTGATTTTTTAGGTAATGGTGCACCAAATGATGAAATATGGTTTCAGCAGGATGGTGCTCTACCGTATTTTGCTTGGAATGTTCGGAAATATTTAGATGTTTTTTTGGAAGATGGATTGGACGTAGGGGTACAATAGAGTGGCCACCTCGGTCTCCGGGTGGGCACACCTTAAAAATGTGGTGCATAAAACTAAGCCCAATGACCTCGAGCATTTAAAGAAGCGAATAAAAATCGAATGTAGATGAATCGAGGAGGCTGGCTTTTTAGTGTATTATATGTTTTCCCACATTATTTGGCCTACTGTCAGGAAGTAAATGTCCAACATTTTAAACAACCTACTTAGTTTCATTAATTTATTGGTTGTTGTATTAGGTATTTATTTCTTGTATGGTATTGTTTGTACTTGATACCTATACCAAGTAATAAAAAAAATAATACAAATACATTATTAACTTTGGCAACACTGTGTAGGGAAGTTAAAATTAGGAGTACATCGCTAGGTGTTCAAAAATGTTCAATGCCTAAGTGTATTTTTAATTAACCATATTTCTAAGTTATGCTTTAAAGTGTATATGTTTTTATTCACCCTGTATTAAAGATTAAAGTTTCAAAGTTGGACGTATCCGTAGCATATGAAAAAATGAAATCTGCATGCCCCGTCTTTTTTTGGCAGTGATATTAAATTTTGGTTTATCAATAAGCCCACGTAGCTTTTAGTTTTCCCAGTACAATACAACAAAATTTCAACTCTGCCTATGACTTCAGAAAGTAGAAGGACTGACCTATCAGGAAAAAAAACTTTGTTAAAATCGGTTGAATAATAACATAAATATATACAAATCAGTTTAATCAGTCGGCAAACATGAGTGATGGCTTTGGAGCTGAAGAAGTTACAATGTTAATTGCTCTTAAACAGTTTTAATCAACGAAATCAACTGATTGTTCTCGATAAACTGTGAGTAATAAGAAAGAACATTCATAGAAATGTAGCTAAATGTATTAAACGGAAAATTTTATTTTTAACAATAGACAAACCTACCGAAAAAAACCACAAAATTAAATCGCATTTTTTATATATTTTATTATGTGAAACAATTAATTATATAATTTTTATCAAAATGCATAGTTTTTTTCTAAAATATCCCAACAATTTAAATTCAGAAAAAACGTATCTACTATTAATTTTTTTCTACTCAAAAACGGCAACATCCCAGGATTCAACGAACGTATGACAATATCGATTCGCAAATATAGCAGTTGTAATTGTTTTGTTTTTATTGCTTCCACTTCCACCTGGCTTAGTCTCTTGTTGTGTGAGATAATTCCATACCGATTTAATACGTGGTTTATACAAATAATGAATATGTAAACATGTTTTTTATTTATGGACAATGCAGGCAGAATACCAGTGCAGGATACGGGAGGTGTAAACGTTCTTTAAAATGATCGTGGACCTCAGGGACAAATAGCACCCGAACGCAAGGAATATAGTTTAGTTCTACTGGAGCATTTACTTTAAGTTTTTCAAATATTTTTCCTAATGTGTGAATTACCTACCTAGTGCTATAAATTATGTGAAAGCAAAAACACTCTGTTAACTCATGTTTTACTAAAATCAATTAATAAAGAAAATTTCATGGATTTTACTGGTCTCATAGTATCTTATCCGAGACTCTATGCAATCTATAGAATAGAGTTTGGGGACACTCTGTGCCTTATAATACCGTCTATATGTATTTAAAAGTTCAAAAGCAAAGGAATTTATCAAATGTTTGATTAATTTACACTTACATATGACCTTATTAGATCGGACCCTATTTCCCTTCAAAAATAATTTTCTTAAAATAAACCAATGTCATTATAGTTAATAGAAATGTGGTATTAGTACATTTCACCATTTTTGAATAACGTGACAAAACAGTAAGCAACAAACTGCCAAAAATATTCCAAGATATTGCCTAGACTGGAAAACACCAATACATATTAACGATAAAATAATTTCTTTAAAAAAATACACAATGTTGAAAATTGTAATGTTTTACCTTATCTTCTTTACCACGCTGTACAAAGCCAAAAAAAATTAACTTGATGCTGCGGATTCTACATAAAACAAGCTTTTGGAATTCGAAGAGCTAAGTTAAATCATTATTTAGCCACTGCCAAGATTACCTCACAGTATAAGGTCGATCGTATGACGATGCCAAGCCTAGCCAGGAACACTAATGTTTATACCAATTTATATTACGGTGAATATGTTTAAACATATGCAATAAAATGTTCATACAAAGAATGGTAATGTATTTCCAGTATTAGTTTCTAAGCAGTATAAAGAAATTACTTTTATTGCAAAATAGTAAAATATAAACTAAAATACTTAAAGTCTCAGATCAGATTTCACCAGTAACAGTTTTAGTTAGCTATGGCAAACCCGATCGACAACTCCACATATTAGAACATCCCACTGTGGTATTAGACCATCCCACTTTCGTTGTTAAGGGATCCTCATAGTAAAAAAGTATAATAGTCTACAGTAAACATTGTTACAGGGTCACATGACCGGCGTGGCTTAAAAACCAGTAGCGGGTCGTGAAACTACAATAAATTTTAACATTAAAGAAATTAATTTGCTAAAAAATATTTTATTAGATACCAAGCTTTTCTTAGCGTCACTACTGTTTGTGTTTTAATTTATTATTGTGTATTTGTTGATATGGCTCAAATCTTCTAATTATATGTTGCCTTACTTTAAGAAGCAGCGTTCTAAAGGTGCGGTGACATTAGAAGAACATTAATTTTTTAAATATTTAATAAATAAGTTTTATTTACTTTATCTTGGACATTGCGAAACTAGGAGCTTTAGTTGACCTAACCATGGTGCGGCAATGTGAGTTTTTAAAAAAAATGGCCGTTTAAGTTTGGAATTTTCTTTTAATCACTAAGTAAACAGCAAAATTTCCTTTTCCAGAAGACATGTCTAATGGAAGATACCTTATTCACTTATTTTGGGTCACATGACGTATTGACCAATCCGGTTCAGTATAATAGAACGTTTATTTCGTCGGGTGTCATGTGAGAATCTTCAGAAGCAAAATGATACAAAAAAGACTCTGAGGTGATTTTTTTGCCGATCAGAATAGTTTTTCCTATCAGAAAATTAAACTAAATATGCTATGCTATATTAAAATAGTCGAAGTGCGTCTCACGCTCAAAAAAACGTACTGCGATTTCGAAAATCACTAGATTTTGGATGAAATCTGGGAAAAGTTTCGGGTGATTTCGCGCCTTTTTTTAATTTTCATTTGAGTTGGGCCAATTTTTTATATAAGTGTTGTCAGGTAAAGGAATTTAAATGGTGATTCTTTGGGTATTAAAAGTAAAAATGTGTTCGTAAACATGTTCTAAACTGGTTAGAATTTAAGATTTAGGATATTGAAAATTATAAGAAATCTTTTATTTTTTAAATTTTAGCTATTAACATGGAAAAACAATATTCTATTCTATTCTATTCGTATCTACGGAAGCGTAGAAGGGCCACAATTTTTTTTATTTTTTAATTCTGAGTTTAAAGTCGGAATTTAACAAAATTCTGAGTTTAAAGTCAGAATTTAACAAAATTCTTCAAAATTATATATATATATATATATATATATATATATATATATATATATATATATATATATATATATATATATATATATATATATATATATATATATATATATATATATATATATATATATATATATATATATATATTATATATATGTATATATATATATATATATATATATAATGTGTTTTCATTCCGGGTGTACATCCGTTCACTACTGTCGTTCTGAAAAGAACAGTTATGCTGACGTTTCGCCAAAATCACATTTGGCATTTTCGAAGCTTTCTTTCTCGCGTCCGAATAGAGACTGAATATATATATATATATATATATATATATATATATATATATATATTATATATGTATGTATATATATATATATATATATATATATATATATATATATATATATATATATATATATATATATATATATATATATATATATATATATATATATATATATATATATATATATATATATATATATATATATATATAGTGTTATATTCGAGGTAATATTTATTATGTCTTACATATACTTTTTAAAATTTTGTTTATGTTATGAATTAGTAAATAAAAACACTAATATAACTAAATTTCACAGAGGTAGTTAAATATACAAATGACAGTTGGATGGTGGTGGGTTAACTTGGCGTGCCGAGTTTACACGCCAAGCTATTTTTTAATGTGGTATGTATTTTTATACTTTTATCATGAACCTAGCCTAGGTATACCTAGTGCAGATTGAATATTACGTAGGTAAGTACTATATTAAGTTATTTTATATGGACAAATTACGCTTGTCATATTTTATAAATATACATTAAAAGGTTCACAAAATAAAAAAGGTAATACCAAACGATAAATAAGTCTTAAGAAATGGTTCATATATGTTTCAACGATTTAAGGGTGTCTAGCGAAACATACTGACAGAGCTCCTCCTCTGTTTCAGGGTGATTCAAGTTGAGTGTCCTATTAGAAATATCTGGAGAATCAACGAATAGGATGTTTTGAGAATTTTGCTTTGGCCATAGATGAACATGATATACTCTCATTATAAAATATTTTAAATTGCGCGGTGTTGCCGCTTCTACCTCAAACCGGAGGCATCATCCGTTTTTTAAATGAAATGCCCTATATTTTATTAAATTTTTATATTTTTCTAAAAAATCCAAGTACTTATTGAGTTACTTTTCTCATGCCTAAATTTAACTGTTTTCGAGAAAATGGTGCTAGAACAATGACAATTTTGAACCTTTGAAGCTCGAGAAATCTCAAACGAGTTTACTTGCAACGAAATGGATTTCACTTATCTGTCTTAATATTTAATTGTCTATCTCCTGACACCAATTTCAGGTTTGGCAGGAGACGCCAAAAATGCATTTCGTTAATTTCTGACTTTAAACTCAGAATTTAGTTAAATTCCGACTTTAAACTCAGAATTTAGTTAATTTCTGACTTTAAACTAAGAATTTAGTTAAATTTCGACTTTAAACTCAGAATTTTGTTAAATTCTGACTTTAAACTCGGAATTTAGCTAAATTCTGACTTTAAACTCAGAATTTAGTTAAATTCCGACTTTAAACTCAGAATTTTGTTAAATTCCGACTTTAAACTCAGAATTTTATTAAATTCTGACTTTAAACTCAGAATTTTGTTAAATTCTGACTTTAAACTCAGAATTTTGTTAAATTCTGACTTTAAACTCAGAATTTTGTTAAATTCTGACTTTAAACTCAGAATTTTGTTAAATTCTGACTTTAAACTCAGAATTTTGTTAAATTCCGACTTTAAACTCAGAATTAAAAAATAAAAAAATTTGTGGCCCTTCTACGCTTCCGTACGTATCTAATAGCGCTCGCTTAGTATTCTAGTTACAAAAAAACATGTTTTCTCAGTTCCGTCGGTTAGTCTGTATGTCTGTCCGCTACAAAGCTCTAGAACTGCTTGTCCTATTTAATTCAGGTTTTGATTAAAAATTAAAGGTCATATGATGATGCCGTGGTAACATTTTGGTAAAAATCCAATATGGCTGAACAAAATGGCGGTTTATTGAAATGTTAAAAAAAATATTACTAAGAAACTGCTTATCCATTTTATCCAAATTTTGCAGAACACTTAGGTTTGACATGACCATCAACTGATAAGTTTTACTACAAATCCAAAATGGCGGCCTAATAAAATATTGTGTGTTAATGCAGAAAACTACTACATCGAATATGTTCAAATTTTGCTCAAAAATCAAATATTATATAGGGATGAACTGGTAAAAATGTTGAGACAAATTCAAAATGGGGGAACAAAACAGTGGCCTAATTAAATGTTTAAAAATATCTGAGTACTTATCGGATTGATTGATGACATTCCCATTTTAAATATTTATTACTAAAAATGTATGACTTAATATCGATTTTTAATCAAATCTGTATAAATATTAAAATTCGCTTGCATTCTGGGCATTCCTACTCTCATTTTTAAAATATTTACTAAAAATGTACGATATGTATTTTCAAATACCCCCAGATTCATACTTTCTTTCAGCCAAATCTAAACAAATGTTAAAATTCCGCCGCCATGTTGGCATTACAATCTTGAATTTTTAAAATGTTGACAAAAATTCATGATGTGCAGTCTTAGATACCCCTAAATGCCGAATTTCAATCAAATCTGCAAAAATTTTAAAATTAGTCTGCTATGGTGGTGCCGCCATTTTTAATTCTCAAATATTGACTAAAATTTCATAACTTTTATTCTTAAATACTTCTAGATACTGATATTTCAGCGAAATCTGTACAAAGGTTGTTGTGCATTCTTAAATAATCCCCACAAATGTTAAAATCATCCGTCCGACCTGTTGACATTGTCATTTTGACACCGCTATTTTGAGTTTTTAAATGCTGACATTTTTAAATTTTCCTAGGCACTGATTACAAGTTACAGAGTTACAAAATTCGTCGGCCGTATTGGCGCCGCCATTTTGGATTTCTAAACGTTGTCTAAAAAAATTTGGATTTTTTATATCCGAAAGTGTATGTATGTCAAATTTGAAAATAATCAGTAATGGAAGTGATGAAAAATCCATTACAAGATTTGAACCAGGCATACAAACATACAATCAGACGAATAGGAAGGCAATAAGAGCGCGTTAAAAGCATTGATTTTAGTTTAAAACTCTAACACCCGTGTTCACTAAAGGTCCAACTTGACAGTTACAGGTTTAAGATGACATTCTCAACCACTGAACAAATAATTTTTCCAAATGTCACAATTACAAAATGATAGTGACATAAGGCAAACATAACTAAAAACTAAAGTTAAATAATATATAAATAACTCATTTCCTTTCAAACTTACCTAACTTAATGGTTTAATTTTAGATAGTGAAGTAGAGAACGATTATTTCCTTGAAAAAAAATATTCTTTGTAAAAAAATACCTATTTGCCTCATTAAGTAATATATAAGAATCCTTCTTTTTGTCAACGATAATGAAGCATGGCCCATTTCTCCATTTTCGTACATCAAATATTTTAACAGGTTGGCATTTTGTTTCGCCATATTGAATTCATACCAATATTTTACCATATTTTTTATATCAGACGTATTTTTGTGGAAAATTAAATAAAATTAAAGTTAATCGAGTAAGTGGATTTTTTAGCTATACCGGAACAGACCGACCGACCGACAGTAATGGAAAAATATGACGATTTGTAAAAACCCTGAACGATAATTTTTTTACGATTAATGATATTTCCTTATGCGGGGAGTGAAAACTCATGCCGTCACTGGCATTCGTCAACAAATGGCCACGCCTTGGGCATGGGCCATCCCCACTTCTTGTTTTATCGTAAACATTGGTAGTATGTGAAAAATAGGGGAACCATGTTGGCGCATACCCCTAATGTGATTTATGAATGAGTTGTGATCTTTACTTTAATTCTTACTCTAAGGTTAAATCAGTTAAAAAATGTCAAAACAACATTTAAATATCATGACAAACAAATGGGTAAATTTCCCTCGTTATGATTGTTTTCCATTGCTAGGAATAGAGAAGTGTGACTCACTTTAGTTCAGTAACATAGTCACAGTTTATATGTGGTACATATACAGTCTTTTTAAACACGTTTATGAGGCGCCATTTTGTTCCATTATATTGGATTCCTACCAAAAATTTTGCAGTTTCTTTCGATCCTCGTATCCACACTTGATTTTTGGGCATAATTTAAAATAATTTCAATATGCAGTTTTTACATTGACAGATACATCCATTTTGTTACGTCATGTTGAATTCGTACCAGTTGAACACATTTTTACGTTGACTTTTTAAACATTTTATTTGGCCGCCCTTTTGTTTCGCCATCCTACATTCATATCACAACATTACCAGTTTATCTCTATATCAGTCTTAATTCTTGCACAAAAATTGATATTAATTTAATAAGTGGTATTTTCAGGCTAATTTTTTAAATATCTTATTGGGTCGCTATTTTGTTTTGCTACCTTGAATGAATATGAATCAAACCTTATTATTTCATTCCTATGTAACACTTGGTTTTTGTGCAAAATTTGATACAAATTGGATAATTAGATTTTAGTAATAATTTTTTAATATTGTTCCGTCATATTGGTTGCTATACCGCGAACTGACAGACAGACAGAGAGACCGACAGACGGAATTGATAAAACATATTTTATGGCACCTAGGGACGCTAAAACGTGAAGTTGATTCCAACATAATACTTAATGTTTGTGCAAAATTTGAGATAAAATGGATAAGTAGTTTTTTTTAATAATAATTTTTTTAACGTTTCATTAGGCCGCCATTTTGTTTCGCCATATTGGACTTTTATCAAAATATTACCAAATCATCCCCATATGATTGATAAAATATATTTTTTGGCATCTAGGGACGCTAGAACGTGAAGATATGTAAAACCTGAAAGGGTGATTTTTTCATTTTATTTGGCCGCCGTTTTCTTCATTTTGAATTAGTACCATAACTTTTGTAGTTGATCCCTACACCACAAATAGTTATGACGCATATTTTGAAATCAATCCTATAGCAGTTTTTTCAGGTTGAATTTTTAAATATTTTATGAAGCTGCCATTTTGTTACGCCATCTTGGATTCGTCCAAAAAGTTTTCCAGTTGATTCCAACATGTACAGAATTTGGGATAATTTGACTAAGTAGCCTTTAATAATAATTTTTTTTACTATTTCACTAGGTCGCCATTTTGTATCGCTTTATTGGATTTTTACCAAATTGTTACCAGTTCACCCCAAGTAGTTTTTTAGCTATTCCGCGCGAACAGACCGACCGACGGAATTGCGAGAACACGTTTTTCTGCATCTAGGGACCCTGAAACGTCAAGACCAGAAAAAATCTCGGAGGATGATTTTTTCACGATTACAATACTTCCCTTTTACGAGGGAAGTAAAAATCTTTTGCCGTTCTTTTTGACAAGCAGTTTATTTGAAAATATGCTGCTAAAACTAGATATCCGAATTTAGCACTTGTGGATCCAAAGCATAGTTCTTTCTGTAGAAATGACAAATATGGCTCTCCAGTTAAGTTATTGCCAAACAATATTGACACAATCACTTTCTTCTTAATAATTCCAGAATAAACATTAGCTTTAACGGCATTTTTTTCCACTAAGATGGTCATGCGTAACGAGTTTATGACATTTTTATCAACTAAATCCATCATCTTCCGCCAATTCTTGTTTATGAACCATGCGAGCAATGCGTAATTTGATTTTTATATTTTTGATGTTTAAAACGATCTGACACCAATGGCGTATTAAATAAAAGTAATAACTGTTTTGGTGTTAACGGAATCTGCTTGTGGAATACTAATATGTAAAACATATTTGCCAAAATATCTAAATTATTGATTTGTGCCTGAAATTAAGAAAGAAACTATTGCAGTGCAGGCAGTGTTTAGAGTTTATCATTAATTTGGATTGAATAATGATTATTCACTGCTAGTAGAAAATAAAATATGCCATCTCCGGATTTAAGGAAGACTGGTACTATTAATCCCCGGCTGTAAATTTTTAAAAGGCGGCAGAATGGTTTACAGGAGGTAGAATGGCTCCAGGAAATAACATTATATAATATTAAAGGAAGGTATAGTCTATCTAAAGTCACCATTTATAAAAATAAATTTATTCCAAACAGCGGACCTTCGCGACACAGTCAACGTGGACTCATTATAAAATTTGTGGAAACAGAGTCAAGCACTTTGATTGGTTATATCCGTAATTTAATTGGTTAGATTTTTGGAGACGTTGATTTAACAAAAGATGCACAAAAAAGATATATTTTAAAATATTTGCGTCGCCTGCACTTGTTCAGAGATCTCGGATCATTGTCAATACCGTAGAATAAAAATTTCCTTTTATTGTATTGAATGTTTTACTTACCTTGTAAAAGGGAAGTATTGTAATCTGAAAAAATTACCCTTCGAGATTTTTTTTGATCTTTACGTTTCAGGGTCCCTAGATAAATATTTTTTCTCAATTGCGTCGGTCGGTCTGTCTGTCGAACTGTCTGTTCGCGGCATAGCTAAAAAACTACTTAACAGATTGACTTCAAATTTTAGTCAAATATTAAGGGTCATATGGGAATGACCTGGTAATATTTTGGTAAAAATCCAATATCGCAAAACAAAATGGCGGCCTGGTGAAATGTTAAAAAAAATATTACTAAAAAACCACTTATCCAACTTATCTCAAATTTTGTACAAAAATCAAGTAGTATTATGTAGAAATCATCTGGTAAAGTTTTGGTACAAATCCAAGATGGCGAAACGAATTGGCGGTTTAAAAAAATATTTAAAAATTCAGCTTGAAAAACAACTTAACGGACTGATTTCAAATTGTGTACCATAACTTATTGTGGTATAAAGATGAACGAGTAAAACTGTGGTTCGAATTCAAGATGACTGAACAAAATATTTGTAATCGTGAAAAAACCAATCTCTCAGGTTTTGCATATTTTCAGGTTTTACCGATTTACTAGATGTCAAAAAAATACGTTTTATCAATTCCGTCGGTCTGTATGTCAGTTCGCGGCATACCTTAAAAACTACTCATCAGATCAACCTCAAATTTTAGTCAAAAATTATAAGTCATATATGGATGACCTGGTTCACCTGGCAATATTTTAGTAAAAATCCAATATGGAAAAAACAAAATGGCGTCCTAGTAAAATATTAAAAAAATTATTATTAACCAGATGAAATCAAAAAAACTAATTGAAAAAATGTTAAATGCGAATAAATAACAAAAAGGAAAGTACTAATAATTAATCTGTTTTACAAAAATAAGTTCAAATTTCTATCAGGCCGCCCATGCTTCACAATGAAATCGCCGACTGTTGAAGGATATTTAGTTTTTATGTTATCTGAATTGACTTTAGATGCACTTTATAAGCTTGTGTTATATGAAAGTGAATATCTATATGAGCTCAGTGTCAGACACCCCTGGAACAAAATTCTAAATACTCCACATGTTATATGAAGGGTCCTTTGGTCGGATTTTTTTTCCTGGATTGTATGCCATGATAATTGAAGAATCACTAGTATAATGAGTTTATTATGGAACAGTTGTGTATAACAATATAATTTCTGTTTTAGTCTATTCCGAAGTTAAAAGTTTTGGTACATTTTTCAGAATTTTTTGGTTCAGTTTAGTTTGTAAAAACAATTCTAAAAATCGGTAAATTTCATTTAAGCGAAACTTTTTTCGATACGAATCTTTCTTTTTATTAGGCCCAATTTAATTCCGGATAGACATTCAAACTGTTGAGCTAAAACTTTAGCAGCTTTTGTAACTTCAGTAGTTTTGTTATACTGGCTTTCAAAAGGAGTACATTTTCACAAAATTTCATCTTAGTGTAGTGTGTGTAGTGAAAAATTAATACATTTTTATTTTATTTTGTTTGTTTGGAGGATTAAATAGGTGCAAAAAAAAACAACTTGGTGGATTTTTAGATATCCCTCCAAACTTTCCAGATACGAATTCTTTTTATAAAAATGTGCGTTTAACATACCAAACGATATGGCAAAACAAAACGTTTACGAGTACAAAATAGAAAAATTCAAAAAATGTTTCGTTGTGTAAAAATACTAGTTCTACAGGGTGGACCCGAAAGTCGAGCCATAGTTACGCAAATCAATTAAAATGAATATTTATGGTTCTTAGGTTTAAGAGTTAGACCAGATCTATTTGCCATGGTACTTAAAACTTTTAGTTCGCCAGTTATGTTTCGCGTATGTCACCGTCATTTTATAACTATGACATTTAGAAAAATTATTTGTTCAATTGTTAAAAATGTCATCTTAAACCTATAACTGTCAAGTTAGACCTGGTCTAAATTTAAACCTTTTTAGTAAATATGGGTGTAAGAGATTTAGCCTCACGAAAATAAGGGTTTGCAAACGCTTTGTGTTTTTTAGAAATTTTTAAACCAAATTTATTACACGTTATACTATGAATAATGCTAATATCTAAAGGGTATTTTTTTCGGTTGTTACTCCAAAGTTAAAATCTTCATTCTGGTCTGTAACTTTCTCTTAGACTAGACTAATCTACAACTACAAAAAGAGCAACAAAATTAGATAAATAAAAAAACGTATGTAAAAAATTAAAAATAATTTAATATAAAATTTTAATAACAAAAGTATACTGCATTGAAATAAAAAAAAAACTGGTTAAATGTTTTAAGTACATAATGATCATGACAAAATATAATTTAATTTTAATAAAGACTTCTGTAGCAATTCTTCCTTTTCCTCAAACTCTGTTATATTTCCATTTTTTATTATTTAATACTTTTTCTGCTTATTCGCTTAAACTTTAGTGACATCATTTCCGTGGAATGATCTGTGTGAGATGCTGCTACTTTCAGCACAATTCCAGCAGTCTGATCTTGGTCTAAATGAACAAAGTAAAAAATATATAAATATATACATATGTACATGACCATATAATAGAGCTGCACATTGCGGAAACAAGCCGAAACTGAAATAATCAGTTTCGGCTCGAATGATGCATGAAATTTAATAACAATAGTCTATTCAAATTTTCTGATTATTAGAATAATTTAAAAAGTTCTAAAGCAAATATTAACTTTTCTCAAAAATCTTCAAAAATTCTAACTCAGATAATAAAAGCATACTGTTAAATAGTTGGTTAATGAAGCGTAACATATTAGTTACACTAATGGCCGGTTGCAGAAAGCTCAATTAAAGTTTAGAATGTTTAACGGAATGTCAAATTTGACAGCGAGTTCCTAGATTTCTATAAGCAGCTGGCAAATCCGAAAATTCGGTTAAATATTCTAAACAGCAATTAAGTTTTGTGCAACCGGCTGTAATAATAATAAATAGTTGATTTTTAAAAAAAGAATGGGACATTTTGAGGAATTTTGAACTTTTGCGTTCTTTCTTTTAAAACTCGTATAAAAATAAAATAAATAACATACTTAACTGCCATTGTTTAAGAGCTGAAGAAATTCAAAAAATGACAACCAAATCCTTGACAAAATAAGTTCATCAATTATGAAAGGGGACTCAGAAGAATTTTGTCCTAAGCTTGATCAGTTATTGAGTCATTTGTAAACATTTGTTTTAAGTCACTTTGTAATCTGTGTATATCCAATTTCTTAATTCGGAAGTCTTACTTTAAGTCATTATTATTTTTTACACAAGTTTAAATATTAAAATTAACAAGTAGGTATATTTACCTAAGTGCAATATTGAGCAAGTAATGTGAAATTAATAATCACCCCACCTCTCTGGTATTTTAACTTTGTTTTCATTTTTATCAATAATTAGGTAAGACTAATAGAAAAAAACTATGTTTTATCACTAAATTTGAATATCACTTTGAAAGCCACTTTTTTAAAATCTCCGTATTGTGAAGCCTAAGCTTTCTTGAAATGTAATCATTTATTAACATAATGCTATTTGTTATGGTAAAATTTTTATTTATTTGATCTACTCTATTTATTATTATTAAAATATACATGCAATTCTGATTCTTGTAGTATATTCATTACCTCAGCAGTCTCTTATTTATTTTCAGATTCAACCACCTTCTCTTTGATGAGCTAATGTGCTTCAGTAATCTGCTCATAATTTTCTACCCAAGACTTCTTTTCTTTTTGTTCTTGCCTAAGATTTCTACTTGCAGTGATAGAATCCCAGTCTGAATAATTAACATTTATTAGTTTACTTGGTTTTTTTACTAAAATTGCAAAAACATTTATATGCTATCAACAAGTAACAAATTCAAATGTTCTGAAGGTGATTTAAAGGGGTCAAATACTGATAATTCAAAACATGGAGAACACAGAAGGAGGTCATTTTATTTCCATTTCTGCCCATATGAAACAACTATCACCAAATAAGTTACATTGGTACAGGCATTTTTCCCATAGTAAAACGCCTTTACTGGAACCTATCAATGAAATGCGTCGTAGTAGGTTGATTAAAGCTATTTTTTATAATCTTGTTTAACTGACAACGGTTCAAAAGGAATATTAACCTATTTAATCAAAATGTACACACATTGTTTGATTTGACAGATTGTTAAAAGTTTGGTTAGAATTAAAAAATCAGACGACAATAGAAAAAAACGATTTTTTTTTAAAGATTTCAACAACCTGTATCTCCGAAACGAGGCATTTTAAGACCCACATTTATATGAACTTTTTGACTTAATTTTATCTGCTAAGTATGCTTCCGAAGTTTCCCGATTGGTATTTATTTATATTATATATATATATATATATATATATATATATATATATATATATATATATATATATATATATATATATATATATATATATATATATATATATATATATATATATATATATATATATATATATATATATATATATATGTATACATACAGGGTGATCCGAATAACAATCGGGAAACTTTGGAAGCATACTTAGCAGATAAAAATAAGTCAAAAAGTTCATATAAATGTGGGTCTTAAAATGCCTCGTTCCGGAGATACAGGTTGTTGAAATCTTGAAAAAAAAATCGTTTTTTTGTATTTTTTAAATAAGGTTTTCTAGATTTTGCTTTCAAACTTGGTTGGTATTCTTGTCAATAAAAACGAACTTATTGCATTTAATAACTTGTTTTTGTTTAGCCAATGGCGTTCGTGAGATCGTTTTAATTAATTTTAATAATAAAAGAAACAGTACGCCAATAGTTTCTCGCAATTCTAATAGTACACTTAAATACAACAATAAAAATTAAACAAAAATTGTATCTTAAGTGTTTTCGTTAAAATGAACCGTTTTCGAGAAAAAAAATTTTTTTAGTTTTAAAATGCGTCTAATATCTAATGCTTTCCAATCGAAATTAAGCTATTTAACACTTTTACAACAAATAATGCTACGATACTAATACTTGTTGGGAAAGTGTCCTCGATGTACTCCTGTATGTACTAACTAAAGCACTAAATAAGGCAGTCAAAGATAGTTTTAAAATTGATTATTATACACCCTCAGAACAAGTGTATTAAGAAACAACGATATTAGACATATAGAGACAAATATACGAACAAGCAAAATGAATTAATTGTATTTAACATAAAAAATTAAACAGGTTAAAAGTTGTCATAGCTGTAAGGAACCTAAATAATTTAAAAAATCCACCACTTTTTAGAAGTGTAAATACTTTTAATTTAATACTAAAAAATGTTGTGAATGTAAATATCACTATAATAAGCTTTGCCATAAAATAAAAGTATTTTAAACTCTACATTATTTAGGCTTAAAGTATTTAATATTTAAGCTAATTGTAATTTTGAAATATTGATGTAGAAAATGTAATATGTAGATCCAGAGTAAATCGCTTTACTGTTTAGTGGTCATAAATAAATAAATTAAAAAAAACTGACAATTAATAATGATGATATTAAATAAAACCACAATAAATTACAAATTTTTTATAAAACAATTCCAGTTATTAACCAATTTACAACAAATATTATTACTGATAAATAAAATTCAATAATAATGACAAATAAAACATTAGTAAATCACAGCTGTTTGAAATGCATGCCATTAGCTTTTATGCATTCACGACACCTCCGGCGCACTGAATTAACTGCCTCTCTAATTTAACGATGATTGATGTAATCATCCGAAACTTTCCCCAGATTTCATCCAAAATCTGTGGGTGGGGTGTGGTTTTCGAAATCGCAGTACGTTTTTTTGAGCGTGACTATTTTAATATAGCGTAGGTATATTTGGTGACTATTTTAATATAGCATAGGTATATTCTATAATTAGTTTAATTCTCTGATAGGAAAAACTATTGTAATCGGCAAAAAAATCACCACAGAGTCTTTTTTGTATCATGTTGCTTCTGAAGATTCTCACATGACCCCCGACGAAATATACGTTCTATTATACTGAACCGGATTGGTCAATACGTCATGTGACCCAAAATAAGTGAATAAGGTATCTTCCATTAGACACGTCTTCTGGAAAAGGAAATCTTGATGTTTACTTAGTGATTAAAAGAAAATTCCAAACTTAAACGGCCATTTTTTTTAAAAACTCACACTGCCGCACCATAGTTAGATCAACTAAAGCTCCTAGTTTCGCAGTGTCCAAGATAAAGTAAATAAAACTTATTTATTAAATATTTAAAAAATCAATGTTCTTCTAATGTCACGGCACCTTTAGAACACTGCTTCTTAAAGTAAGGCAACATATAATTAGAAGATTTGAGCCATATCAACAAATACACAATAATACATTAAAACACAAGCAGTAGTGACGCTAAGAAAAGCTTGGTATCTAATAAAATATTTTTTAGCAAATTAATTTCTTTAATGTTAAAATTTATTGTAGTTTCACGACCCGCTATTGGTTTTTAAGCCACGCCGGTCACGTGACCCTGTAACAACGTTTACTGTAGACTATTATACTTTTTTACTATGAGGATCCCTTATCAATGAAAGTGGGATGGTCTAATACCACAGTGGGACGTTCTAATACGTGGAGTTGTCGATCGGGTTTGCCATAGCTAACTAAAACTCTTGTTACTGGTGAAATCTGATCTGAGACTTTGGGTATTTCAGTTTATATTTCACTATTTTGCAATAAAAGTAATTTCTTTATACTGCTTAGAAACTAATACTGGAAATACATTACTATTCTTTGTATGAACATTTTATTGCATCATGTTCAAACATATTCACCGTAATATAAATTGGTATAAACATTGGTGTTCCTGGCTAGGTTTGGCATCGTCGTACGATCGACCTTATACTGTGAGGTAATCTTGGCAGTGGCTAAATATGTAAATATTTAACTCTATTTTTATTCTTCCTCTAAGGATTTAACTTAGGTCTTCGAATTCCAAAAGCTTGTTTTATGTAGAATCCGCAGCATCAAGTTAATTTTTTTTTGGCATTGTACAGGGTGGTAAAGAAGATAAGGTAAAACATTACAATTTTCAACATTGTGTATTTTTTTAAAGAAAGTATTTTATCGTTAATATGTATTGGTGTTTTCCAGTCTAGGCAATATCTTGGAATATTTTTAGCAGTTTGTTGCTTACTGTTTTGTCACGTTAGGCAAAAATGGTGAAATGTGCTAATACCACATTACTATTAACTATAATGACATTGGTTTATTTTAAGGGAAATAGGGTCCGATCTAATAAGGTCATATGTAAGTGTAAATTAATCACACATTTGATAAATACCTTTGCTTTTGAACTTTTAAATACATATAGACGGTACTATAAGGCACAGAGTGTTCCCAAACTCTATTCTATAGATTGCATAGAGTCTCGGATAAGATACTATGAGACCAGTAAAATCCATGAAATTCTCTTTATTAATTGATTTTAGTAAAACATGAGTTAACAGAGAGTTTTTGCTTTCACATGAGTTTTCTTACCTGTCAAAGTTGACCTTGTTTTTGAAACTATGACAGAGAATAGCATTTTTGCTAACAATTTTGAAAAAAGTTGCTTCTTTTTTGATTTTTTAGTTACATACCAAATTTCAATATTAATGGTTGACGTCAAATTATTCTCATTTTTTTTACCTAAGGCTATTTTACTTATTCGAATGTAAGCCTACCTGAATTAAACTAACTATTTTTAAAAAAGTCATCACTTACATGAATTTTCTTATTTAGTTTATTATTTTAAACGCCACTGCCATTTTGTTAATGAAACCATAAATGGGATATTTCTATTAAATTATTGAAATAACCAGAGTATCGTTTACTTAAGTAATCGAAAACATAAATTTTCACTTAATTTATTTTACAAAAAATGGAATACGTGACAATTGTTTCGCCAACACTGTGGCTTCATCAGATTTTAAAACTTTAAGAAAAATGAAACACAAACTGTATGTATTAAATATCTGAACCCGTTTTGCGAATATTATACAGGTAAAATGTTTTGGATTTTTCGTAATAGCCTAATAAGATTTAACAATGGGGAACTATTTAGGTCCAATTTATCGTTTAATCATAGGAAACACACAATTCCCTTAGTAAAAATGTCATTTTGGTATAGATATGTTGATGATATATTAGTATGTTTTACTGACAGACAATTAAAATAATTTTTAGATCATGTAAATAATCTAAACAAAAATATAAATTTTACAGTTGAATTAGAAAATTCTAAAGAAATTATTTTCTTAGACTTAACAATAACTATTAAGAATAATAAACAGGAATTTCAAAATTTCTAGACCAATAACTAACAACAAAGCATTGCTTATTTTAGATGGGCACTCAAGCCGCAAACATCTCGAATCGTTGTAGTATGCCAAAAAAAATCTTGTCGTCTTATTTTGTTTACCTGCCCATTGCACACATCGATTGCAGCCGCTCGATGTAGCTTTTTTGGACCTCTTTCCACCTATTATGATCAAGAGATGACGATTTGGCTAAAGACTAATCCAGGGCGAACGATTTCTCTTTATCAGATTGCAGGTTTATTTGGAACGGCTTACAGTAATGCCACCATCGTCTCAATACCTGTTAGCGGATTTAAAACCACTGGCATTTCTCCATGGAACCCAAATATTTTTCCAGACCAACTTTTTCTTCCTAGTTCAGTTACTGACATCACGAGGGTTCAGGAGAACCATGAAGAACATAACGAGGAAAAGAAACTCTCCACAGACTTCATACATGGCAATAATGTGAATAATACTATCAACGTACATCCTATACAAGATCAGCCGTCAACTAGTGCACGGTCTACTTCAAATCGCCCTTGTATTAGTTACAATATCATTTAAAAAAAAAAACGAAGAAAACTCATTCAACAATTCTGAAAGAGCTGTCACTAATACCGACTGCTATCACGACAAGACGGCGCAAGACTAAAAATATATATGAAAGCATTCTCACTTCCAGTCCGTTTCTCAATGAGTTAAAGGAAAAAGAGCAACAAAAAAGGAAAAAGAAATAAGAAAAAGTAAAAGAGCGACAGTGACAAAACGAGTTCTTGATGATTCAGATAATGAACCTGAACCGTTTGAAAAGATTTACGACGAGGATTGGGATGTTCCATGTTTAATAATGTGCTGCAATGAATTATTTAGTCATTCCAGGTCGAGGGAAATGAGGATACAGTGCCAAGATTGTAAAGCATGGGCTCATGCAGAATGTGCAGGAGTTTCAAAGGGTATTAAACATTTTATTTGTTACGCCTGTGTAAAAGAGTTATAAGTTAAATATTTGAGACATAATTATCATTTTTCAAAACCTCAGTTATTGTTGCCGTGGATTTTTTATTAGTAAGGATTTAAGTAAAATAGGTTTGTAAGTAATGGATTTAAGTAAAATAGGTTTGATTTCTTTTTACTTCCCTGGTAATTGTAATCGTAAAAAAATCACCTTCCGAGATTTTTTCAGATCTTCACGAGTCCCTATATGACGAAAAACATGTTTTCTCAATTCCGTCGGTCTGTCTGTCTGTTGGTCTGTTTGTTCGCGGCGTAGCTAAAAAACTACTTAACCAATTGACTTCAAACTTTGGTAAAAAATTAAGGGTCATAAGGGGATGACCTGGTAACATTTTGGTAAAAATCCAATATGGCGAAACAAAATGGCGGCCTAGTGAAATGCTAAAAAAATTATTATTAAAAGACTACTCATCCAATTTATCTAAAATTTTGCAAAAAAAACCAAGTATTATGTTGGAATCAACTGGTACTATTTTGGTATGAATCCAAGACGGCGCGTGGCTTAATAAAATACTTAAAAATTCAGGAAGAAAAAACTCTTTATTGCTTTGAATTTAAATTGTGTGCCATAACTAATTGTTGTATAGGGATCAACTAGTAAAGTTGTGGAATTAATTCAAGATGGCCGAACAAAATGGCTGCCAAATAAAATGTTTGTAATCGCAAAAAAAATCAACCTCTCAGGTTTTACAAATCTTTACGTTTTAGCGCCGAAAAATATGTTTTATCAACGTTGTCAGTCCGTCTGTCGGTCTGTCCATCTGTATGTAAGTTCGCGGCATAGCTTAAAGACTACTTACCCGATTGACTTCAAAATTTGATCAAAAATTAAGTGTCATATAAGGATGACCTGGTAACATTTTGGTAAAAATGCGATATGGAAAAACAAAATAGCGGTCTAGTGAAATGTTAAAAAAAACAATCAAATCAAAAAACATCAAGTATTATGTTGGAATCAACTGGTAACAGTTTAGTACGAATCAAAGATGTCGGAACAAATTGGCGGCTTAATAAAATATTTAAAAATTCAACCTGAAATAAATGCTTGATGGTTTTATTTCAAATTATGTGCTATAGCTAATTTTGGTATAGGGGTCAACAAATAAAATTGTGGTACCAATTAAAGATGTCCGAACAAAACGGGGATCAAATAGAATGTTTGTAATCGTAAAAAAATCACCCTCTCTAGTTTTACATATCTTCACGTTTTAGCGTCCCTAGGTGCCAAAAATAAGTTATGAATTCCGTCGGTCCGTCTGTCGGTTCATCTGTCAGTCTGTGAATTCGCGGCATAGCTTAAAAACTACTTATCAAATTCACTTCAAATTTAGGTCAATAACTAAGGGTAATTTGGGGATGACCTGGTAATATTTTGGTAAAAACCCAATATGCCGGTAAAAAAATTATTACTAAATTTGCCTCAAATTTTGCACAAAAATCATGTGTTATATAGAAATGAACTGGTAATATTTTGGTATGAATATAAGATAGCAAAATAAAATGGCGCCCTAACCGAACATTTAAAAAACGAGCCTGAAAAACTTCAAATTGTATGCAAGCATTAAGTGTGATATAGAGATAACATGGTAAAGTTGTGGTACCAATTATAGAAGATAGCGGAACAAAATGGCGGCCATTTTTTTTATTACATTGCTTTTAAAGAGAGTGAAAAGACTGTTTTGTAAATTCTGTGCTTTATGGCAGACAGTTATGTCGTGTTTAGACAAGATGTGATTTAGTTTTTCTGATAGAACGTATTTAGTATTAACATGTTTCTTTTGTTGCTTTCTTAATGTTATTATAAAATACACGAATTCGTTGTTCAAAAACTTGAACCATGTTTTCTTCCGGATAATGGTTATTTATTAAAGTCTCCTTAACTTTCTTTAAAATCTCGGGACAAGATATATTATGGGGAACTATGTGAGATGGCACGATCGGTTAGATCGCTATTTTTTTGATTCTTTGGATAGTTGGAGTTAAAGTTTAAGTACCGACCTGACCATGTTTTTTGTTTACCACTTGGTTTTTATATTTTGATCTTTCTTGTTTCTAATGAGGGTTAAGTCTAGAAAATTAATTTTGTTCTTGTCTTCAGTTTTCATAGTAAATTTTAATGGGGGGGTTTAATATTTTTTGAAATGGCAGTTAAATAATCGTCTAAAAATCTTAAAAAAAAGGAAGGTTAAAATCAAGTTCACTTATCACACTCTCCTCCAGATATTCCATAACTAATTGTGCGACAATGGAGGAAATAGGAGAACCCATAGCGCGACCATCTAACTGTTGATAATATTTGTCCTCATACTGGAAATAATTATTATTTAGAGTAATGTTAATAGCTTCTATAAATTCTTTTAATGGAAGTGCTGTGTGAAGCTTTAATTCGTACCATTTTTGTCTTATTATGTCCGATAAAAGTTCATTTGGAATATTTGTATATAGAAAGACAACATCAAGAGATATTAGTATATGACTGTCTGGAATATTTACCTTGTCAATAATTTGTTTAAATTCAATTGAATCTTTAAAAAAATAATCGTTTTTTTCTTGTTATTTCTGAACATACAATTAGACAAATATTTCGATAGTTTATAAAAGGGAGATTGGATACATGTTACAATGAGCATTAAAGGTATGTCAGCTTTATGCAACTTTAAAAGACCATATATTTTGGATGCAATGTCCTACACAGATGGTCTATCAGAAAAAATAAATCACATCTTCTCTAAACATGACATAACTGTCTGTCATAAAGCACAGGCAGAAGATATGGATCCGATTTTCATTATTACCCAGAAGAATCAGGAAGCTGTCGTAATAAACCAAATGCTTGTTTTGACCATCTAAATAATAAATGACTATAAAGAAATTTCGTCAATGCTTATCAGTATCTTTTTTAATTTTGTCTTTTCTTTTCCATAACGAAAATTGTTGCCGCTTAAAAGAAAGTTATGCTAATCTACTGCTTTGATCAAAAATGCTGTCTCAAAATTGTCCCTCACTAAAACTTTATATTTTAAATAAAAAAAAAGATCATACAATATATAAATAGAAATTGATCATCTACACAGTCGAACTATTCTATATATAACAATCTGACATGTTCGTCGCACTCGACCATGGAGGTGTTAAAAGTCGGTCCATATGGGATGCTGATGGTCACCCACTGAATGGCCGCATAACACGCAATACTGCAGTTACGGGTCCGATTTTAGTCGTATACCGGCTTGCGAATAAACGAGATCACAAGAAATACATCCATATAAAATATTTATTCTTTCATTAATACAGTTTTTAATCGCACTTACTTACTAAAATACTTTTTGGTTTATTGTTTCTGTGACTGATCTGAACATAAGATCTGGTTTGTTTAGTGGTTACGAGTTTAGTTATTATTTCCGTTTGACAACACAAATAAAGAAACGGCTTCAGAGGTAAGTGTAGGTACCTAATTTAATTAAAAGTATTTTACGTTGTTAATTAAAGGTAATTTTTCATCATCTTATCTTCAGTTTCAATATTGTAGCTTGATTACTCAATTTGTCAAAAATATTTTGATATATATTGCGGTCTTTTTTTGTTTAATGCAACACATAATACTGTTGGGAAAATATTGCAATGATCAAAACATAAAGTCCTTAAAGTATTTTTAAGCCTTTTATTTAAAGAGTATAATAGTTTATTTTGCAAGTAGATTAATATTGAACGTTTTCTATGTTTGTTGGGTTTTAATTGAATTTTTAAAACTGTCCAAATTATCTGATGTGAAGGTAAAATAAAAATAATTTTTTACCAAAACTCGTTTTTGGAGTGTGATTTTCTAATATAAATTAAAACTTTAATTTAATGATTAACCAAATGTTGTCATTTATAGATATAAATATACTTTTGATATAAACTGAATTACACCAATAATGATTTATAGTTACTCTTACTATATACTTAAAATTACTCTGTTTAGATAAAAGACTCTCACGAATAGAGCTGAAATAGTTACTGAAAGAATGTATCTAGATACAAGATACAAGTTACGTTTTTAAAAGTATCTTAGATATTTTCAAAAAGATAAATTTAATCAAAAAGTAACTCAGTTTTTATTAACCGTAAGTTACTTTTCAAAAGTTACTAGTTACTACCAAAAGATACTTTGTTTTTTGAGTTTAACATAGGTAGTATATCTATATTAAATAAATTATTAGGTACTTTACTACATATCTACACTAGGTATGATTTAACAACAAAGTACTTATCAAGGCATCAAACATTTTTAGGGAAAATAAATTATTAATTAAATATACGGCTGAACCTGCTATTTTAATATACTAAAAGACACGTAACAAAAACAAACATTAAAACTCGTAAAAGTAATACAAACGCAAATGAGAAAAAATAATTTAAACTAAATATTATATTACACTCCAGCAGGTGGGTCAAACAATAACGTGAAAGATGGACAAACGTAAACACTATTTTTTTTGGCTTTATGGTTAGATTTACGTGGTCACGAAAAACATAAAAAATTATCCCACCCCCGGTGAAAGCGATAGATATACAAGCTATGTACAAGAAGTTGGTTTTTGTGCAATAACTCGTTTTCACTTTGTCACACGATGAATATGACAAAATAAAAACTTACAACACTCTCTACAAAAATGTAACATCGACACTATCGCCTTCGCAGCTGCTTTAAGCTGACTGATGCGCATCGAGCAGATTATCTTATCCATAGCACACATGTACAACTGTAATTGAAGATGCCCATGAGTCATCGTAAAGTGTCTGATATATCGATAGTGCTGGTGTTGCCTAAAAAGTAAATAAAATCTTTTTTTGTATACAATTTTATGAGCTTTTATTTTGTATGTCACCATATTTATTATATGATAAAAACAAAACGAATTATTGAACATAATTCAACTAGCATATTTAAGGGGCCGCGCTTTCATCACAAGTGGTAGAATTTTTAATACGTTTTTCGTGACCCCCAAATCTAAATATTTAAGTATCATTAACGTCTGAAATATAAAAATTTAATTACGTTGTCATTTAAACGTTTTTTTCCTCGTTTTTTGTTAATTACTTACCGTGCTTATTTCCGTGAGGAGAAAGTTAACATACAGTCACAAAAAGGTATAAAGTAAAGCGAAAGTATTTATTGTATAAGATTTAAAATAGGTATTGTCCAAATCTAAAAAAATTTAACTGCAAAATTTAAGTTTTTTTTAAATGGCACATCGTGCATATTTTTGCTTTAACTATTATAAAAATTTCAATTTTTCTTAAATTTATCTTATAGCGAATTTTAGTAATGTTTGAGATTTATTTTTACTTTTCTGGTAAAAGAAAGGTTTTGTAGGAATCACTCCCGAGATTTTTTCAGATATTTACGTTTCAGAGTCTCTAGATGCTGAAAAACATGTTTTCTCAATTCCGTCGATCTGTCGGTCTATCTGTTCGCGGCATAGCTAGAAAACTACTAACCCGATCTATTTAAAATGTGTTACTTATCCAACTCCCTTTTGCACTAAAACCAAGAGTTATGTACGAATCAACTGGTAAAATTTATGTATGAATCGAACATGGCAAAACAAAATGGCGGCCAAATAAAATGCTTAAATAAATAACGTACAAAAATCTTTTTATCAATTGACTTTAAATTTCGCACAAAAATTAAATAGGTATGATATAAGTATAAATTGGTACAAATTCAACATGACGGAAAAAAATTGCGGTGCGTGTCAATGTAAAAACAACTTATTCAATTTACTTAAAATTATGCCCGAAAATCAAGTTTGGCATAGGTAGAAACTGGTAAAATATTGGTAGGAATCCAGTATGGTGAAACAAAATGGCACCTAACAGGAAGCTGTCGTAATAAACCAAATGCTTGTTTTGATCATCTAAATAATAAATGACTATAAAGAAATTTCGTCAATGCTTATCAGTATCTTTTTTAATTTTGTCTTTTCTTTTCCATAACGAAAATTGTTGCCGCTTAAAAGAAAGTTATGCTAATCTACTGCTTTGATCAAAAATGCTGTCTCAAAATTGTCCCTCACTAAAACTTTATATTTTAAATAAAAAAAAAGATCATACAATATATAAATAGAAATTGATCATCTACACAGTCGAACTATTCTATGAATCCAACATGGCAACACAAAATGGCGGCCAAATAAAATGCTTAAATAAATAACGTACAAAAATCTTTTTATCAATTGACTTTAAATTTCGCACAAAAATTAAATAGGTATGATATAAGTATAAATTGGTACAAATTCAACATGACGGAAAAAAATTGCGGTGCGTGTCAATGTAAAAACAACTTATTCAATTTACTTAAAATTATGCCCGAAAATCAAGTTTGGCATAGGTAGAAACTGGTAAAATATTGGTAGGAATCCAGTATGGTGAAACAAAATGGCGCCTAACAAAAATGATTCAACAGACAGTATATTAGTTTTTCCAAATGACTATGTACCGAACTAAGTTGGGTCACACTTCACTATTAACAATTCTTTAAAATTGTATGAGAGTTCCATTTCAAAAATAATACTTTTTGCTGCTTAACTTTTTTGACGCACCTGTTTAGTTTTACGTGGACAAATTTTTACATGATGCACAAGTGGTCACTACATAATATTTCAAATATGATTTGTTGCCAAATTTAATCTATAAAGCATATACATCACAGTGTTGTTGACTTACCCTGTGCATACTACTTAGTTTCTTGTCAATTTTGTATTACTTACCCAACTAACTTATTACCTATCCCTACCTACATCTTAATATTTCTTATCATCAGAAATAAAAAAATTAGTAGAAAAACTGTTTACACTTTACGGCTTGTTACTGCAAATCAACTAAATCAAAACTAACACAAACAAAATGCTATGTTTGCCTCTGATATCGAATTAACAATGGTAGAAAGGGTAGTAATAAAAGTTTGGTAAAATTGGAACGTTCGGAAAATAAAAAAGAGTCGACGTGGATAATTAGTTTTTTTTAGTAATAATTCTTTAACATTGTTCCGCCATATTGGATTTTTTAATAATAATTTTTAGCAGTTTTTTAATAATAATTTTTTTAACATTTTATTAGGCCGCCGCGCCGGTTTGCTTCGCCATATTGGACTTCTACCAGAATGTTACCAGGTTATCCCCATGTGAACCTTTATTTTTGACCAAAATTTGAGGTCAGTCGGGTAGGTAGTTTTTTAGCTATGCCACGAACAGACAGACCGACGGAATTGAGAAAAACATGTTTTTCGGCATCTGACACAGGAAGGCCTGAAAAACTCTCGGAGGGTGATTTTTTCACGATTACAATATTTCCCTTTTACGAGGGAAGTAATATACCTTTTATGGAAAAATCGAAGTTATGCCTTAGTTTTGTGACGAATTATAGGTACTTTTATTTGATTTAAAATAAGCTGAAGTTGCAACACTTAACGACTAAACCCCCTTTTTATTATGTTGTGTATACTAGTCCATGTTTAGCTAACCTATTGTATTTGAGATACTGACAGGAAATCTGATGAAAACAAAAGTAGGTGATTTATTCTCCTCAATTTTATTAATATTGTTTTTAATTGTGTATTTTTAATATTTCAGCTGATTTTAAAAAACACAATAAAAACCCATTTTAGCAGGGGTGTTAATAAGTAAATTGCAGACAACGTGCAGGAGCACGTAATCTAGAAAATCTATTACATATTACATCTATATCTAACATTTGACTGAATTTAATTTTAATTATTATAATTATATCGCTTGAGACAATTTAGAAATTAACGATACTGGTTTTTGATTGTACCTTAGAAAAAGAATTACTATGCAGAAGGATTAGTACATGTCTCTCTCATTTGGAAAATTTTACTCCGCAAAGTCGGCTCCAAATTTATTCTTAATTACCTAATAAGAAAAATATATTTATATACTGAGTGTTTTGATGTCTAGAACCACGACTATAATATATTACTATCTTTATTAGTTCGACTTCACAGTGCATTTTTTGAAATCGGATCAAGTTTTTTTATAAACTTTTTTAATTCATCCTTTTTAATTCTGTTTATACGAGTTTTGTTATAAAAATCAAGTTTAACAAGTAGTTGGCTTAAAATTATGTAATATTATTGTATTATAACATGTCTTATTATACAATAATAACGTACGCATAAGTAAACACATATTGTTCAATGTATTAGTTCAAAATGGCATCTTTCCACCATTTTCATTTTTTTTTCAATAAGCTTGATATGGAACAACTACGGTAACATCCTGAATATTCCCTGAAATTTTCAACCAAAGTGGTCAAACCATTGCGGAATAATTGATTTAAAATAAATAAAAAAATACATAGGATAGAATTGATAACCTCCTCCTTTTTTTGAAGAATAATATAGTTTTTGCAAATACATTGATAAATATGTATATTATTGTATATACAATACTTAAAGAACGAAGGTATTTTTTGTGTAAGTTGAAATTTAATGTACAGTACAAGATTAAAAACCTTTATAAATGACCCCGCACTTTTCTTATAGATAATGGCCCTCGGTCCCTTTTTCTAACTTTTTATGTTGTTACTCTCGATGTTCCATCCAATGTCTCTTGGGCACAATATCATCTTATCACTAGTTTTAAAGATATATGGTGTTATTAGTGTACATTAGATAGTGGCCGATATTACTAAAAGAGATAATTTATCTTAAGTAGCCGTTTCTAAGTATACAGTGTGTATTAGCCAAATGGAATAAATTCGATAATAAAAAAATGCCGCCCCGTGTTCAAAAACACGCTGGAACACCTCGAATGTTATTTTGAGTTGCGCATTTTTTTCCACAAAAACTTTTTATACAGGGTGTGTCATGTAACAGTGGCCAATACCAACTTTCTACACCCTATATATTATTCAATTTTGGATTCCTCAGAAATTCTAGACATATTTCATGTACAATATGCTATAC
Organism: Kuschelorhynchus macadamiae; assembly: GCA_030620095.1. Classification (NCBI taxonomy): domain Eukaryota; kingdom Metazoa; phylum Arthropoda; class Insecta; order Coleoptera; family Curculionidae; genus Kuschelorhynchus; species Kuschelorhynchus macadamiae. Next base: position 235,691 of record JAUTXW010001552.1, read on the forward strand.
CTATCTTCAATTGTTTCGGAAATATTAAGTGTTTTCAGATTTATTGCAAAAATTAACATTAAAAAATTAAAATTATAAATTATTTTATTACAAAAATTCGCTACAACACATCCAGTACCTATTTCCCATTTAGGTCTTGATAATGAGAAAGTAAGCAAGAACCATTTCAGCCTTCCTTTTTACTAATATGAAATAAAAAAAGCTATAGATAAATAGATAATTTAGGACAATAGGTGTCAGTGTCAGTTTTATAGTCGTTTGAATTTCGTTAACTGCATATCAGAAAAATGGCTCATTTAACAGAAATACACAAAATAACAGTTCTACAGAGCTTGGACAGGTAAGGCAGATAAAAAAAAGCTGCTGCCAACGCAATAACGGATATTATTCTTAACTTTCAGGAAAATCCACATACTTCCAGTCGACAAGCAGTCGCAATGTTCGATTCATCGATTATTCGAACATTATAAAGTGATACCAAATCAGGAGCTCAAGGAAGACGATTTTGATAGAAGAACGTATTTTTCTGAACAAATGATAGCAATGTTAGATAACAATGAGATCCAATTAGAATATGTTTTGTTTTCTGATGAGTGCACCTTTATACTTCACGGCCATGCTAATCGCCAAAATTGCTATTGGTCTAGAGAAAATCCTCACTGGATGAAAGAAGAACATACGCAATACCCTGAAAAGGTTAGGGCAAGAATTGTTGGAGATCATATCACAGGTCCGTTTTTCATTGATGGTAATTTGAATGGCGATAATTATTTAGGACTGCTCCAAAATAATGTCGTGCTAGTTTTGACAAACTTATATCCTGATCCAGCAAACTCCCAAGTTCCAGCGAATATGATCTCATTTCAGCAAGATGGAGCACCGCACGATCACCAAATCAATGTCCGGCAGTATCTCAACGAAATATTTCCCAGTCGGTGGATAGGGAGGTGAGGATGGATGGAATGGCCAGCACGATTCCTTGATCTGACGCTGATTAGACTTGTTCTTATGGGGATGTATTAAAAATATTTTATACAAAACTAAACCCCTCGACTCAGCTGACTTAAGAAGACGAATAACGCTTGCGATTAGATCGGTCACGCCTGAGATTCTTTCTGAGTAACGTCAGAAGAAATTTCTATTTAAGATTAGGATATTGTCAAGACGTTCGCGGCGAACATCAACAATTCCTAAATTGACTTTTTTGCTTTTTACATTATCAAGAAATAAGCAGCAGTATTACTTATTAGTTTTTGAGTGTGTTGTAGTGAAATTCTGTAACCAAATAATTTTTGCAATAAATCTGAAAAAACAAAAAATTTCCGAAACAGTTGAAGATAGGTATAGGACATTGTACATTAAATATGTCTAGAATTTTTTGAAGAAACCAAAAATTGTATAACATATAGGGTGTTGCATTTAAAATAAGAAAGTTTGTATTGACCATTGTTACATGATACACCCTGTATAAACAATTTTTGTTGAAAAAATGAGCAACTAAAAATACCAATCGACGTGTCCGAGCGTTTTTTCGAACACTATTTATTTATTACCGAATTTATTTCATTTGGCTGAAGCACACTGTTTAACTTGATTTTTATAACTACAGTGACAAGTTGTGATAACTACGATTCAAATTTACCACAAAGATAATTTGTAAGTAGGGTAAATCACAAATATGTAACTAACCGTTTTTTAAATTAGAGTATTATATTACATAAAGCACATATTCATGAAAATTTTTAGGTATACTAAAAAATACTAGTTTTTATAATAGTATAATAATAATAAATATAAATGAGATTCAAAAAAAAGGATCACAATTTTTTAAATTTAATACACGCTATTTTGCAAATTATCATAATTTCTAGTTCTGTTCTTGTTATTATTGATGAGAAAATTTCGATAAATCCTCTCTTTTAAAAAAATTGAGTCGGTTAAATTTTGCAATGTTTAAATAAAGGTTAATATAGGCATTCCAGTAAAATATAAAATAATAGTTACTAATTTTCTATGATCATATTTTTAGAAATAATAAGTCAATTTGATGGAATTTTCAAAACCTTTTCTGCGGTATGTCGTATGTATGTTAATTCAAATAGCTTTTGGAAGGTGAGAGGAGGGTCAGCGACAACAATCATTTAAATTTGGTCTATATGTTAGCTATATTTTCATAAAAATAATGAAAATAGCGGCAATGGTGCGTCATTTTTTTCTTTCTTCAATATCAAAAACCAGATATTTTTTAAACCAGAGGATTATCAAATTAAAGAGCTTATTAAGGCCTAAATATATTCTCCTATGCAATTTTTAATGCACGGTATATTTTAAACATAAGTGATTATTTTTAAAAATATCTTAACAGTAACCATTTAACTAAGCGGATTTTATTGAGTACGGTGCAAAAAGTTGTAATGTTTCCGCGAGTACCACTGCTCCCCAAATGAAATTTAAATGTATTCAAATAGCATTGGAAGGAGGATAAAGAAGCTAACAAAAATAATAAACATTTGTTTTGTTTCTACATTGATTTATCGTTATAATAGATTAGGGTTTTTCATGCAATTTGTAATGACTATACTGGAATCCATAATGGTGATAAAATCTTTTTTAAAAATATTTTGGTATAAATATTATTTGAAATAATTTTGACTAATTTGACTACAATTTGTGTCAAACCGTAATGTGTATTGTTAAAGGTCAATATATATTTGCAAATTTTATTTTAAGAAATAGAAAAAAATATATTAATTACAATAATTCATAGAAAAAAATATATTAATTACAATAAAGGTTTTATTTGGCAAATAAATAAACAAACAAATTAATTTTGTTATAGAGAATAATAAAAGTGGTAACCCGAAAAAACAAACTTGAAAAAAATTTGGTGAGAATCGAAATACTGAAAAATATTCAACTTTCATAGACGCCTCCGCTGGGTATCGGTACGTCGGGATATGTTTCTAGGGGTTCGATCGTAGAGAGTAAATAGGCTTATCTCCTGGTTAAAACAAATTTTTTTTAGAGCTGTTAGTGAACTGAGCAGTGGCGTCCGATACGGACACATTTTTCGAAACCCTGATGAAACACGATTCAGGTCCCGATGGTTAATTTTTTGGGACATTTTTTTTTTAGATTTCCGATCTGAAAATCTGGGAGAAGTTCATAAGCAATATTGGAGCATGCCATGTCGCTTGAAAAATGAAAAAAGTAAAAAAAAGGGCTAACTTTGGAGGCATTTTGCGGGACCGAAATCCTATCTACTTAGTAAAGGTGAGACGAGGATCTGATAGGAAATTTTTCTTCAAAAACGGTTTAACGAACCCAAAAGTACTTAGAGTTGAAAAACAACATCGATCGAATCACGCTTTTTATATAGAACCTTTCAAAATTAAAATTTAAATTTTTTGACAAGTTTTCGACCAGTGTTACCGAATAGACGCCTATGTCGTCTCTAGAGATTGGCACCACATTCAGCCCGATCGGTGATAAGGTTGATTTTGAGAAATTTTTGAACTGTTGCATGCATAGGATGGCTTTTAGTCCTCATAGGAGGGTATTGATACCACCTGAGCCAAAAACGAATGGGGCAGAATGAAAGCCCCATATTTTTGCTACAAGACATAAACTTACATTTTTTTGTCCCGAGTCAAGAAATTGGGTAACTATTTTTTAGGTTTTTTTTTTCTTTTACTCAGTAAGTTAACACACAAATACCCAAGAAAAACAAAATTAGAATGTATATAAAAAGAGTTCAGAATAAATGTAAAGGAACGCCATTTGCCGCTCACAATTCTGAAGATTTTGGAAAAGGTCGGGGCGCCGCGGCCGGGGGCGGTTCCATTTACTTAAAGAGTCCATTTGTTTGAACCAAGCTATTTTTAAAAGTATATGTCAAACGTATTCTAGAGCTATTTACATTCTAGAACTTTAGGTGTGAGCTTTTTTAATGAATACAACTTTACAGTACTATTGTTACTCGCAATCTATCGGCGTTTACTAACATTGTTAAACTTACGGTAAATTGCAAACATAAATTTACATAACGTTTTTTTTGTGCTACAATTAAAATTATTGCTTATATTAACTTGTTATTTGCTAATTTAGACACAAGGTTGCACAATTTAAATTCTAAATCAAAGTAATTTCTATTGTACCGTATGTTCCAACGTTCTGTTTTTATCAAAACGCCTCTGCTAATAATTACCAAATAAATATGTTATTTCATTATCAGATAAAATGGATAAACATTTTCAGTGACTGCTTTGAAATCATTCAAAAAACACTCGACCAGCAAGATGGCTACTTTCGCATATTTTTAAAATTTGTTGTTCAATATACTATTTTAACAGCTACTATAAAAGCTGGTTAATTTGAATGAAGTAGTTGTCAACGTCAGCTAGAGCAACTCACAAATGATTTTTTAATACATTTAAAAATATAAATTTACTTGTGGAAATGATGTTATAAAAATGAATTTTTCTATGTGACGGTATTTGGATGAGATAACAACCAAATTAAATATTGCGATTTGTTTCGCTCTTCATCTCCCTTGGCGGACCCCTAATTTCAGAGTTCTTAAAATATAAACATTCAGTCCCGGAAGTACACGAACTTACAATCGACAAAGTATAATGGAAAGTAGCAGGCCAAATTAAATAGAGAAACGAATATTCGGAAAGTACTCCCAAATACTGGGAAGGTGTCAGTATAATATCGCCAAAGAGCAGACAACACTGTTGTTTTTGTCTCTTTTCATGTGTTTATGTAGTTCATCCACTTAAGTGTGATTTTGTTCTTTATTGTTTAAATAATGTAGGAGCGGATTAATTACGTTTTATGAATAAACTTTTTGAAAAAGGCAAGGCAAGGGTTTCCTGCCTGGATCCAAAGGTTTACAAAAAAATTAAAAATACATGTGACTATAAATATATATATATATATATATATATATATATATATATATATATATATATATATACTATTCTCTGATTTGATATAATTTTCTGATGAATTTGTCATATCTAAAAAGTTATTTTTTTATTAATTTCTCTTACAAAATAATATTCCTCGACGCAGTTTCTCTAAAAACTAACAGGCCAATACAACTCGCTTTTAATATTATAAGAAAAAACGGATTATAAAATAAAAACTATACAACTTTAGAAATATGCCAATTAATTTTGTGAACCTAATTCTAAAAGAATATAGTCAAACGTCAATAATATATATATATATATATATATATATATATATATATATATTCATATATATATATAAATAATCAACCAATACAATTTACAGGATAAGAAAAATATTTTGAGTTAGTGTGCTTTAAAATGGACCAAATGACAATGTAAGACTGGTTAACCCGATACACGGGAAAGCGCCTATAAAATGCAACTTTTTTGCTGAGATTGTGCAAGTAAAATTATCATCATTTATTCATCCAATTTCATACAAATTGATACTAGAAAATAATTTTTTTTAATTTTTATTCTTTTATACTAATAAATTCTACAAAGTTGATTTTTTTTCTAGAACTTGATGACCACCAACGACCTGCATTTTTTTGTTATCTGTTATATTTGTATAAAACTTATATACAGCTGTCGACATTCTTTTTATACATTCCATAATTTCACATCCATACGTCATCAGTTGTTTAAGTTCCCCTTTTTCACTATAGTTTGGTGTTTTCTTGTGAACTTGAATACTGTAAGTATATTTGATTGATGCTTTGTCTACCTTAAGAAAATCAATTAGATTTCCGTAAGTTAGTCCGCATATATTATAAGTTGAACCAAACTGAAAATTTCGTCTACCTATAGCACATTTTCCTTTTCTGGCTACTCCTTTTAAATCATCGGTTTCCTCGCTGGTAGCATCACAAAATCCATACGGGTAACATATGGCTTCGCCACCCTCTCGGAGAGAAATGAGAAGCTTAATAGCGAATTGGCAATTGTTTATTGCTCCTATTAAAGCGCATGTTTCTGGAGATGTATTTACATAGTTTTCTTTCCATATTTTTATTTTTTCTAAAACAAATATTTTGTAAGAAAACCATAGAAAGGAAATTAACTTATATATATATATATATATATATATATATATATATATTTTTTTTTCTTAATTTTCTTGGTTTAACGTCATTATATCAAACGACAAATTAGAAAGTATCTTTTAAAACATATATTTGATGCCTCGGTAACGTTTCGACCATAGTTTTGGTCTTTTTCAAACCTTCAAAGTTTTTTTTGGTACAATTTTTATATAACAGTTAAAAGTATTGAACATTTTAAGACTTACCATAGAACGTAAAATTCTCAAATAAGTCATTTCACAATATACACATATTTTGACATATACTAGAACATTTCTTTTACATTTTAAGATTACTGCGACGCCCACTTTGTTAAAATCAGACACATACAACGACTGTGAATGATTATAATAAAGATATATATATTTTATTTAAGTTTTTAATATCTTTTTTATCGTTTATGGCATCCTTATTTTTATAAATTTCAGCCATCTCAAAAAATTCACTTTGTTCAACTGAGGTTCAGTTTTTAATATTTTGGCTTGTTTTTTTTGTCGTATTTGTGACTTTTTAGTCTATTTTCCAAATATTGGCTTGTTTGTCCAATATAAACACCGTTGCAATTGTTGCAAGGAATTTGATAAACTATATTGCTTTTTTTATTAATTGGTGTTTTTGTTTTTAAGTTTTTTTTTGCCAGCAAGTTATATCTTTTGTGGCTTGTCACGATGTTATATTTTATAAAAAGTTTCTGAAATTGCTGG
>JAUTXW010001552.1:247500-332922 GCA_030620095.1 Kuschelorhynchus macadamiae
TTTTATTATCTTTTAAAGATAAACAACTCAATTTTCTTTAATCAACAAGAAAAGACCCACTTAATGTAAGTAAAATGTAACGTGTCATTGAAGTAAAGTAATTTTGATACCACACTTATAACTTGATCAAGGAAATGAATTCTAGCTAAAAAAATTAAAAAGTTAGATGCTCTTGAAAGTGATATGTTATTATTTATAATCTGCTGTAAAGGGTGTTTGATTATTAATATTCCACCGCCTTTAATTTTTAAACTCGTTTTTAAGGTAGAAGGCGCGACAAAAGGTTTTGTTAACTTTTAAACAAATACAATGTTTTCACCTTATTTCTTTCTTGATAGAGTTCCAGGTAATATAATATAATAATAAGAAAGCACGTGGCAAAAGCAATACAGGACGTTATTAATATAAAAAAGTATATATCAAAACTAACATTTAACTTGAATTTTAATGATTTTGGGGTGACTTCTATTATAAAATGTCTAGAATCCTTTATAAAACTAAATTTAATCGAGAAGTTGCAAGATAGGGCTTTTTTTATATGAAAAATGACTCGAAATACTTCATAGTGAGGTTAATAATTCAGTTTCGGCTGAATATATATTAGGTGCCTACTAGCAATCGGTATTATAAAAAATCGGCCAGAATATCCTAAATCCGCTGCTGATTTTAAGTTTTATATATACATATATATATATATATATATATATATATATATATATATATATATATATATATATATATGTATATATATATATATATATATATATATATATATATATATATATATATATATATATATATATATATATATATATATATATATATATATATATATATATATATATATATATATATATATATATATATATATATATATATATATATATATATATATATATATATATATATATATATATATATATATATATATATATATATATATATATATATATATATATATATATATATATATATATATATATATATATATATAAACGTTTTGCTGACAATTGACAAACTTTTCGGATTTTTATTTAATCAACGGCAAAAGTTTATACATAGACTAAACGGGGTCCCTTCAAGTAAGGTATTTTTGTATCAGTGAAACAAAAAAAAACTTGATCGACTACTTAATTTTTAAGATAGATGAATTAGTGATATTTATTCAAACAAACTGACTTACTTTCCCCCATAATACCTTCCCGTCGGTGCTCTCAGAACTTGTTTCACAGTTGTGAAATTTGTAGGGCCAATTTGGGGGCTTTACATGATGATAATGACTCTTTTGTCTTGCCTCACTAAATCCAAATATAAGATAAAATTCAAGTTACAAATCATTTAGGCAACCTTCTTTTGTGCCTGCTAATTGCAGTACTGAATATAATACTTTTAATCAAGACACCAATGTGTACAGTGGTACCCTAGGGGTACAAGATTTAATCAAATTTAACGACCTTTAGTCGAACAAAACTAATAAATATATAGCTACAGGGCAATAAATAAGCAACAACAACAAAACGCCGTTAAAACCGACGTTTCGGTTGAGCTTTCTCACCATCATAAGGCATGATAACGTAACGTAACTATCAGAAAAACTAACCCAATTAACTTAAATACTAAAAATATTGACTCTCCTTTCTCTAAGCTCACAAGAGATCTAGGAGCCATGGGAGCACCCAAATACTGCTCTTATTCTGCCTACAACGGCGCTCTGGTTAGTACGAATCACGTTTCTAAATAACCAACCCTAAATTCCGATTTCTCAAATTTCAAAGATAACAATTTCCAAAGTTTCGATTACCAAAATTGTCCATCGTCAGAACATGGCATCCCCGATAGGGAAACCTATCACAAAGATGCTTCGTTCCGCGAAAATCTAATTTTGACTTCGTCAAATCTCAGGTCAGATGTCCAGAGTGTTCAAAAATTAGGCTGTAAGATTCGTAAAATGTAAAAAAATCACTATAGCATAGTTATAAGGGAAAAAAGTTATAAATAAAAATGAAGTAAAATGTTTTGATATATAGTGTAGTTAAAAAGAAAATTTGTTCTCTGAAATCGAAAAATGCTTACTTTTTCAATTTTTGAGACTAATTTTCTTTTTAAGTAAACTAGATATAAAAAACCTTAACTTTTTGTGTCCTATAACTCTGCTTTAGTGATTTTTTTTAATTTTACGAAACTTGATTTTAATTCATTTTTTGACCACCTTGTACATATAATTTTTGTTTATATATATATATATATATATATATATATATATATATATATATATATATATATACACTCATGGACAAAATTATCGAATATTTTTAATTTTTCATTCTTTAAAAAAAAACTGATGAATCAAGTTATTTAAATACTACCATTTGCAAGAAACTGTTTATTTTAAAATATTTTAGTGAACAATGTTAAGTTTTTACCAGAAGAAGATCGTGAAAAAAATTAATGCCAAACGTTATAAAAATTAAGGATATTTACATCTTATTTAAATAATAATTGGAAGGCAATTACAAGTTTTTTGATTAAAATTAAAGCACAGTTAGTAACGAGTATTCCCGCCTCGAGATCTAATTACTGCTTCCATTCTTCTCGGCATGCTGCTAAGGAGGTTCTGGATATATTCTTGAGGAATTGCATTCCACTCTTCTTGTGCAGCAATCCGAAGCTGGTCTATTGTATTTGGAACGGGATTTCTTCGTCGTATGCGGCGTTTAAGATAGTCCCATGCATGTTCTATTGGATTTAAGTCGGGGCTATATGGTGGCCAATCTAATCTTTGAATGTGGACCGCATCAAGGTAATTAGTCACTATATCAGCTGCATGCGGTCGAGCATTATCGTGCATTAATATGAATTCTTCATATCTAATATGGGCGACATAAGGCAAAACATGTTCTTGAAGAATGTTTTCAATATACAAGTCACTTGTCATTCGTCCAATCACTTCCACAAGTTCGGTGCGTCCCTCCCAAGAAATACCGCCCCAGAACATTATACCGCCACCGCCAAAACTAACGGTCTCTACGAGATTGCAGGGAGCAAACCGTTCTCCAACTCTTCTGTAGACGTGGTTTCGACCATCGGGCTTCCATAATTGTATTCTGGTCTCATCCGTAAAGAGAACATTCTTCCATATTTCGTTATCCCACTGAATATGCCTTCTAGCTAATTCTAATCGTTGAACTTTGTGATTTTGGAGAAGACGTGGAACTTTGGTGGGCCGTCTTGGCTTCAAACCTGCTTCTTTTAATCTTCGCCTAACTGTTTTTGAACTTACATTAACTTGTCTTACATTAAGTAATTCATTTTTGAGATGCGACAATGTCAATGTGCGATTTCGTGTAGAATTAAGTATCAAAAATCGATCATCAATTGCTGTTGTACATCTCTTGCGCCCTTGACCAGGCCTACGTACGTAATTTCCAGTCTCTTCATACCTTTTTAAAATATTCGATACTGTAGATTGACCTCTCCTTAGATGTCGTGCGATATCCTTCGTTATATAGAGTTACAATTTGCACCGCTTCAACTTCAGTGCAGTGTCTAACTGGTGGCATACTGATGTTTTTTAGCAACAAACAGAAACACTTTTTGCTATTACTTAGTTAATTAACCTACAGTAACTTAAGTTCAAGCTTAATTCACAAAATATGTTATTATTTGTTTTTGATAAAATGCACAAAAGAAAATGACATGCGCCATTAATGTTAATTAAACGTCAAAATATGTTAAAACAAGCGAGTAATCAGCCTACTAGATCCTAATATTCAGCTCATGTACGTTTACGGCGATTATTTAAAATTTATTTTGAAAAAATAATGACTACAAAAAATATTCGATAATTTTGTCCATATTTATATATATATATATATATATATATATATATATATATATATATATATATATATATATATAACCCCTCAAAACATGATATTTGTGAATTTATTTCAGGGCAAATTAAAATTTTATTTGAAATGTAATATTTTTAGTTTCTTTAAATGTTTAAAGACCAACGTGGCTATTTTTAAAGAGTTTTTATTTCAAAATTGTTTCCTTTGTAAAGTGATTTCTGTGAAAAAATACATGATGCAGACAACTTAAGTTGAATGGTCGATTTATCCGTTTTAGTAAAATCCAGGTAGGCTTTGTAAGACAAATGATAACAGTTGAAGTTGCTAAGAAGCCGATTTTGACGTGTTCATTAACTTTCGTACATTCGTGTTCTTAACAACTAAAAATGGTTCGTGGAAAGATGTTTCTGACGAAATAAGAAAAGTGATCATTCATTTGCATTTAAAAGGCCAAAATGCCCCCCAAATCGCTGACAGTTTTAATAAATCGAGATATACAGTTCGAAATATTATTAAACTGTACAAAACCACTGGATTAATTAGGATTCAGTCATGGCTAGAATATGTGGGCCCTGAAGAATGGGGGTCCTTCATACGATGTACTAATCGATAAAAATGCTTGATGTAGAAAAACAGATATAAAAATAATTTATTAACATTATTAAAGCTACCGGTAACGACTTTATTGCAATTAATTAATAATTACTAACGGTCATTCATACTTAACCCAAGAAAATAAGTAACTAATAATAAATTAAACAAAATATGTCCAAAGGAAAAAAAAAGACATAACTTAAGTCTAAGGAAAACAATAAGAACTTACTGACGTGAAAAAAGATGATTTTTAAAGACGTAGCTAAAAGTACCTTTACAAATTAAGCTGATAATGTTATTGTTTAGCGAGTTGAATTCCTTGACAGCGGTATATGTGAAGGTACGCTGAAACAGGGCTGTCCTGTGGTGGGACATAATAAGTTTTACAAGGTTTCTTAGATTTAATGTATGTACATTTTCTCTAAAAACTAGCTTATCACATAAATATTTAGGAGTTGATGTATTTATTATTTTAATAGCAAAAATAAGAATGTTGTAGACATTACTAATCCATAACCACTTTATCCGGTCATTAAAGGCAGGGGTTATACGATCATATCTCCTTAAATTACACACAAGTCTGCAACTTTTATTGTGGATTTTCTGTAGCCTGTTAGAAGTGAGTTTATCTAAACAGGGGTAATACACTATACAACCATAACATAAATTTGACAAAATCAAACCCTCACACAACATTTTTTTCGTCTTGAATGTTTATAAGTTCAACATTGCTTTGTGATGTTAGTAACGTGATTTACAAATCTTAAATTTTCGTCAAAGACCAAACCGAGATTTCTAGCTTCAGAGGTAAACTGAATTAGATGGTTATTTATAAAAATGCTCATTTGTGACTTAATCCGATCCCTACGCTTCGCAGGACAAAATAAAAGAACTTTTGATTTCTGAGGATTAAACCAGACTGTGCTAGTAAGAAAACTCATTTATACTTTCTAGATCTTGATTTAACAGGATAGAAGATACATCGTATTTTATATTAAAGCTCTTAAAAAGTTGTGTGTCATTGACGTTAGAGTGGCGGACAACCTTAAACATATCTAAAGTATAAATGAAGAATAGCAGAGGCGCCAAGACTCTCCTGAGGCAGTCCAGAATAGACTGGTTTGCAACCTGAACGCATGTTTCGTAGGAAAACCTGCTGGGGCGGCTTGTAGGTAATGACTAAGCAAACTCACAGAATTGCGATCAAAACTAGTGTAAGAACATTTGGCAAGTAACAGCTTGTGATTAATAGTATCAAAGCCTAAGCTAATGTAATACTTTGGTTAGTTCTGAAGCCTGAGTGGTGAATCGCTAAAATGCAATTTTTTGTGACAAGCATGTTGATTCTCGACTATTTTAATACTTTTGACAAGACCGGTAATAACCTCATAGGACGCAAATCACTATAAATCTCCGGGGTTGTTGTTGTTGTTGTAAGAGGCATAACCAAGGAAGTATTTCACGAATTCGGATAGTAGCCTAATTCTAAACAGATATTGACTGTATGTGTACATTTATCATTGTAACACTGATACCATCAGTGCCCTGGGAATTACTCTTAATGCCATTTAATCAACAAGTCTAAACGCATTAGAAATCTGTTCATTGTAAGTGTGACATATTGATCAATATTTTCGGCACATATTAACTAATATTGGTTACATCATAAGAGCTATTGCAATGTAAGTTAAATGACTGAAAGATCCTATGTTGGCACGACAAACGACAGAATTCGTCAAAGAGCTAAACTGCTCTCTCTACATTACCGTTGTGTGGGCTATAAGCTACCCGTATGTATATATATATATATATATATATATATATATATATATATATATATATATATATATATATATATATATATATATATATATATATATATATATATATATATATATATATATATATATATATATATATATATATATATATATATATATATATATATATATATATATATATATATATATATATATATATATATATATATATATATATATATATATACATACATACGGGTAGGTTATAGCTCTCACAAAGGTAATGTAGAGAGAACAGTTTAGCTCTTTGACGATAGTCTGTCGTTTGTCGTGCCAACATTTGATCACGTTGTGATTCTCGGTAATTTAAACGCGAATTTCTTTAACCTCAAAAACAAAGATATGCTTTGATCCTTTTAATATATATATATATATATATATATATATATATATATATATATATATATATATATATATATATATATATATATATATATATATATATATATATATATATATATATATATATATATATATATATATATATATATATATATATATATATATATATATATATATATATATATATATATATATATATATATATATATATATATATATATATATATATATATATATATATATATATATATATATATATATATATATATATATATATTATCAAATAAAGTTTTAATTTGCCCTGAAATAAATTCACAAATATCATGTTTTGAGGGGTATATATATATATATATATATATATATATATATGTATTATATTAAAGAAAAATTAATTGTACAGGGTGGTCAAAAAATTAGACTTCAAGTTTCGTAGGGACACAAAAAGTTAAGTTTTTTTATATCTAGTTACATAAAGAGAAAATTAGACTCAAAAATAAAAGTAAGCATTTTTCGATTTCAGAGAACAAATTTAATTTTTATTTATAACTTTTTTTGCCCTATAACTATGCTATAGTGATTTTTTTAAATTTTACGAATCTTGAAGTCTAATTTTTTAATTTTTTGAACACTCTGTACATCCGACCTGAGATTTGACGGAGTCAAAATTAGATTTTCGCGGAACAAAGCATCTCTCTGATAGGTTTCCTTATCGGGGATGCCATGTTCTGACGATGGACAATTTTGGTAATCGAAACTTTGGAAATTGTTATCTTTGAAATTTGAGAAATCGGAATTTAGGGTTTGTTGTTTAGAAACGTCGTTTGTACTAACCAGAGTGCCGTTGTAGGCAGAATTAGAGCAGTTTTTGAGTCCTCCCATGGCTCCTAGGTCATCTGTGAACTTAGAGAAAGGAGTGTTAATATTTTCAGTATTTAAGTTAATTGGGTTAGTTTTTCTTATAGTTACGTTACGTAATCATGCCTTATGATGGTGGTAAAGCCCAACCGAAACGTCGGTTTTAACGGCGTTTTGGGGTTGTTTATTTATTTGCCCTGTAGCTTTATATTTATTAGTTTCGTTCGACTGAAGGTCGTTAAATTAGATTAAATCTTGTACTTCTAGGGTTCCACTGTACACATTGGTGTCTTGATTAAAAGTATTATATTCAGTACTGCAATTAGCAGAAACAAAAGAAGGGTTGGCTAAATGGTTTGTAACTTGAATTTTATCCTATATTTTGATTTAGTGAGGCAAGACAAGAGTCATTATCATCATGTAAAGCCCCCAAATTGGCCCTACAGAAGTGTTAATTTTTTTTATGAATATTCTCTCTGTGGGAATAGCTATTTGCTATTTCTATTAAACTATTAGGTTCTTTTTTCGCCACCATTTACTTGGCTGCCCGCTGGAATATGGGCACCCGCCTCAAAGAAAATTGGGGGTCCCAAGCTATCCAAAGGGGAAGAAAAGCTTTTTATTTTTGAATCAAATTTCACAACTGTGAAACAAGTTCTGAGAGTACCGACGGGAAGGTATTATGGGGGAAAGTAAGTCAGTTTGTTTGAATAAATATTACTAATTCATCTATCTTACGAATTAAGTACGAGTTATTCAACCTCTGTTAACGTGGACACCGGATAGATATACTACTACAACTAATTTACAAAATGACTTTTTGTTGAATTTTTTTTTGTTTCACTGACACAAAAATAGCTTACTTCAAGGGACCCGCAGTTTAGTCTATGTATAAAATTTTTTGGTTAAATCGATTAAATATAAAATTAGAATATTTGGCAGGATCAACAATGGTTATGATACTGGTGGGTTTATTCTAACGAATTGCTTATCAGTGGTACGATAGTGCAATTGGATAGAGCAATGGGCTAGAGATCCAGAGGTGCGAGTTCGATCCCCGCTCGTACCATAACTTTTGCTGCTGATTAAATATTTCTAAAAAAAATATTTCACAGTTTAAAAACAAAACTGATAAAATACTTCTATTCAAAAACTTGGCCCATATGGGCATAACGTAAAAATCATAAAGTTACTAATATGGACGGTACCTAATAGCGATGTCAGATTTGACGTCCAGTCAGGAGAGAATATTTGGCAGGATCAACAATGGTTACGATACTGGTGGGTTTGAATATGTACAAGTTTTAACGAATTGCTTATCAGTGGTACGATAACGCAATTGGTTAGAGCAATGGGCTAGGGATCCTGAAGTGCGGGTTCGATCCCCGCTCGTACCTTAACTTTTGCTATTGATTAAATATTTCTAAAAATCCGAAAAGTTTGTTCAACAGAGTAAGAGTTTAAATTCAGTGTTTTTGTAAAGCGCAAAACTTACTAACAATCGCTTTGCCTTTAAAGTAAAATGTTTTACAAAAATGTCCTGACAACACAACTAACAATTACAAGTTTTACAAAAACTGTTATTTAAAAGTTTCTAGTCTAGTCTAGATATTAGAACTTACTTGAAATCATTATCAAAAGAATTTTACAATCGAAAGACATGTCAACAAACGTGGTTACATTAGTACAAAATTAAAATTTTGTTTAAACAAGTTTAGCAACAATAAAAATAAATACTTATTCCACCGTGGCAATCTACGCGCCTCGAAAATATTTTTAAAATATGGTAGTTACACACACCACAAATACATGCACATTAATTATTATGCACCGGTAAAATAATAAACAAATCCAACTATTCAATTGGTATTAATAATTGCACGGTGTTCTAATGCACTTACTCCAGACAAGTCTCTACTGTTAAGAGAGCTCGTAAGTTTCAGAAGCTGTGCGTGTCAAATAGTCTGATAGGATTATTTAAAAAGCGAAGCTACACCTTAAATTCTATCTTATATTTATACATGCCCTAATTTGGATCAACACTCAGAACATGCAACTTAGTGTTACAAGTTTTATCTAATAAACATTCTAAGAACCATCAAATTAAGGAAAGAACCTTTAAAAGTCATAAAATCGGTATATCTTGAACAAGAAGTTCGACTCACTTAAGGTAGCCCTTAAAACTTTAAATTGTTATTAACAAATTTGAATTGACACACAGCAAAATATGTTTAAGCAAATCAATAAATAAAAGGATCGCTAACCTTGGAAACTTTATCAGTTAACACTAATGTCGCTTACTATAGGGGTGATCAATTAAGTTCATTTAAAATTATCAAAAAGCAAATTACATCAAAATTGTATTACAAACCAGCTACAAAATACTTAAATCTACATATAGGTTAATAAATGTTGCAGAGGATTAATTAAAATAATTTTTTAAAAGCTTATTAAGTTCACTAGTTAAGAAAAATTGAAAGTTAAAATTAACACTGCTGAAAGCGAAAATTGAAAAGCTCAGAAATTTTCAAACACTTCAAAGAGATTTAAAAGCAGTACTGGGCTATTTCTAAAACCACTTATAAAATTTCGGATCAAGCACAAATATTGGTAAACACAGAGACTAACTAGTAGCTTCGAATTGCAGAGAGCAGACTAAGTTGGCTACATACCTGTAGTATTTCTTTTACACGATAATTTAAAATACCGAACAGACATGTGTTCTTGTGGTTACCCCAGCAAGCTAAACGCATATATGGTTAGTATGTCGTACGACAATTTGGCGAATTCAAAATTTAAGATAGAAGCCCCGGCATACATCCCCAGTGGAATGAAAATTCCTTATCGATGGCTTCGGTACTATACGTGTTAACTTAACATATTCGTTGAACTTACTGACCTTTCGACCGAAAAACGCGCTAGTTTTGTTAGCTTTTCGAACGGTACCCACCTATAATGCACGTTTGGACCAAAAGTTGGATTTTCGGAGTTCTCGGAATTTGCTCAGTCTTAATCTCAGACATGTAGACCCAACAGCAAAATTTGGAGCTTCCGGAAAATCGGTTTTTACTTTTCCTTAAGGTATTTTGATGTATTATGGACTTGCGCTTATTTTTCCCGTATTCTACGTGCGAAAATCAATGCCTGTGATTTTTTCTGGATTTTTTTTTCATAAATTTGATTTTCTAAATTCTGTTAAAAATCACTAAGTCGTTAGATCAAAATTGGCTTTTCCGTTCAGAATTTGAAAAAATGTTATTCTAGATAAAAGAAATTATTTATTATTTATGGAAAAATTTCACTTAAAAATTAAAAGGTGTCCAAAAAGGTCATGCTAAGATTTAAAATGAAGCTTATGATAAATTATAGCTTTCAGTTTGGTCTTGAGCTTAATATCGATCTTAGTTTAGATTTGACTCAAAGTTTCAGAAACAGCATATTTTGACTATACCTTTTATTTTTGAAAAAATTTTAAAAATATCTTTACAAACAAAAATTTTCAGTTTTGAGATAGCCCTGATTTGAAGGTCTCGTATCGCCCTGTATATGAGCTTCTAAAATTGGCAAATAAGGTTTTTTAGTATCAGCTGTTATTCTCGCATCTGAATACAAACAATTAACTCATATAAGTTGTCGAGAGGCTTATATTTTATCTATTTATTGTTAGTGTTTTGAAAAAATTCGATTCAACTTGCCTCTTGTTTATTCGCCTGAAGGGCTTATGTTACCTAGATAAATCATTTAGTTTAACAACAAAATGGTATAATATATATCATGGTAAAATATCTGATTTACATGTAGAAGGATAGGAAACATGATTCTTGTCGCCTACTACGTTATTGAGTGATTTAAAAGGTTTACATGAGATTTTTGTGGACAACATTAGCTTATGACCTTATACTGTCGTGGATGTTGTTTTAGCTTTTAAGAATGGGACTGGAAGTTTTTTAAACCAAGGTTTTTATATCTCTAGATATTTCCTATTGTGTTTTTACGTTAAAAAGATACGATTTCACGACAAGAGGACAGAACCATTCTGCTTCTATAATAATGATCGGATGACACATGTTTCGTCTTCTGATGTTTAGACTCGTCATGGCCGATAAATGTTTTTAACGTTTTCTCTAGAAGACTTTCACTTCTCTTCACACAAATCATTTTACTTTCTTGAATTTCCTTCAGTTGGCATGTATACTTTGAATTGTTTCTGTGGGTAACGTCCTCTGAGGCAACGTGATGAATGAAAAAGGCGAAACATGCGCCTTTAGATCACCATTATAGGAGCAGAATGGTTATGTCCTCTGCTCCACGATAGTCGGCAAGGAGTTTCAACTTCGAATTGGTGAGTGAGAGGAAAGAATAATTGACCGCTATAACAATAGCGGTTTATCACTCACTCTGGTGATATGTCCTGTCATACACTAGTTTCAGTTATAATCAAATCGGCAAACGCAAGTAGCAAGGAAAAAAGACAAGTTGGACAATCAGCTACGGCGAAAGCCAATCATACATTATGTGTGGCTGTAGACAAATAAGGGATTAGTCTATGTGGCGAATACCTTCTACGAACTACACGTTCATTGTTTCCAAATTGCTGTTAGCCCGCGGACTCATCCTTCCAAAGTAACCTATCCATGCGCGTTTACCCTACACGGAACGCAAGTAGGGCTCGCCCTTACTAGTAGCACACTTAGCTTAATTCATTGGGGAGGCGCGAATAACTGTTATGTTGTAGCACCTCGGCAGGTAAGGCAATAATGCCAACCTGTCATGACGTCAGGGGACGTTATTTACAGAAACTGTTCAAAGTGTACACTCCAACTGACGGAAAGTCGGGAAAATGAAAGTATGTGGGTCAATAGTAGAAGAAAGTCTTGTCGAGAAAACGTTAATGGCCGACATATATGTTATATATGTCGGCCCTGACGAGTCTAAGCATCAAGAGACGAAACATGTGCTTTCCGCTCACTATTATAGCAGTAAAATGGTTCTGTCCCCTGTTATACAATAATAGTCGATCTAGAGTCTCAACCCCTAGTTGAGGGGTGAGAAGAAAAGAAAATCACTGCTATAACGACAGCGGGGAAAGGGTGATTTTGGGACATTTCTTGACAAAAAGTTTGTTAAATACCTACTTACAATATATCTAGATACTTACAGTGTTTAGTCAATTTTTAAGTGCAGCAATCATATTCAAGTTATTTTTTTATATTAATAACTAAACATTGATAAACAGAACATTGTTTTTCTAAAACACATAAGTATTGCTCACATATTTGAACACTGTCAATTTTAAAGAAATTTACATAAAAAAAATGCATTCCATATGATGATGAAAATATGCACTATAGCTACTAGACAAAACTGAAAAAACATTATGTATTTAAATTTAAATGTCGGGTTTATAAGTTTTTCTGTAAATATCTGCATTATTTGCATTTTTAAAGCTGTAACAGCAAAAACATATTATTCTACTATTAAACTAAAATGTTAATGAAGGAAAGGTATAAAATAAAATTAAGAACCTGTACGTATAGGGTTTACGCATGTCGAACAACTGACTTATCTGCATTATATAATGTGTAGTTCATGCAAACAACTTTACTGCAATTTCGATATTGCTTTCATCTAGATATTAACTTTTTGTAAGTGCAATGTTGCCAGGATGCTTTATGCAGATTTATGATAATGATTTCTATATACCTTACGACAAATGCCTTGTTGCTCTAAACAGTAAAGACAAACATATTTATATTTTAATGTTTATTTAAAACAATATCATTTTGAATAAACAAAATATTATACAAAACATGCATTTTAATTCACGCATAGAATTTTTCCATATTCTTGGAGCACCACTAAAAGTCATCTTTTAGAAGGTAGAAAAAAGGGGAGAATATGTACACAGATAAATCTGGTGCAATTTATATTGGAAATTACCGTTTTTTGTTAGCCGTATAATAAAATTCTACCCTAGAACCCCAAAGTGATGAGTTTTTCTTTTTTTTTTAGCCATCAGTATTATTTTTGCCCTACCGGGATTTCATTCTAGCGGCGACTATGTCTCCTCTAATTTTGAGGCCTAAACCAAATTCAAAATTTTGTAGTTCAATAAAACTTGAATCGAAATTTTGGTTAACTTGCCTGTAGGGCCCCCGCAGGGGTTATCGGCACCCCTGTGCCGGAATTACTTTGGGTGTCTTTTAAATATCGTATGTAAATAACATTTTTAAGAACAAGAACTTAGTTTATACATATATTTTTTAAATTTCATTGTTCGCTTCTTTTTTTACGGTTTAAACATTTTAATGTAATATACCTACAATGTGTTTCAAAAAACATGCGCCAACGTTTAAAGCGAGGTTCTTTGCAACAAAATAAGTTGACAAGTTAATAACAAATAAGAAACAAGTTTTGGAGTATTTAGCGTAAAATTCTTATTATCTGCCTAGCAGTTTCGACAGTTTGTCATCTTCAGGGCTATGGCCCTACAAGAGAACATACAGTATAAAACAAATTTAAAAAAAGATATAAAACAGGGTTTTTTCTTTAAAAAAAAATTGAGTCTGCAAAAGTTAAAACGTAAGTGGTAACTGTACTTACTAGTCAATAATTGATGAATAAGTACAGTTAAGTATTTATTTTTTAGCTTTGCTAGGGTTGCATACAGCCATACATAGTTGGAGTTAGAATTGCTCAAAACACTACAAAAGTGATTCCATGGATCATTCCAAAAAAAAGCTTTAGTAAATATCTGTGCGTGCTGTATTTTCTGTGATAGCTCTTTCGATCAGCACATTTTTTTCTATATGTCAGCATCCTTATTCGATCTGTGCAGTACTGCTTGATAGTCTGCAGCACTGTTTGATTCAGTGTATAATGACTGCGTTTAAGGTATGCAGCTATTTTACCTTGGCTGTAAATGGTCTGCCTATAGTCTATAATACACTGAATTCTGGATGCTGTTTGTCGAGCCAACTGGATTTTTGCCTCCATCTTTCGTACTCATCGTTTTGTCTTTCCCTCTGAAGGGACGCTATCACTTCGCCTCCCCGGTTGACAAAAACTTTCAACGGGATCGTAAACGGCATGGTTGACTTTCCAGATGTCGGCGTCTTCCCGCAAGCTTGCACGTAGACGGTCATTAATTGCTCGGGTTTCTGCCGGCTTGAGAGCTTTTATTTTGTGCAGCGTTTACCTTTATTGGAGAGAGTTGTTCCCTGGTGCGCCCATACGCTCGGCCCCTTCCTCAGAAGATGTTGATGTTTCAAGCTCCTCAGGTTCCAGTCTAGGTTGAACTCTGACGAAGCACTGGCTCCGAAGTCTCACTGCGCAGTTCCGCAGATTCTGCGCTGATATAGTATTATGCTCGGGGTGCATATTACTACATCGAGCATGTAAGCGAGGCATGTATCCTCTTCGGCCGGGGCTGCTGCCATCATAACAGTCAAGAAGGTCGCTCCTCAGTTCATCAGTACATTCAAAGTGTTGTCCGTTTGCATTGCGGTCGTCATCGTTAGGCAATTCCACCTTGCCCATAACCTCCATCCGAATGAGGTCGGTCGTGAGGGCCCTCTTCTCGTGATCCATTTCGAACCAAAAATTCTGTCTGTTGTGCCTTTTACATATGGTAAGACTACTTGTTGCTTTCCCAATTCATAATTTTTATTGTTCGTTGTTCGGAAACCTTGTGCATTAATAGCTTTCTCTATGATGGGATTTGTGTAGCCATTTTGCTCTAAAGCACTAGATATTATATTAAGTTCGTTTTGTCTCGTCTCGTCTTTCAGTTAATCGCACGAACCTGGATGTTAGGGTATCGGGCACAGCTTAAATTTGTGCTGGGTGATGTGAGCTTGCATTTAAATATCTGTCTGTATGTCTGTATACACGGTGTATTCGAAATGTCCATTATGTAGTTTTGTCACCAGAACATCTAAAAATGGAAGTTTGTTGTTTTCATCTAACTCTAGAGTAAATTGTATTCTGGGGTCCATTAAATTTATGTGAGTCAGAAATTTGTCGAGCTCTGCATGACAATGTCTCCATATAATAAATATGTCATCCACATAACGAATCCATAATTTGGGCTTTAAACTTGCTTTCTCAAGAGCATCTTTGTCGAAGTATATCAGAAATAAATTTAGGGCTTCTGGTGATAGCGAGGACCCTACCGGAGCATCATCTATTTGTTTATATATTTGCCCCTTGAACGTAAAAGAAGTATTTTTAAGGCAATGCTCCGGGAGTTGTATTATATGTGCCTGGAAAGCCTCGTTCACAGCAATTCTGTCCAATGCTTCGTCGATGGGAATACTGGGATACAACAATTTGACATCTAGGCTTGCTATGATAATGTCTTTTTCATGAATGATGTCTCATATAGTTCGAGTGAAATGCTTCGAGTTTTTTACAAATGAATCAGCTTTTTCGATAGCTGGTTGCATAATTTCAGCAAGATATTTTGCCAGTTTTTGTAGCGGCGAATTAACAGCACTAACAGTAGGTCTGACGGGCGCCCCTGGTTTGTGTATTTTTGGTAAACCATAGAGTTGAGGACATCTGCTCGACTTTTCCCATGGTATGATTTTTTGTTGAATTTCGAGGTTTATTGGTGAATTTTTATTTCATTTTATCTATATATATATATATATATATATATATATATATATATATATATATATATATATATATATATATATATATATATATATATATATATATATATATATATATATATATATATATATATATATATATATATAGGGTCCTGCAGCTCACCTCCCGTCTTTTATTATACCTTAACCATTTATTTTAGAAAAAATATTTAAAAGCCACTATATGCTGTTGATTAGAGAGCACATTTTAAAAATATTCTTGATTATACAGGGTGTTACAAAAAATAGTGGCGCATAAGAGTTGTATTTTTTTAAATGGAACACCCTATATTTTTTTACATTTTTGAAACACTCTTTACCTAGTCTACAGACTCCTAGAATAGTATCTCTCTTTTTTTAATAGTTTCGGAGAAAAAAGGCAAAATCGAAGAAAAAAAAAATTATAGTCTACATTTAAAATATTTATAAAAATTAGATAAAACATCTTAAAAGCTAAGGTAACCTAGTAGCTTACTGCAAAAGGTTTATAGTTATTCTGCTATGAGTATTATAAGTCTTACTTATACAGGGTGACCCAAATTCCATGTCAAACGTTGCAAAATAAAAAATAATTTTTCTCCATTTTTTCAAATGGAACACCCTATATATTTTTTTTCTGTCCGGTACAGAATTAACAGATCAACATTTTTCATTATTACACTTATCTCAAAATTTCTGAAGGTTTTTGAAATATTCTTAAAAAACTAATGTTGTACTTTGTTTTTCAGTACGATAATTGAATAAACTCAATAGTAATGTGGAAAAATGGAACACCCTATATACATTTTTTTTCTGTCCGATACAGAATTAACAGATCAACATTTTTTATTATTACACTTATCTCAAAATTCCTGAAGGTTTTTGAAATATTCTTAAAAAACTAATGTTGTACTTTGTTTTTCAGTACGGTAATTGAATAACCTCACTAGTAATGTTCATAAGTAAGCACCTTCGCGATTTTGAATAATAAATAGGTCAGCGTAGTTATAGCTATGGGAAAAAACCTAAAATCCCAACATTTTTTGTAATTACGTTTACCGCATAAAATTTGAATTACTGCCAAGAGTTAAGCCGTAAAGACGTTTTACATGCTGCAGGTCTTCCTACAAGTTGCAAGAGACTTGCACAAAGGCATACGCTGACACTTGCAATTGAAATACAACTGCAAGACAAATTGCGCGCAATATCTTGCAGGTGCAACCCCTTGCTGCAAGAAACTTGCAGCATGTAAAACGGCCTTAACCTTTATTTAATATTATTGACAAGTGTTGCCCAAATTATTAACTAGAATTTAAGTAGGCCATAAAAATCAAATTGTCTAGAAACTGTCAAACAACTAAAACATATCGGCAATTTACTTATTCGTTTTTTAAGTTTTACAAATTGAAATAATTATCGGATTTTTCATATAGTGGTCTTGACCTTCTACGTAGTTCATTTTTCGTTTGTTTGCGTCACTGTTTAGAAGTTTTATTTGAACGTTCTATCGGCATGGAGTACACCCGCGAAGAACTGGTTTATATGGTTTTTGTGTTAGGAGAATCGCATAGAAATGCCTTTTTGGCCAGTAGGATTTATGCGCAAAATTATCCAGAACGAAGGCACCCAGACAGAAGGAGCATGACGAACTTATTAGAGAGATTTATGGCAACGGGAAATGTAAATTATACAAGACCAGTTAGAAATAGGCCAGTTCGAACGGAAGAAAATGAATTAGCTGTGCTATTAGCTGTCACGGAAAATCCTTCTGTTAGCCAAAAAGCAGTCGGGGATGCCGTAGGAGTAAGCGAAAGAACTGTTCAGCGAATTTTAAAGAGCCATAAACTTCATGCATATCATATTCAGTTGCATCAAGAACTCCTTCCAGCAGATTTTGAGAAACGTGTCGACTTTTGTAATTGGGCACAAGCTAAAATTAGGTTAAGCTTTGATTTTTTTGATAAAGTTTTATTCTCTGATGAGGCCACATTTCATAAGAATGGATTTGTAAATCGTCATAACTACCATTACTACGCCGACCATAATCCAAGAATTTTTAGGCAGCTTGATCTACAACACAGATGGTCAGTTAATGTGTGGGGGGGAATTATTGGTGCACATGTTATTGGTCCCCATTTTTTTAATGGACATTTAACTGGAGCCATGTATCTCGACTTCCTAGAAAATCACTTGCCAAATTTGTGCGAAAATTTGCCGGTTAATCTGAGAAATACAATGTGGTTGCAACAAGATGGTGCTCCAGCACATTTTTCGTTGCCAGTTAGGGATCATTTAAATAATAATTTTCCAGATCGATGGATTGGAAGACAGGGAGCAAGTGCGTGGCCGCCCCGGTCGCCTGATTTAACGAAATTAGATTTTTTTCTATGGGGCTACGTTAAGGAAATTGTTTACAACAAACCTCCAACAACTCCCGACAATATGCAGCAACGGATTAGAACCGCATTTCAAAGTATTACGCCCGAAGTATTAAGAATAGTAGGAAGATCTTTTCATACCCGTCTTCGTTTATGCCTCGAAGAGAATGGAAGACATATCGAACATATGTTCTAAGTAAAAATTAATTTTAGCAATAATTAGATATTTGTTAATAATGTTAAATAAAGCTGTTACACCTTAAGTCGAGCCTTAACTCTTGGCAGTAATTTAAATTTTATGCAGCAAACGTAATTAGAAAAAATGTTAGGATTTTAGGTTTTTCCCCATAGCTAGAACTACGCTGACCTATCTAATATTTAAAATCGCGAAGGTATGAACATTACTAGTGAGGTTATTCAATTATCGTACTGAAAAACAAAGTACATTAGTTTTTTAAGAATATTTCAAAAACCTTCAGGAATTTTGAGATAAGTAATAATAATAAATGTTGATCTGTTAATTCTGTATCGGACAGAAAAAAAATATATATAGGGTGTTCCATTTTTCCACATTACTAGTGAGTTTATTCAATTATCGTACTGAAAAACAAAGTACAACATTAGTTTTTTAAGAAAATTTCAAAAACCTTCAGGAATTTTGAGATAAGTGTAATAATAAAAAATGTTGATCTGTTAATTCTGTACCTGACAGAAAAAAAATATATAGCGTTTTATCGTCCATAGGTGCCAAAAAATATGTTTTATCATTTCCGTCGGTCCGTCTGTCGGTCTGTCTGTCTGTCAATTCGCGGCCTATCCGATTGCCGTCGAATTTGTATAAAAAACAAAGGGTCATATGGGGATGACCTGGTAATATTTTGGTAAAAATCCAGTATGGCGGAACAAAATGACGGTATAATGAAATATTTAAAAATTCAGCCGAAAAAACTTAATGGATTGATTTCAAATTGTGTACCATAACTATTGTCGTATGGGGATCAACTAATAAATCTCTGTTACTAATTCAAAATGGCGGAATAAAATTGCGGCTAAATAAAATTTTTGTAATCGTGAAAAACCACCTCCTCAGGTTTTACATATCTTCAAGTTTTAGCGTCCCTACATACCAAAAAAACATGTTTTATCAATTCCGTCGGTCCATCTGTCGGTCTGTCTGTCAGTTCGCGGCATAGTTTAAATATTTTGGTAAAAATCCAATATGGCAGAACAATGTTAAAAAACATTTTGTTAGAGTGGTGTATTATTTGGGGTTAAGATCCAATAAAAAAAACAAAAGTCTATTTTAAATAGTCGACGTTTCGTAACTTTATTGTTGCTTCCTCAGGACGCATATATAGATCCTATATTCTGCAACAAACAATCCTCTTGTTGTTATGTTAGAGTGGTGTATTATTTGGGGTTAGGATCCAGTAAAAAAAACAAAAGTCTATTTTAAATAGTCGACGTTTCGCAACTTTATTGCTGCATCCTCAGGAAATATATATATAGATTCTATATCCTGCACGAAACCCATATTATCAGTCTTTACCTACTACGTTGGTCCGCAGATATTTACTCGATATTCATCTTATAGTGGTGTATTATTTGAGGTTAGGATCCAGTAAAACAACGTGAGTTGTCGACGTTTTGCAACTTTATTGTTGCATCCTTGGGACACATATATAGATTTTATATTCTGCATGAAACCAATATTATCAGTCTTTACTTACTCCGTTGGTTTGCAGATATTTTCCAGATACTAAGTTTCCAAATTGTTTTTCGTTAACGATCTTCTTGTTGTTGTTAGAATCGTGTATTATTAGGGGTTAGGAAATATCTGCGGACCAACGGAATAGGTACAGATTGATAATATGGGTTTCATACAGGATATAGGATATGTGTGCCCTGAGGATGCAATAATAAAGTTAGGGAACGACTTTTGTTTTCACAGGATCCGACCCCCAATTAATACCCCACTCTAACATAACAACAACCATTTAAAAACTTAATATCAAGGAAATATCTGCAGACCAACGAAGTAGGTAAAGACTGATAATATGGATTTCACGCAGGATATAGACTCTATATATTTTTCCTTCAATCGATCTTATAATTAATTCATACGTTGGAATATATTTTAGAAAAGGAAACAGACACAAGCTGCGAGATTTACTCATTTAAATATTTTCCTCGCCTATATGAGCGGGAGTTTGTAATTTTTATTCTCAACTGATTTCAAAACAAAATAATATGGGCCTTGGTATAAACGTTATAGAGTTTATGGCACTTTTATTTCTGGATAAAAATAATTTCTTGAGATTCTCTTTTTTTGTTATTTTGTCTTTTTTTTGTTAATTATCGAATTTTCGAAGTCACAAGTATGCGTTTCTTCTACTGAGGGTTTTGTGTTTTGTTTTTTTGTATCATACTTGTGACCGTTTATTCGTAGTTTTATGTTGTTGACTTGTTTGTCCTATGTAAACGCTGTCACAGTCCTTACATGGAATTTCGTATATTACATGATTCTTTTCATCTTTGGCAATTTTGTCGTTAAATTTTGTAAAACAAGTCTCAAGAAGATTATGACCCTTACGGCTAACTGTGACCTTTTAATCTTTAAAAATATTTTTTTCAGGTAGACTTGATATGTGTGGCATGTCTTACAAACACGTGACCAGAAATTCAGTTCGGGGAAGAGGGGTCCAAACGGTCAAATCTCACGAAAAGTAGTAAGAATCATGCCTATACCAACATATTTTCAAAGTTTCGGGGGGGTCCAGACCCCCTGGACAGTGTTAAATATTTTATATTTTTTCCTGGGGAGTTTCTTATAGTCTGCATGTCGATTGTAGAACCTGTGAACTCTATCTTAAATACTGAATATACGAGTTTTTTTGGATACTTATTTTATAGTTAAGTGGTTTTTGATTTCTGAATAGCATATTTTCTAAAAATAGACTCTTTTGGATTTATTGCTCTGTCAGCTAAATTAATTACTACTGATTTTTTGTGGGAGAATGGATGATAAGAATTAAATTCAAATATCTACCTGACCAGGTTTCTTTTATGTACGAATTGGCGTTTATCTAATTGATAGACATATGTAGTGTGAGGTCAAAAAAGTTAATTTTATTATTTTTCTCAATTCCTATAGTGAATTGTTATTTATTGTGATAAATAACACAAGTTATACAATCGTCGACAAATCGGAAAAATAAAGGTAACGGAAAGTCTAACTTATTTATTGTAGTGATCTCTAGGTCTTTTAATACCAGTTGAGCAATCACAGAACTCAAGGATACACCAATTGCACAACCTTGAGTATGTTTAAAGCATTTATTTTTGAGTGAAAAATGTGGAGTTGTATATGTGGATATATTTAGATCGCATTAATGAAATTTAACTCAAAACCGGCTCAAAAAATATTTTTGATTTATTTTTACAAAAATATAGATACGTACACTCGCAAGATACGAACCAATTCAAAACGTTTTTTAACGTCTCATTGCTATTTGAATTAGCATAGAAGAAAAGGTATTAAACATACCATTAGTTTTGACTTATTTACAAAACGGGTCACACACAATTAGTAAGTATGATTTTATATTTGACTAGGATATTTATTATTATAGGGACATTTATTTCAAAAATACAAATTTTAACCCAGTAATTTATTTTGTAAAGGAATTTCTCACTTTTTTCATTTTTTTCGGAATTCTTGCATTTAATATTTCTTGAATGCCCCTACATATAACCAGTAATACTTAGTTTATTAAAATAATAATAAAAGAAGGACTAGAAAGTCTGATAATTTGCAAAACATCGTATACTGAATTTAAAAAATTGTGATAATTTTTTTTGAATTCCCTTTATAATTTTATTATCACTTGGTTTATTTTTAAAAAATAAATGTTTCGTTGTTATAGTTAACAATGTTCCTTAATATGATGTAAAAAATACATCAATTTAAAAAATATTATGGTTATTTATTCGTGACTAGGGATAGGCGATATTAGATTTTAATTATCGATCGACGACAGAACATCCCCTATAAATAAATTTTATTTATGGATTTATCGATAAGTAATCCTAGCTATCGATAGTCCATTGTTATTTATCAGTATTTCCTACAACTTATCGTTAGGACACAGGACTGTACTCCCATCGGGACTTATTGATTACCATCGATATATCGATATTTTTTATTTACCTGCTGTTATTCGATATATCGCTGACCTAACGATAACTATCGATATACCGATAAGACTCGCCCTATATAAATGTTTTGTTGTTAATTTCAAACGTAGTTAACACAATTTATCTCTACAGTGATAAAAATCAAGTTAATAACCTACAAATGGTTAGTTAAATCAAAATATCTATATTAGTAATAATAGCAATTTTTGAATTTAACACCCGGCATCCTAAACAATAGTCATAGCATAAGAGTGTGCCCATGAAAACTTTTGATCAGGACAAAGAATAATGACATATACAAAATTTGGAAAAATTAACCGTCCATTTTCTATAAGAAAAGTGCGAGCTCCTTTTCACTATAGTTTAGAATAATAATATAAGAAAATAACCTTCTTCCTAATTTTCTTGAGGCTCGAACTTTTGTTTACTGAGCTAAAATAGAATAGTGCTTTTCAAATGAGGACCTGCTTTTTTTGGCTGGTTACAGTACCGTCTCGTAAACCGTTATTAAAATATACATTAACATGTAAAAAATGTATGGTATACAGTCAATTTAATTGTACGCTCCAAATGTAGTCATAGACAAACATTCATTGTACAGGGGTTTGACAACCACTTTTTAAACCAATGTAAAAATCCATTCCATGTAAACATAGAATAATTTTAGTGTGTTAACATATTTATAGTATTGTAATCAATATCATTTATTTTACTAGGCGCATAAGAACTACTCTATCATTAATCACAATTTCACCAATAAATTGCAATTTGTTGGTTTTCTGTAACACGAGTTCGCCCAAAGTTTTTTACACTATTAATTCTACTGGTCACAGCAAATTTCTGGACTAGTAGATACTTCTGGAAAATCGACGGTCAGGAAAGCGCCCATTTATAAATTCTTTCTTTTTCATGGAAATTTCGATTTCCACCGTAAATGGAAATTGCTTCAACTTTTTCTGCAAAGGGATGTGAATTAGGCATTTTCAGTACAATATCGACCTTCGATTGGTGCCAAATTCTTTGCCATACGTGTACTCAATGTCCCTGATTCTAGCTTAAATTCGTTTACATATAGGGTAAGTTAAGGAAAACTGTGATTTGCGTTTTGTGTAAATTACTAAAATGTCTAGTCAAAATATTTGTTCAGTGAATGATTGTGAAAGTCTTATGACAGACAATATCTCATTTTTTAGATATCCAATGTATGTATATATATATATATATATATATATATATATATATATATATATATATATAAATTTACATATGTATATATATATATATATTTATATATATATATATATATATATATATATATATATATATATATATATATATATATATAGATAGATAAGATAGATACATGTATTTGACAACGTTACAAAATATATTTGTTGCAAGTCGTACAAAAAAAGCATATAAGCTAAGTAAAAATACAAACGTATAACATTGTTTACAAACTAAGAAAAGAGTAAAATATATATGTATATTATAAACAAACAATTAGTGTCAATTCAACTCAAGGTTGGCGCCTCCATATATTCATTGACTGAATAAAAATAATGCTTTAGTAGTATTTTTTTAATTATTATTTTAAATTGAGAATAATTTAAACACTTGACGGTGTTGTCGAGTTTATTATAAATAGATATATTCACAGAGTTTCATGATGCACTCGCAAGGCGATGCCTCGGAACCAGCAATGACTCAGACGATCTAGTTTGGTAATTATGGTTATAAGAGAGACGAGTATACTTCTCGAAATGCTCTTTAATTTCAAGAAGAGTTTGATATATGTAGATGCAAGGTAGTGTCATGATATTATATTTTTTAAAGAGCGGTCTGCACGAGGTTTGTGAACCAGCCCCTTCAACGGTCCTAATTGCTCGCTTTTGTGCAATAAAGGCTTTGTCACTTTTCGATGAATCGCCCCAGATGACAGTTCCATAGCTCAATAAGGAGTGGATATTTGCGAAATATACCATTAGCAATATTTCTATATCAAATGATTTTTTTAATTGCTTAAGCAAATAAATCTGACTACTTAGTTTCAAACAAAGATTGTCTATATGTGGATACCATTTTAAACCGTCATCCAAAAGGACACCCAACAGTTTAACATAGGCCCCTTTAACAAGTGTACAATTGAAGCTAAATGAAATGATCTGGGTTTTTTTCGTTGTTTAATTTAAGGTTATTGCTCGAAAACCAACGCTGAGCTGTTACTAGGGTGGATTCAATATTTTGGACGAGTGCGCTATTGTGTTTGGGGGCTGAAACTAAAAGTGTCGCATCATCTGCATATAGAACACACTTATTAGGAGAAAGACTTTGACTAAAGTCATTTATATAGACTATACATAGCAGGGGCCCCAGAATAGACCCTTCGGGAACCCCTGTTCTCAGACCCTGAAAATCCGACTGTTTTTGGTTCAAAGCCACCGCTTGTATGCGATTATGTAGATAAGATTTTAGGAGAAGGAGGGGTATTCCGTTTATTCCATAATAACTAAGTTTATCAAGTAAAATAGGATAAGATACACAATCAAAGGCTCGGCTGAGATCGCACAACGCAGCAGCGTGTTGCCGACCCTCCTGCAAACCCTCGACGATGGCCCCCACCACCTCCAGAATTTCGTCAATAGTGGAGCGACCACCCCTAAAACCAAACTGTCCAGAATCCAACAAGTTGAAATTTTCAAAATATGAAACAAGTTTAGCCTTCAAAATTGCTTCAATTATTTTTCCAAATAGAGACAGTATCGAAATTGGTCGATAATTGTCGGGTTGATTGGGGTCGCCTTTTTTGAAAATCGGTATGACCTTTGCCACTTTAAGTACATCATGAAAATTCCCTTCCTCAAAGCATTTATTTGTAAGTATAGTCAAGTATGGCACAATGACTTCCAGACAACTTTTAATCATTTTGGTGTTAATGTCGTATATATCGAAACAATTAGAATTTTTTAAGTTCCTGATAGCTGTGGCAACGTCGGCCTCAAGGACTGGTGACAAAAAAAATGAAGATCTTGGGCGAGGTACCCTGCCTAAAAAATCAAAATGCGATACTCTGGACGTTGCTAACGAGTTAATAATTGTACTAGGCATAGTACAAAAAAAGGTATTAAACTGATTAACATCAATTTTACACTTTTGCACTTTTCGCGAGGTATTACATTCATGTTTTATCAACTTCCATGAATCTCTTGATTTGTTACTTGAATTAGTTAAATACTCCCTGTACGCTGCGGTTTTGGCATTACTGATTTCTTGTGGGTATATTTTTTTAAATGATTTAAACACATCGTAGTCCTGGAGAGACTTAGATACGTCACTGACTGTTTTAAGAGCTGATAAAGTATCTCGCATTCTCCGTAAATCATCATTAAACCATTTCACCGGTTGCATAGTACTATTTTTAGTTTTAAAAGGCAAGTGTTTATTTATTATACCAGTAAAATTGTTCAAAATACATTGTGTCAAAGTGTTTGAGTTTGCACTGGGGTCGTCAAAAGGATCCCAGTTTGCCTCTTGCAGAGCCTGTTTAAATTTACAAAGGTTTTTATCGCTTAAGTTTTGAACTTTGACGTTAGTCGTTTCCGTTTGATTGAAACACTGGTCCATGTAAATTACCTGTCCCAGATGATCAGAAAGGCAGGGGTTTATGACCTCTGCATTAAAATAAGATTCATTCAAATTAGTCAATATATTGTCAATACAGGTTTCTGAGGTTGGACTCACACGTGTGGGTTCGTTAATACATACCTGCAGGCCATATGAGTATATTAAGCAAATTAACTCAGTCAAGCTACTATTTGGGGAAGACATTCCAAAGTCAATATTGAAATCGCCCAAGACAATTATTTTATCAGACAATGTTGTTAAATGTTCCAAGAGGGCTTCAAATTTTTGTATAAACGTATTAAAATCACCAAGGCAAGACCTATATAAGCAAACAATAGAAGTGCGCGAGTCTGGTATCAAGATCCCGCAAAACTCGGCGTCAACTTCCACACAGAAGCTTTCTAGGCTTAATGGTATTGTTTGAATATGTCGTTTTACAAATATGGAGGTACCACCATGAATCCGGACTGACCTACAAAAAAAGTCCATTAATTTATAATCAACGATATTAATATGTTTAATCTTCTCTTCATTTGCCCAATGTTCTGAGAAACAAAGGATGTCGTATTGGTCCGCTTCCAGAAATAAAAGTAGTTGATCTATCTTATTAGTCAGACACTGTACATTTAAATGAAGTATTTTAGTACATTTTTTAAAATCGGTTGCGCGAGTGTTTAGTTGTTTATTGACAAACAATTTATCTGCAGGCTGCCTTGCTAGATCCTTGTGTGACCTTCGGGGGAATGTTGAAAATCCTTCCGTAGGAATTTAAAACGGCGCACAGCAATTCCTTCCGGCCAAATATTTGGGTCGTAGACTTTGTCAACCTCTTTTATTGGGAATGATATTTTAAACGATGCGCTGTTATCTTTTTTGTTCCATAATTCACACTTGAAGTCGACATCAGGCTTAGTGGATTTTAAGTGGCTTTCTAACTCATTGACAGTGGTTGTCGGATGCATGCAGGTATCCGTATTTAGGTATAGTCTTTATTACATTTTGGTCACCTGCTGATTGAGCGGTGCCAATCAGGGGTTTATTTTTCTTATTTCTGCTGGTAATGTGCATGTTTGTGTTTACAACTGATTGTTTTGCTGTGTTGGGATTTGACAGGGTCATTGCGTTTTCAATGCTTTTCCGAACCTGTGAACTCGAGAATAGCGTATTTGAAGCCTCTGTTTGCTTGTTTACATGTGGAGGCACTGTGGCGGCCGTACCTGTGTTCTGCGGTTTAAATGAAGGTGATCGTAGTGTATTTTGCCGGGCAATGCTACCGACATTACCGACTGACGTCGTCAGTGGTTTGGAACCTTGCTGCAAAGTTGGTAGTGGTTTGGAACTCTGCTGGGAGGATCCATTTTGCTGTTTATTAGAACATTTAAGTAAATGGATAATTTCTTCCTGATCTTTTATCCTGCTCTCGAGTTGAGAGACAAGTTTATTAATATATATATATATATATATATATATATATATATATATATATATATGTAAATTTACATATACATATACATATATATATATATATATATATATATATATATATATATATATATATATATATATATATATATATATATATATATATATATATATATATATATATATATATATATATATATATATATATATTTACATATACATATATATTTACATATACATATATACATATATATATATATATATATATATATAATATTACCCATATGGTCATATGAGGATACCATATGACCCTTAATTTTTGACTAAAATTTGAAGTCAATCTTGTAAGTAATTTTTATGCTATGCCGTAAAATGAAAGACAGTTCGACACACGGACCGACAGAATTGATAAAACGTATGTTTTAGGCATCTGCTAGGGACGCTAAAAATTGAAGATAAGTAAAATCTGAAAAAGTGATTTTTTTTAACGATACAATTTTATTTGGCCGCTATTTTTTTCCGCTACCTTCAATTACTACTACAATTATATTGGTTCATCTTTATTCCACAACTAGTTACGACACACAATTTTAAACTAAGCCATTACTTAAGTAATTTTTCAGGCCTTAAAAATGTATTGTTATTTTACCTATTACGGGGGAAATTGGCCTGAGCTACAATTTCTATTCAATTCGCTAAATACATATATTTATATTTTATAAAGACCATCACAGTAGTAAAATTTGTATAATCGCAATTTATAGTTACAGAAACATTATTGGCTGGTGGGTTAAGGCTGTTTCATGTAGAAACGAATCACGAATCCTAGACTTTAAATTTTAGCATCTTCCTTTATCATACATTTAAGAATATTTATTTTTAAATTCGATCAGCAGTAAATTTTGCCCATAATAATTATTATGTATACTTTTTAAAACTACCTGGTATAAAAATATTTCCGACGCGGAATTAAACACCAGTTTTAACTTTAGTATTTCATGTAGATTTATTGTGCAGAACTAGGATTGGGTTTGCACTTTGGAGAATGTGCGGGGTTGCCGCGATTTATACTTTAACTATATAAAAATGGAATAGGGGAAAAACCATTGCAAACCAAAACAGTCATGCATTGCCGGCATCGCTGGAATCCGATGAGAATAAAGAAAGTAGCATCTTAATTTATTTGAAAGAAATAACTACTGTACCAACATGTTTAAAATAATACTTTGTTGTAAAATTTTTACACTCGATAAACCTTTCAAATGATCTGTACCCCCTTTCCATTTGACTTTTTTTTTTGCAACATGCCGCCCAGCCGCGCCATTTTGAATATTATATATAAGTATAAAATTTACATACAAATGTAGTATTTACATAGCTATTGAAATGTGCCACATTTTAAACTTTTAAGTTCACAGGTTCAAAAATTAAAAAGTGGGGGACATTTAAGACTCTCACTGTATTTTAGGGAATATGCTTTACAACTCACCTGAGCCCAAGATTTAAAAATTAAAACATTCAGATTTGTCAATGTATGTATTGCCTGGATGTAAGCCAAATTTCAACTTTATATTCCTTCTCCAACCAAAATCAGTTTGACAACATAAAAATCGGTAAATTAGATTTTACACAAAATTTTTCTCGGGATTCCATGCACCAGACACTTATAACGCAGCATATATTCATATAGTTACCTGGTAATAAATGAACACATTATATAAATATCAATATTTGTGAATTTTCGTTATTACGAGGAAAGGTCGGTTAAAAGGGCCAAACCTATTTTTATATCCAAGGAACCAAGACTTAGCTTATAAGAAATTACAAATATAATATGTACAATATCTATAAAATTATTGCCAAGTAAATACATGAGTATCTAAATTGTGTTATCTGTGTGTGATGGAATTCGTTACGAAGGATGTTCCAGGTAAAGGACTATTTATTAAAATTTATTTTTCTCCATATTTATTTTGAATACATATACTACTGTTTTTGCTACGTTTTTATATTGCGTTTGTTAAGCCGAAAGTAATCGTTCTTTTATCGCAATAATTATATTGCGCTGCGACAATCACAGATATATATATATATATATATATATATATATATATATATATATATATATATATATATATATATATATATATATATATATATATATATATATATATATATATATATATCATGATTTCTTAATTTACCAAAGCCGTCATATGTATATATATATATATATATATATATATATATATATATATATATATATATATATGATGTGTTTTCATTCCGGGTGTACAACAGTTCACTACTAACGTTCTGAAAAGAACAGTTTTGCTGAGGTTTCGCCAAAATCTCATTTGTCATTTTCGAAACTTTCCTTCTCGCGTCCGAATAGAGACTGTCTCTATGACAGTTATTATTCTCCCCCATAAAAAAAGCTATTTATTCTAAGAAATGAAATTTTGCAGACTTTTTAAATATTTAATTTGGCCGCCATTTTGTTTCACGATAAACGGTCCTCACCAAAAATTTACCTGTTTTTCTCTATGTCATACTTGATTATTGTGAAAAATGAAGCAAATTGGATTAGCCGTAAATCTTTTTTTTAACATTTTATTAGGTCGCCATTTTGTTCCGCCATCATGGATTTGTATCAAAAATGTTACCAGTTTATCCCCATAGCACAGATAACTTGTCTGCAAAATCTGGGGTAAATTGGATGAGCAGTTTTTTGCTAGCATGTCATCCCCATATGACACCCAATTTTTACCAAAATTTGAAGCCAATAGTTTTCTAGTTACACTCCGAACAGAGAAGAAAGACACATGACGGAATTGAGAAAGCATTTTTTTCAGCGTCTACGGTTTTAAATGGATCACCCTGCATTTTATTACACATTTGAATTGTCCGTTAAACGTTAGGGCAAACTTTTTAGAGAGTTACTCATAGACCTAATTTAAAGAGTATTGGAAATACATATATGTTATATCTATTCTCACCAGCTATTTCATCATACAAGTTATGCTAACCTTGGTTCCCAGACTATCAGCTATCACCCGCCAACGCAGTTATTCAGAAAGCCAAGCTTATCTCAATAACAAAATATCACATATCAGTCAACAACGTAGATCATCCTATTCTCATAAACAGCAGGTGTTACTTGTTTACGAAAACAAGTCTATACCAAGAAAGCTTCATCAGCAGAACCCACGTCCTGACCCAAGTGTTCAAGAACGAAGTAAACAGTTCCCACTGAGTCAGCATAACGAAACATATAAATAGTTATTTTTCTTTGTATAAAAATCAGTTCAGTACAGTTCAGTCTAGCTTGAGTTCATTTTGTTAAATATTACTCTTTGTAAGTTCAAATGTATATATTTTAATTTGTATTATTTTTGAGTAATAAAATAATTTTTTAAAAAGTAATTTGGCAAGAAAGTGATTTAACAAACTGGCGCAGTCGGTAGGATCTGAAAACGTCTAACAGAACACGAAGCTTTTGTGCATCTAACTGTCGACGGAGGATCCCAATCCATTGTTCAGAAGAACCTGTGAAAAACAAGAAAAACAGAGAAAATCACGAACCGACGTCATCAACTCGCAGTCAATCTACGGATTAGGAAAACCTAGTGAAACTCCTGGTAGAATTTGCTGCAGAGAACACGACGAAGTCTGATATTTCTACTAGTAACGTGAGACTGAATCATCTCGTTTATTAATTTTCATCTTTTTCAATTTTCCAAAAATATTGAAATTTTTATTCAAATTTAAGGAAACTTTTCAATTTTGATAATTAGTTAACGAAAAACTGAATTCAAAAACAAATTTCAAAAATCCAAAAGAATATTTTAATTTCAAATTTTGATTATACAGTTAATCAAATTTCAAGAAAAAATTAAAATTTTGTAGATTTTAGTATTGCTTTAATTTACGATGATTTGTGTACTACTTTACGTACTGCCAATCAACCTAAATTCTTAATTTTAAGTTCGTATCCTTTTTATATAATATTGTGTGCCTATATTATTTTATTTTGATATTGTGATCTATTGAGCAACCATGACTGAAAACGGAATATAAAATATCCCTGAGACACCTGAAATTGAACCGTATAAATTATCCGAAATATTTTCGATAATTCCTGAATACGATGGTGATCAAATTTTTCTCCAAACATTTCTCAATGATTGTGATTGTGCTTACAATATGTCTACACGCGATCAAAAAGATTTATTAGTAATCCACATAAAAAATAAATTACGTGCAAGAGCAGCGCAGCTAATAAGTTCTCGCAATCCTATTTCTTACTTAGAAATAAAACAACTTTTAAATTCTCACTTCGGAGATACGCGAGACTTGTCTTCTTTAATACAAGACTTACAACGTATCAAACAATTACCTAATGAGAGTCCTTTAACCTTCCTCAACCGACTTCAAGTGCTAAATGCAAAAATGCACGCTAATATACAAAAGTCTAATCTCACCCCACAACAGGAACAAGCTCAAATAACCCTGATCGAATCCATGTCCCTGAGCACCCTCTTAACTGGTCTCGAACCCCGTATTGGACATATAATTCGTGCCAGTAACCCAAGAGATCTTCTTGAAGCCCAAATACGTATTCGACGTGAACTTCAATTGTTCTATTTCGAATCTCAAAAAGTTTCAAAACCAAACCCACCAAAGCCATTCAACCAACCTTTGAGAAAGCCAAACTTTCAAACACAAAAATGTTTTAAATGTGGACGTATTGGTCATTCAGCAAATCAATGCCATGCCAATAACGGACAACCACGTCCCAATTTTTCCCAGAACTCAAATTTTCATCGACCCCAGTTTACCCCGCAAACAAATTCTTTTCAGTCACATAGACCAAACATGCAACAACAAAGAAGCCCAAATACGCAAACCCCAAATATTACAAATAACCAATCAAATCAAAATAATTTCCAACGTCAACCGAATTTTAATTATTCTCGACCCTCAGTAATTCAGAAAAATCCCAATTTTAAAGCTCACTTAGTTAGCACCGATAACAATCAAGAAAAATATTTTAATGACTATTATCAAGACTGTCAACAAAATTACCAAGATCCCTCATTCTTTTCTTATGAAGACCCCTCTATTTTATTCGAAAACGAATACGACAATTCTTATGAGAATCCAGATCCCAATTTAAACTTTAATGAACCAATCGAAGACAACCAAAATTTTCCAATCGAAGAAAATCGAAATTTTCTTTTATCCCCAAATCAAAATCATCCACCAAATCAAGCCCCTATAGAAACAAATCAAATACAAGCCCAAATCGAAACTCTCACGCTAGACGATATGAATCCCTCACTCAATTTCCCCGAACAACTATTTCTTTAAATCCCTTCCTTGCTATAAATCCTAAAAATCTTTACTATATTAAAGACGCAACAAATACTTTCAAACTACTCATAGATTCTAGTGCAGGTATTTCAATTTTCAAAGAAAATACAGTAAAAAACTTTCCAAATCGTTTCCCCGAAAATGCAACAATTCAAGGCATTACCGAACAAAAACTTTTAATAACTGAATCAACCTTGATAAATTTTAACAACGGTGACCCTCACAAAGTCTATATTTACAACTTAGACATTGATTTTGACGGAATTCTAGGTCTTGACTTCCTAGAACACTACGAATGTACAATCGATTTAAAAAATAAACAACTAATTACCAATTTTAAAACACTACCACTGTATAAAGTTGAAGACAATTACTCTGTCATCTAATCAATACCGATGCTATTTTATCCCGAAAAGAAATAGAAAAAGTACATATCCCAAATGCCCTTGTCCATGTCAATCAAAAAGGCGAATTTTTGACAACAATTATCAATGCGAACGCAATCCCAAAAACAATTGATTTTTCAAATATCGAAATAGAACCATTTTCGATACACACACTTCTTAATTTCAATCTTCCCGAATCTCCCGAATTTCAAACTTCAAATAGAATCCCGACTATTAGATCCCAGCTTAGACTTGACCATTTAAACGAAGAAGAAAAAGAATTAATCACAATCTTTGTGTCAATTTCGAAGACATTTTCTATCTAGAAGGTGACAACCTTTCCTTCACAAGTGAAATCAAACATAAGATAGACACGAATAATACAAAGCCCATTTTTACTAAATCTTATAGATACCCTCAAATACATAAAAAAGAGGTTAAAACGCAAGTAAACAACATGTTATAACAAGGTATAATTAGACCATCAATTTCTCCCTGGTCATCTCCCGTTTGGGTTATACCGAAAAAAATCGACTCTAGTAATAATCAAAAAATGGAGAATCGTAATAGATTATAGAAAATTGAACGAATCAACTGTTAATGATAAATATCCACTTCCTAATATCTCAGATTTACTTGACCAACTTGGACAGTGTCAATATTTCACTCCTCTTGATCTCGCTTCTGGTTTCCATCAGATAGAGATAGATCCTAAAGATATTTCAAAAACAGCGTTCTCAGTAGAAAACGGTCATTATGAATTTTTACGAATGCCCTTCGGACTAAAGAATGCCCCATCTACATTCCAACGTGTAATGGACAATATTCTTTTAAGAATCTTAAATGAACGATGTCTTGTCTATATGGACGATATCATAGTTTATTTCGCTACAATTGACGAACATATCCATCGATTACGCGAAGTTTTCAAACGACTAAGAAAAGCTAATCTTAAAATACAACCAGACAAATGCGAATTTTTACGCAAAGAAGTAGCATATCTTGGACACGTAATAACTAAAGACGGTGTTAAAACAAATCCAGCAAAAATTGAATGTATTCAAAATTTTCCCCAACCAAAAAATCCTAAGGATATAAAATCTTTCCTTGGCTTAGCAGGCTATTATCGACGATTCATCCCTAATTTTGCGAAAATTTTTAAACCACTTACCCGTTTACTCAAAAAAGAAATAAAATTTGACTTTGATTCTGATTGCAAAGAATCTTTTAACGAACTAAAAAAATTGCTAATTTCCGATCCAATTCTTATATACCCAAATTTTGACGAACCATTTCTTTTGACCACAGATGCTAGTGCTTTTGCAATAGGCGCTGTGTTATCACAAGGACCTGTAGGAAAAGATTTACCAATTGGCTATGCATCTAGAACCCTATGTAAAGCCGAAACAAATTATTCAACTATTGAACGTGAACTCCTTGCAATCGTATGGGCAGTAAAACATTTTCGCCCGTATCTTTTTGGCAGAAAATTTAAACTAATCACAGACCACCGCCCTCTTACTTGGCTTTTTTCAATTAAAGACCCAGGTAGTAGACTCGCACGCTGGAGACTTAAACTCGAAGAATATGAGTATGAAATAATTTACAAACCCGGTATGATCAATAAAAACGCAGACGCATTATCAAGAATTAAAATTAATCATTTTAATCAATGCGCAAAATTCCAATCAAACAATGCGACAAATCAAGACGATGACGAAAAATCTAATAACTCAAATTTAAATTTCGATGATGAAAAAATAACTGAAGATTACAACACATTTGCTAATATGTACGAAACAAAATCTTTAATTGATTATTCAAAAATTGAAACTTCAAACGAACAACTTCTAAATAAATCACATAAAAACATAATAACCTTTTTTCAACAAAAGAATTTAGGACAACTACATCATGAAATATTAGAAGACATTTTTGAAGAAAATGCAGATTTTTCAATACAAAGACTAAATATTTTCTCTAGTAAAACAGTTAAAAATCGGAAATATTACATAATTCCTTTGTTACTCGATCCAGAAAATGTAGTCCAACATCTTTTCTATATTATTTATACAGGACAAAACGAATTTGCCCTTTCGTCAACATATTTTCTCGAAAATAAAATAGACCTTCCTATTCTTGAAATATTTTCTTTTATCTTTGCAGACAAAGATATTAAAATATGTATTTGTCAAAATATTGTAATCATCCCAGATAAAGACCAAATACCAATTATATTGGAACAATACCATTTAGGCAAAAGTAATTTACATTGCGGAATTAACGAAACATTAAGACGCATCAAAGAAAAATATAATTAGCCTAGAATGATGTAGAAAATTTTATAAAAAGTTGTGAAACATGTCAAAAAATTAAAATATGCCGAAAAAATTTAAGTAACCCTTTAGTGATAACAGAAACACCGAAAACACCATTTGAACGAATAAATATCGATATATTTGAATATCCATCTAAGAACTATGCTTTGACAATACGAGACGAACTTACTAAATTTACCCAAGCTTATCCAATTGAAGATAAAACGGCAAAAACTATCGTTAACACTATTATTTTATTTTTCCAACATTATGGTACCCCACTACGAATCCATTGTGATTATGGCCGTGAATTTAATAATACACTAATGAAAGACCTATGTGAACTATACATAAAAATAACATTTTCAAGTGTAGGTCAGCCCCAATCAAACGGCTCTCTAGAAAGATTTCACGCTACACTTAGCGAAATGATAAGAGCTAGTCAAACCGAAAACCCACATGAACATCCGTTCAACGTACTGCTGCGTATGCTGTTATTTGCTACAATAACATGAAAAATAAAACCCACGGTTTTACGCCCTTTAAACTAATTTTTGGACATACTTCTTCTAGCCCCCCTGAAATCCTATATAATGAGAAAACCCTTATATCAAAATACATACGTGATTTAAACAATCGTATGCAATTTCTTTATAAATTTGCTCGTGATAAAACGAAACAACCAAAAAAAAAAGCAAAAGAACGTTTTGATCAACATGTTCCCAAACATCCTCATGAATATAAAATAGGTGAAAAAGTATATGTACGCGAATCCCAAATTAAAGATAAAGCTCAAAACAAATTTAATGGCCCTTTCGAAATTCTCGAAATTTATCAAAACTCAGCCCTCTTATTAAATCCTAATACTAAACAAAAATCTAAAATAAATTTTGATAGATTAAAACCATACTACGAGCAAATTTCTCTTCCAGGACCATCCTCGGACTGTCATCAGTGGTCCAGTCCCAATACTCCATAAGTCCAATTAACAACACGATAGGAGTCTTCTTTCATGAAGAAGCAAAAATAAGAATCTCTAATGACAAATGGATATTACTTGTATATAAAGACTTAGAACCAATTTAGGACACAATTGTAAATAATGATAGAATTTTAGAAAACCTTATAAATAATATCAACGAAGACGTACCACGAATGAAAGCATTTAAATCTGAAGTATTAACACATATTAGTCTCCTTAGACAAATATCAGGAGCTGTAAATCAAAAATATACAGAGATAATGGCAGATACTAAAAAATACATTCTGAGAGAAAAACGTGGAGTTTTTAACGTTATAGGAACATTTTGGAAAGCAATTACAGGAAACTTAGATGCTTCCGATGGCGAATATTTTAATGACTGTATAGAAAAAATAACACATGATGAATATCAAATCGAAAATCTTCTTAAAAATCAAATCTCAATAACTACCTCAGTAATAAAAGAATTTAATTCAACTATTCAGAAACTCAAAATTGACGAGGAAACATTCAATAATGATATTATATACATTCGAAAATCAATACTAGATATTTCTGACGATCTGAAATATTATTCCTCTCAAATAGAAATATTAAACATTTGCGAACTATTAATAGAAAGTTACTCATTTCTTGAAAATTCTTTGAATGATATTATAAATTCAATTGTTTTCGCCCGTTTACGGATTTTATACAGTTCAATTATTACACCTTTTGACTTAATAGAATCACTAAAGCACATA
The DNA here is from genome assembly GCA_030620095.1 of Kuschelorhynchus macadamiae. Taxonomy (NCBI): domain Eukaryota; kingdom Metazoa; phylum Arthropoda; class Insecta; order Coleoptera; family Curculionidae; genus Kuschelorhynchus; species Kuschelorhynchus macadamiae. Next base: position 285,028 of record JAUTXW010001552.1, read on the forward strand.
TCTCAATCATTGCAAAGAAATAATTTACCTTTGTTAATTCACCCTTCAAGTGTGGCTCAATATCTCGAAATCATAGAACTAAAGGCATATCAATATGATTCAAAAGTAATTTTTGTTCTCGAAATCCCATTAGTTGATCCAGAAAAATATATTCTCTTTCATTTATATCCAATACCAATTTTGGATAATCGAACAGGTCTTCACCACATTCTTTCAATAACAAATAATTTAATTGCGCGAAACGATGATTCATTATTATATATCACAATTCGCAACTTGGAATCATGTAAATCTTTGAGCAGCCGAACACTAATATGTTCCAACATCATGCCATATCCAATAGACAGTGATGCTGTTTGTGAAGCCCAGTTACTACGATTAATCAATCGCCTTCCAAGAACGTGCCAAGTTTCAGTTATCCTAGCCAAAGACTATCATGTGCAAGAACTTAATCAAAACTCCTGGTTAGTTGCCGTTGCAGACCCTCTACCTGTAACTATTAAATGTGGTTCCAGAGACGTTGTTACCCAAACAATCAGTACCAACGCCATAATCAAACTTCAACCAGAGTGCAGTGCATTTATTGGCAGCACCAAAGTTCTAGCGAAGAAATTTATAAATATTTATGATAATGTTACCTACAGCAACGTTCCAATCCAAATTCCATATGATTGCTGCAGCCATTATCCTGAGAAGATTCATATACCAGACTTGAAGCCTCTTAAGTTACACGACATTGACACAGAAAACTTAAATATCGCTCAACATAAATTAAATGAATATTCTGATCAGTTGGACAGACTAATCAATCAACCATTCGTAAAGAAACATATCGGTTGGTTTACGATCCTGACCATAACTCTGATCATCAGTCTAATTATCCTGTACATATTTTGTAAATGTTATCGAAGAAAACCTAAGAACCTCAGTATTGGAATTGTCAATGCCAATAGTGATGACTACCCACCTTCTCCACCAAGGTCCAGAACAAATTTTGTACAATGGAGAAGAATATTTCCAAAAAGGCGACCTAACATACATGTTGGTGAACCAACAGAAGAATCTGAAGAAATGGAACTTAACCTGAACAAACATTCAGCTTGAAAGTTGCTTCCACGTACCAACTTTCATCTTGATGGGGGAGTTGTTATATCTATTCTCACCAGCTATTTCATCATAGAAGTTAGGCTAACCTTGGTTCCCAGACTATCAGCTATCACCCGCCAACGCAGTTATTCAGAAAGCCAAGCTTATCTCAATAACAAAGTATCACATATCAGTCAACAACGTAGATCAACCTATTCTCATAAACATCAGGTGTTACTTGTTTACGAAAACAAGTCTATACCAAGAAAGCTTCATCAGCAGGACCCACGTCCTGATCCAAGTGTTCAAGAACGAAGTAAACAGTTCCCACTGAGTCAGCATAACGAAACATATAAATAGTTATTTTTCTTTGTATAAAAATCAGTTCAGTACAGTTCAGTCTAGCTTGAATTCATTTTGTTAAATATTACTCTTTGCAAGTTCAAATGTATATATTTTAATTTGTATTATTTTTGAGTAATAAAATAATTTTTTAAAAAGTAATTTGGCAAGAAAGTGATTTAACATATATTTAGTTTTTTTTTTTGGTTATTGCCCTTGTGTATTTTGCAATGGAATGTTTTTGTAGTTACCGTTCATTTTTAAGTGGCAAAAGAAACAAAAGCCTTGCTGGAAGTATTTTTTCCCGAAAAATACATTTGCGCAATTTTCACTTCTGACAATGACATACAAACCGATAAAGCTGTATTCACATTTCCAAATATAATCAGCTTAACTTTCAATTTGTTACGCATGACACATATAGAATTCTTCATATTATTCACTTATAGTTCGATTCATTCATATTTTTAATTGAGAGTGTTGAAATTAGCGAGTTAAAACGCCAAATAAGTAATCTTACACGGCTAACAATAAAAATATATATACTATGCCGCTAAATATCTTAAAGACAAAAGAACCCATCTGGTCCCAATGTAACCAATTTTGCAACCCAATAGGCTAGAAATTATGGAAGAATTAAATAATTTATTAAAAGACTGTGCCTTTAACTAATGGCAATAATTACAAAGAACTTGTAATAAAAACTACGTGGAATAGTATAGTTAAACAGACAAGAAATGTATTTAAATAATGGAGGCGACCCCTTAATACACTCACAGAATTTTTGACCATAATACACTCTTGCTTTTATTAAGAAAATTAGTGCTCAACATTTTTCGATTTTTTACGGAAATTTTATTTTTACTTGTTATATTACTATCGAAAATATCGATTCTTTTGTAAAGAGAAAATGACACCCAAAATAATCAAGCAATCAACTAAACAAGAAAGTGCAAGTTTGAAAGTTGATCTAACAGTATTAAGGTATCCTATTAATCAACAATTGTGTAAACGTGTTATATTTTTCCCAAATTCAATCATTACTAACTTAACTTCCTCACTCTAAACCTGGAAACTGGGTATAGCTTGACATAAAGAGAAAGAATACATAGAAAATTTAACTCTTTATCAAACTACATTAGGGTTATAAACCTAAATGCAATAGTTCTTTAATAATTTGCGTTATTCTTAGTGTGTGGTACCGTCTACTAAATTACTTATATCATTATTATTTATGAGTATTTAGTGACTTGGAACTTACGCCTTTTCTACACTTTAAATCGAATTTCAAATAATGTTACGTTGCTGTATCAAAGCTACCCCGAATTTTTTTATATAAAACGCGATTTACTAAAAAGCTTAAAACATTTGGGTACAGATAACCCTAATGCAGTTTTGTTAGGGACTTAAAAAAACATTCTCATAGTCTAAAAATCTACAGAAGGTCCCATTTAAATTAACAAAATTATTATTGATTGAAATTGAAAAAGAAACACTGATCTTTTTATACCCCGTCTTACATCGAATGACAGGAAATCTTAATACTACTGCATGTAAAGTTTGCAGTTTATTATTTAGTTGATTATTTTTCCGGAGTTATTTACTCTTGGAAAACGTCGACATTTTTGATTTTTTAAATATTTCGAAAACCCTTTAGCTAAGTAAAAGTAACCCTAAATAAACTGGCCTAAATTTTATCGGATAATTCAAAGATGCAATAAAATGCAGCGTTTTTCATTTATAAATATAACTTGTATAAGTTAGGAATTTTTGAAACATACTTCATACTCAAGTTCATTCTTACAATATTTATTTTAAATATAGTGTCTCAAACGTCGTATATCTGTTTTAGTGAGATATTTTCTTAAATAAGTTGGAAAGTTATAACTATAAAAAATTATAGTTTTGAAGTTTATGTTACAATCGTAAACATGCCACTTTTACCCGACTTCGAATGCATGTCATGTAATGTGTGTAACAGTCATGTATGTACGTATTATATAAGTAGGTATATACGTATCAATTTTTTGTTACCACCTACAAGCTCAACATCTAGACCGATTTTCATGAGTGAAACATCAAAAGCTTTTTCTGTATCCAGCTTGTGTTCTTAGCTAATAGTATCCCATTTTGCCAAACATTAAAAATATTTTTATAATTCATCGTAAGAGGAGATATGTAACACACATCTCAAGCACCTGGTCATACACCCATGATCTCAAGTTACATCATTCGCACCTGCAACCATAGCATATTGTCTACCGCATTTTGTACATATTTAAGCAAATTATAAACTAACTGTACTCTATTTGCAGTTGACCTTCGAGCGTTTGTAGTTGCTCTATTAAGTCAAATTTGTTATAATTATTTATTTTTGATTAGACTGATTTTTAAAAAGTGGTTTTCGAAAATAAGTTATTTACCTGGCGCAGTCATAATTGTAGGCTCGCCATAAGACCGTGTAGATTAGATATAATCATTTGGCCTCAAATTAAAATAGCTCTTAGGCAAAATTTTGGAGATCGCGTAAATAGACAGGTTTGAGCATACCAACTAAACTTTTTAAATAGGATCAGGAATGCACGTGATTTAGACTTTATAGAACATATCAAAAAAACATGAAGTTTGAAAATAGCAGCAGACAAATAATGTATTATCTGCTGCTATTTTCGTCGTGGCACAAAACATGTTTTAATTGAACAAACAGAATTAACAGCAGTCATCGTTCTTGTATCTAATTTCTCTACTGAATTAACTCAATTAAGCACAATTTTAATGTGTCATAACCCAGATAATATCGAATATGCGAACTCTATTTTTCTTAACCAATCTTTACTTTAGCAACAAATAAACGCCTGATCGTTTGTTTTCAATCAACACATCCCAATTCAAAATAAATCTATTCCAATACAAAGAAATTCACTGCCTATATACAATTATCAGCCCGCACCTATCTCTAACAATTTTCAGCCATATTTTCCGAATACAAATCATATGACTTCGAGTCCATTCCAGAACCAGATTTCAAATTCTAGTAACAATAATTTTACCCCAAAACTAACTTTTTCTGCGCAACCTATAAATATACAAACTAGGCCAGTGCCACGTCATTTTCTACCAACCAGACAAGTGTTTGCAAAACCAAAAGATGTATAGATAATTCGAACCCATGTCTATATCAAGACCGACTATACGCTAAAATTCAAACTTTCAATATTCTAAAGAAATCCCCTAGTTTTTACTGAAATAACATACCTAGCAGATGGTACCCTTGTATATTCAGAAAAAGATTTATCAGAGAATTATTATACGGAGGAACCTGTATTTGATAATTTTGAAAACAATGAATACCACCCTGTTTGTGAAAACTTCGAAGAAAACCTAGACATTCCTATATACCCTGAAAATTTTCGGAACGATTAGATAAACCTTAATAGCTTTCAATGAAATTTACTTCCTTACATAGAGTTGCAAAATCCATTAGCAAAATTTTTAATTTACACAGGAAGCCACACATTCCTGGTTAGACCCTATATAGCCGAACAACACTTCCCACATTTAATTTACACTCCAAAATATACTTTAGTAACTTGAACGGGTATAACCAACAATTATAAGGCAAAAATACCTTTACTAAAAGATTATAATATTAACACAGAACTTGAAATTATTTTATACAATTTTAACGGTATTATTGGTATAAGAGATTTACGAAAACTAATTTTAGATATGGATATAAGAAATAAAAACTTTATACAGACACTGTAGGAATACCTTTACCTTGACGACTTCAATATACAAAAAATAGAAGTACCATTGTCTATAATTTTTAAAAATATTTCTATTAATATCGCCGATGACACGGAAATATTTATGCACTACATGCATAATAATATCAGAGAAATTCCACCCTCTCTCTTAATAATAAAAAATAACACAGACTTACTTGAACTTCGAAATCTTACAAACGAAAATGTCTTGATACATTTCGACCCAAACTCTATAAGCGGACTTTTTCGACTCTCAAAACTTCGAAATATTTAATATCTAGCAAGTACGATTTAAATGCTACAAATTCGAATATTCCCAAGACAACTGTAATTTTTATCTTATTCGTTCACAACATCTAAATGAAGAAGAAAAATCAGAATTGAAAAAAAGTAATTACACAATTTCCAGATGTACTTGACAAACCTGATAAAAATTAACTTTCAACCACCTGGTCAAATGCGAAATTAAAAAAACTAGGTCTTCTAAATACTCATACTTACATAAACAAAAGGTCCAACAACAAATTTTATAAATGCTAAACGATGGAATTGTACGTCCATCTTCCAACCCTTTTTCTCCCCAATTTGGATAGTTTAAAAAAATTGATGGGCTAGGTAAACTAAAATGGCGCATTGTGATCGATTACTGCCAAATTATTCAGGAAACAAACGATGATGGATATCCAATACCAAATATTTCCGATGAGTTGGATAAGTTGAAAACGAAAATTATGAATTTATTCGTATGTCATTTGGATTAAAGAATGCCCCCTTAACTTTCCAAAGCATCATGGACAGCGTCTTAAAAGAATTCTAAGGCAATGTTCAGTATACATGGACGATATCATTATTTTGTCTACGTCCCTACAAGAGCACAACGGCAATATAAAAGCTGTATTTAAAAAAACTTCACGAGCATAATCTTCTCTGTAAAAGAGTCGAATTCTTAGGATATGTTATAACACTCGATAGTATAAAACCAAACCCCCAAAAGAACGAAGCAATCGAAAAATGTCCAATTCGCAAAACATCCAAAGAAATAAAATTTTTTCTTGGCCTTGTTCGATATTACCCTAACAAACTGTCTGATGAAAAATCATAAGGTAGAACAGTTTTGAACGGTCCTATACTTCAAAGTACTGATTTTTCATAATCTCACAACCGACGCCTCGAACTATGCTGTCGCCAATTTATGGCAAGGCTCAATAGGTAAACACTTACCTAAAACTTATGCTTCAAGTACCCTTACCCAAAACAAAAACCTACTAGTGGCTTAGAAATACAAAATTCTAGCGTAGAACATCCTATAATAGGAGCTCCTTTTGTACAAAAATCTCCTAATCTATATAAAAATCAAGTAGTTTTTAGGTACTCTAGCAATAACCAAAAAAAAGTACAAAAACAAAAAATTTTTGACAAACACCGAACATAATATGTGTTTTTAAATAATGACTCATCAGAAGAAGTAATTTCTAAAATAATAAAAGAACATTTTATACCCAAAAACACCTATTGTTTACATTTTAAAGATTAAACAATAGAACCAATCGTTTTGAAAATCTTTCGAAAATATTTTAAAAATAATGTTTTTATACTTTACATCTCGAACACTTGCTATGTAAATACTATCATGAAACAAAGATATCACACCGCAGTATAAAAAGAAATAGTATAGCTTAAAGAAAATAACGTACGTAAACCTCTGTGAATTCTGTCAAAAATCCAAATACGAAAGAAAGACACCCAAATAAGTTGGTATTTAAACCCACGTCTATAGGATACGAATCTTTTGACCAAATATACATAGACGTATATAAAACACATTACTAACCTTAATTGACAATCTTTCAAAATTAAGACACGCAACAAGTACTGAAATCGTTAATAAATTAATAATTTATTGCAATCATTGCGGATCCTCAAAAAATAACAACCGACAATGGCACAGCTTTTAAAAACGAAACCATTCAGATCCTACCTTCTCTTCATCAAATAAAAATTCATTATTGAACGCCACATAACCCAAATTCAAAGAGCTCTATCGAACGATAACACTCAACATTGAATGAAACCATCCTCACAATAAAAGACAAAAAGACCGAAAGAAAACATTATGAATTGAAACACTAATAAATTACGAATTTTGTCATACAATAATTCTACTCAAAGTGCTCTAAAATATATGCCTTTTCGCCCGAGGCAAACTTGATTATAAAACTTCCTTAGAGTTTTCCGAGGAGCAAAAGTTATCCCAATATATGTAAGAACATTCAGAAAATATAAAAATTACGAATCAAGAAATTCACGGCAAACTTATATCTAAACAAAAATCAAATCTAGATAAAGCTAACAAGACAGAATTCCTATCGATCCCGAAAAACTTTTATTTACAAAAACCTTTCCACAAAGATCAAAATTAAAACAATCTTCTGAATATAAAAAAAAATAAAATACTCCAATCGTGGATCAAGAAAACATTATTTCAATTCGAAACAAAAATATTCACAAAAACATACTTAAACCACAACGACATCTAATTGTTTCTGTTTTCTTCTTTATTAAAAGATGTGGAGGCAAATAAAAGTAATGATCTATATTTATTTCTAATACTAGATAACACGTTTCAACTAATTACGTTAAATCAAATAATAAATATCGTAGAAAATTAAATCCTAACCGGATTAGCAAAATGATAAATAATATACAAAACCTATACGGAACAAATCGCATACCTAAATTTGACTGAACTTCAATATGTATTGTATTTTTTGGTTGGTAGTTTTCGTACACCTATCAAGACAAACCAAATCAAAAACTACAACTCCAGAAAGTAAATTTAGAAGAAGAAGCACAGAAGATTCTGTCAACTGTCCAATTTTACTCATTAAATACACCTGGAGTATCAGTGAACTATTGGATTACTCCACTAACCATTATAGTATAATATAATTGTTATCATCCTGGCATATATATTAAAAAAAAATTGGAAGTGCAAGCAGTCCCAAAGAAACCAAAACTCCGCAAAAATTCAGATCTAACTTGAAGATCGAAAAACCAGTCAACCTCTTGCTTTCCGAACTCAAGGAGGGAGGAGATATGTGATGTATGAGTCAAGCACCAAGTCATTCAGCCATGAGGATCTCAAGCTGACATCATTTGCACCTGCAGCCACAGCATATTGTCTACCTGCATGTTTGTACATATTTTAGCAAATTATAAACTAACTATTCTTCACTTGCAGTTAATTTATTATAATTATTTATTTTCGATTAAGTTGTTTTTTAAAATGTGGTTTTCGAAAATAAGTTATTTGACTCAGGTATCAAATTAAATAGTTCACTAGGACGATTTTAAATATACATATATATATATATATATATATATATATATATATATATAAATATATATATATATATATATATATATAGTTGAGTGCCAAAAATCAATTAGGAAAATATGACGTCATATAGAAAAGTAAAAGATTTCTACACATACTTAAGCATTCTATGATTGAGAATCGTTTCCCTAGTCCTTGCAGACCCTTACAACTCGCGTGAAATGTTGGAACTTGTCATAACTTATATTCCTATATATCGTTTCTCGGTAGCTCTGTTTGTTTTTAGGTATTTAAGCATTGAGTAAGTCAGAAAAACTTAAAACCATGGTGTTAGTTTTATTTCCTTCGTAAGAGGCAAGTATTGTAATCAAGAAAAAAATCATCCTCTGTGATTTTGCGGATTTTTGCGTATTGGGTCCTTAGATTACGAAATTGCATAGGTTAGTCAGCCAAGTCGATCTGCCGGTTTGTCCGTGAGCGGCAGAGCTGAAAAACTACTTATCCGATGACTTCACATGAACTTAATTATAATAAAATTAATATACAATGTGTCTCCGGATATACGTAATTATACCTGTAAATGTTATTATTTTGCATTTTAAGAGAAATGTGAATTAGTTATACAGGTTGTCTAAAAATGATAAAGATCTAAAATGACCCCGATAGTTAAGTATCCTTTTTTATTATAGTTATTGAATTATTTAAAGAACGTTATTTGAAAATAAATGAAGGGTTAAAATCCCGAGTCTACATAGATTTAGATCGACTCTATTTAATTAAATTTCATATTTTTCATGGTACGTTTCATGGAGATGAATATGATTATTACAGTTGGGCAAAAACAATCAAACGAACCATTTTTTGAATAAAAGTTTTTATTTTTTTAATAAAATATTTTTAACATCAACAGTGCATCTAATATAGGGTCAACTGACCGGTGAATGAACAGTTAAGCTAAATATTAACTTTAAATAAAACTCCATATTTTAGTTTTGTATTAAATGGCGTGAAACTGGTATTAAGGCAACTATTTATAATTTAAAAATTGAAAATGAATACCTAGACAAGACAAATATAATAATAAATATTCACAAATTGCATTTTCGACAAATAGCCGAAATACCTAGTAAATGAACGATAGAAGTCGGTAAATAAACACAGAGTGACCAGTTAATGAACATTCAAAATAACCTTTACTACGCCAGGGAAATGTGAACCCTCATAGTTAACCAAAACATATTCACCTTTAGCAAATGGCCCAGTTACGTCATTTGATATGATTTTATCTTATCTCATCGATGGCGACTCTTCATCAGGTTTTTTATTCTTAGTCCTTTCATCGTCCAATTCCTTGAATTTCTTATCTTTATCACGCTTTCTATTTTCTGCTCTTTTCTCTTGTTTTTTGCATGTTTTTCTTTTTAATTCAAAAAGTGGCAGGTTTTCATCCATATTTGAAGAGTCGTCGCAGTCACATCCTTTTATTTTATACTGTCGCTTGGTTTTAGTTTTTTGTTCTTGCTCCTTTTTTTTTTCTTTCTCTTTCTAGCTTCCTTTTTTTAATCTTCTTTTTGACTTTTTTTTCTATCCTGTTCTTGCTGAAATTCGGCCCATTTGTTTGATGTTATAGCAAAAGGCTTACTTTGTCTTTGTTTGCGCTTTTTTGACACGGATTTCTTTTTGGGCCAATGCATATGATCTTTCCAAATCTTTTCATCAATTTGTCTTCTTTCAGGTATCAGAGTAACGTCTGAAAAATTTCTAATTTTTTCAGTTTTTTTTATTTCTGTTTTGTGTTCTAATATTGTATTAGCTCTGCAATCTTTCTTTTCAACAACCTGAAATACATTTTCTAAAATATCTTCACATTCTGTTATTTTATCTTTTCTACTCATTTGCATTTTTGAGTCGCTGATGTTAATATTATCTTGATTGAATTTATCGAGGGATTTATCTTCATGCAATTCGAGTATCGCTACGTTATTATTAGTTGGCTTACAGCAAATTTCTGTATCATTTTTATCACTATCATGAAATCCTAAACTTAGAGAGATGACTTCAATGTCTTGAAATGGTAAATTTTTGTTTTGAGCTTGATATAATATCCCATCAATTTCCGTAGAAATATCTCATCTAATGACGATTCAGTAAGAGGCACGTTGAAAGGCATATTTTCTTTAACATCATGATCGGGAGTTTTGCTTGAGATATTGGATTTACAAAATTTCCAAAAAGAATAAACATCGTTAGGGTTCACACAAAGTTCTCACTAAACAATTTGTTAAAATTATTGATTTTATTTTCATCAAAAACACAATTCCATCAGTTTTAGGGTTGATTTGAAATCATCCGGGGTCAAAATATTGTCTTTTGCAGATTCCTTTGGGAAAAGTTCATTTCGCCTAGTTGATATGCACTATACTAAGCATTAGGGTCTAATGAATAAAGCCTACATGTTTTGAATCCATTGATTATTGTTTCAGGTTTGTTTGCCTTATCAAATGCTTCCTTGCATATTGGACAGAAATTGTACCTGGTTATAGCACTACTTGTTTTCTGCTTATAGAGTCTACAAGCTTCTTTCCACTGTACTTTAAGGGGTCGAAAGATGAAAACATCGCACGGTTGCAGAATGTGGGTAGCATTCGGGTATAAGCAATATAAAATTATACGCTTCTCTATACAAAACTCATAAAGATCTAAATTGTAGTGCGATTTGTAACCATCGATGAATAATATAACGGGAAAAGAAATATTTGCGGAAACCAACCATGGGTAAAACACATTAAAAATGTGTTCGTAAAATGTAGATGCTGTCATCCAACCTGAATCCGATCTTCCGATGGCCCACCCTTCAGGAACAGTGACTGCTAAATCCTTTGGAATCCTTTTGTAAAGAAAAATGATCATTGGGGGCGCTGCTCTTCCTGACGCACTATAATTGCATAAAACAGTTATTGACTCTTTTTCTGACTCAGATGTTATTTCGTACAAATTTTTGTAGTGGGTGCTAAAACCATTTCTGATTTTGAGCATGTTTTAACTCCAGTTTCATCCGTGTTAAAAGTTCGGCAAGGCTCACTGATCATGCTGTGTAAAACATTTTCATTCTCGAGAAAACTTGTAAGTTCAACAAACCAATTTCTTATAGCTTCTTCTGGAACGGATGCTCGCGATTTAGATATAATTGCAGTGTTTCTTTTGAAAATACTTGGATTACTCTTCAAAAATAAATGTAACAATTTATCTCCTGGTCTGTCGTCTACGAATGGATTGGGTCGTCCAACATAGAATTTTTTGTACTGCGTCTTTTACCTCATTTGCATGCATTGGAAATCCTAACTCTGCCTTCAAAATGATCCAGTTTTCTATGCGAGTTTCCTCATCTTTACTTAAAACAGGTGACGGTCCCATTTTCCTAACATTCGGTACGTTTCCAACAATTTTATTGTGGAGAGTTGATTTAGGAATGTTATACTTCCTAGCGGCATCACTCAGGTTCATGCTACTCGATTCTACTAAGTCGATAGCCAGTGACAACTGCTCTTCAGAATACTTGAATCTAGTGTACTTGCGCTCAATCTGTACCAAATAAAAAAACATTTATTACTAATGCGTTAAAACAGGGTCGGCCAGTCCATGGGTGCAATGGGTACGACGACGCCTACAAGCGCCAGCATTAAGGAGGAAAGAAAAATTTGCGACAAAGATAAAATTATCTTTTTACACAAAATGAACATAGTTCAAATAAAAAAAAATACAAAAGTTTAGCTAACAGCAAACTACATAAGCTTCACCTGAAAATAATATCATTAGTATGTACGAATAATAATGAAAACTGCTATTAACATTGTAGAATTATGTTTTGTTTCTTTCGTAGGTAATAGGAAAGCGAAACATATTACGTTAATAGTGCTTGTAACATATAAAATATGCTTTTAAACATTTTTTTAAACTTGCCTTGGGATGGGTTGCAGCTTCGTAGGATACGCCTATGTATAAAAAACATACTACCTTTTTTTTAAGCCGTAATTAATTTTTTTGCGCTATATCACCCTAGGACCGGCCCTGTATTAAAACAAAATAAAACTATAACAATGAAAACTATACCTTTAAAACAAAAACTGAGCACAATTATACCGATAATTATAAGCAGAAAAGGTTTACAAAAAGGTCTTATGCCTAATCCAGTAAATGAACAGAACCAACATCTAGTTAATAAAAACTACAAAACCCTGTTCAATTACTAGCTGGCATTTATTTTTATTAAATTTAAGGTATTTTATTAAACGTTCATATGTTAATAAAGCTTAAGGGTAATTTTTAACCAATTTTAGATAATCGAAACAAATACCAGTGAATGAACAGTCGTTTGAACTTTTTTCCACCAGTTATTAAACATACTAAATTAAAACATAACTTAAAATATAATAAATGATTTGCTATTGGAATAATAGAATTAGATTGTCTAAACATCTTTCCCCGCATGCGGTATGTTTTTATTACATTATAAACAATTAAATACCATCTTTTTTAATAAGACATGCATGTACGTACCTTAAAGAAAATGGCGCCTAAAAAGCCAATCACGAGAGACCACAATTTTAACAGCGATTTACACGTGTCGTTTATTCACTGGCGACGTTTTCGCAAGTAAATCGTAAACTGCGCAGAGTAAATTGGATTAAAAAAGGACAGCCAATAGAGTTTAAGGGACGTACACCTTAGTAGAGTGAAAAAAACTTAAAGTTGTTTATTAACTGGGTCACATTCATTCACTGGTTGGTTGACCCTAATCGGTTTAAAATTTGATATAAACAAATAAGCGAAATATCGTCCAACGACTTTAACACATCTTTCTATTCCCCATAAACATAAACAAGCTTCCCGAATATTTTCTTTTAAAATATCTGTATTATCTTGTAATTTATTTGTATTTGTAAATGGCGGACCGTTTGTTTTCGTCGATTTTGAAAACGACTTTTTGAGTTCTTTCAGATATTTTGGTGTTAATTTATTATTTTGTGTTAATATACGCAATTGGGTCATAAGGTGCATATAATAGTGAATGTGACGATATGAAGTTCGATCAAGACGGCGACGAAAAGTCGTCTACGGAAAACGACTATTTGTGTGGTTACTGCAAGAAAAAGGTTACCAAAGACGTTCAAATATGCGTAGTTTGTGATAAGGCAAATTAGTGAAACTGGCTAAATCAGGAAATATTCTAGTTACATGCTCGAATATACCAGGGTACAACCTATAACAGAAGTTGAGAAATCATTGACCCACAGTTATAGTGTACAGATGTGACAATTAAGAAACCCACGTATCAAGATTATTGGTTGCTCACCAGACATTAATAAATCAACTATGGAACAATGTGTAAAGGACCAACATAACATATCGGAAGGTATGGAATTAAATTGTCAAATCAAACTATTACGGCATTTGCTGAGTGTTCCCCTGACTGTTTTCATATGCTTATACATATGAAAAGGATATAAATAGGATGGTTTCAACTGCAAGTATATGAAGATCTGTTCTACGTTGTTATAAATGCCAAGCATATGGACACAAAACTGCAAATTGTACACTGAACTAGAGATGTTCAGTATATGCAGAAGAACACCAAGAAAAACCATGCTCAAATGTAAGTAAAAAATGTGTAAATTGTTTTACGGCTAATAGTAAATTTAACCTAAACCTAAATATAAACCACGAAGCCCGAGGTAGAAACAGTCCTACTCTAAAATATTATATAGATAAATTAAAAAATCGAACAAACTATGGAATTTCATGTAATTACACTTACAATTTTAAGTAAGTTATTTTTGTTTTTTAGGGCTTGAGATTAAAAAAAATTATAAACAGATTTACAAACTTATTTATTGACATACAATTCAATTTAATTTTTATTTGAAATACATTCATGTGAAATTGTAATAATTGTAAATAGAAAGTTATATATACTTTTTGTTCAAAACGGCGATTTTTCCAGATGTCAGTCTGAAGTTTGACAACTTCTGATAATTGTAGTTTTAGACCACCTGTAATAATTCTTAACTCCAATTACCCTTATTCCCAAGAAACTGTTGAAAATACGAAATTTTAAAGTCGACCCAGATCTATGTATATCGAGATCTAAACCCTGTATTTCTTTCCAAATAACCTTTCTTTATAAAATATTTCAATATCTGTAGCAATAAGGGTACTTTACTCTTGGGTCTTATTTTGATTGTTTGTTATTTATGGACAACCTGTATAACTCATTCACGTACCAATATTATTTTTCGAGGTTTTAAGGCCAGTAAAATATTTTGCGAAGAATGAATTTTTCTTTTAAAATGTAAAATAACAACGTTAGCGGGTTGAGTTACGTCAATTTAGAGATACATTGTAAGTATAGGTTAGTGGCGCCAAACATGACATCGGAGTAGATGCTTTCTATAGGAGCTCTTCATATATTAAGAAAAGGTATAATTAACATGATAGCCTTTTACATTGTTCCGGGGGTCTATAATCTAGACTACCCCCCTCGCCCGAGAAAATATATATGAAAGTGGGGACCTACTTTTTTTCGTCAATAACAAAATTTGTGAGCTCGGACCACCTCCTGAACAAAATTTTAAAGCACTACTCTACAGTATAGAGGAGATTCAGAAGTAGTTTTATTTTTGTATTTTTATTTTTTGCTTTATACAGGTTATTAGGAACCTATATAAAGCAAATTGTAGCTTTTTTTATACTTGTTCCAAGCAGTTGGGTTATTTGTGTATTTTTGTTTAATAATTTGTACTTGTTTAATTTTTGATGATATATTGTAATAAGACAGTGCTTCTCGTTATGGAGCGGAACGTCTGATAAGCGCGTCTTAAGAATAGAATGAGTTAAAATAATTACTTTTGAGCCAGGCAAATATTACAAGTATTTTGGGTATTTTCAATAAAAACTTATCTTTGATATACTCTTACCAATAAATGCATCTGTAGGTATCTTACTCATATTATTTAACCCCAGAACTACTGGAAAATTTAAACTTAAATCCATTCGTATCGAATTTTCATTTTGCTTTTCTTTCTTGCTCGAACTATCTTTGGCATTTGTATTTTTCTTGAAATCTCCATGCTTTTGTAATAAACAAGTTTTCTTCTTTTTCATGTTTATATTTTTTTCTTGTTGATCACATAAAGGAACACTGCTAGCGGTTTTCTCAGTTTGATATTTAGTCAAACTAAGTTTACGGTATAAAGATTCTTTTGGTTCATTTTTAGGACTCTGAAGTCGTGGTTTTTTTCCATCTACACTGCAACTAGCTGAGACTCTTTTCACACTACAAATAGTTTCGTTATTTATTGTGCTTTTAACAAATACATCGTAAGCATCAGGATTTCCACAAGGTGCAATGAGATAATCCATAATTTTAATAAAATTTGGATTTTTTGCTAAATAATCGATCATGTACAGGGCGTTTGAAACAGCAAATATATCTTCTCCTTTCAATCCCGCTTCGATAAATGTTGCCATTTTTGGGCAGATCGAGTTGCCAGAGTCTGTAGTTATTAACACCATGTAAATTGGTTTACCTAAAAAAAAACATTATAATTAAGTGCCACTTTTTAGGTATATATAAGAGCACAGCAAGGATAGAGTCATATTTACCAAAATATCTTATTTGACCTCAATAGAGCTACAACACACACAGGTAAACATTAAGTATTTACCGAAAGAGGCAAGCAATTTAATATTTTATTATTGATTTGGGGAAAGCATAGTTGATTCTTATATTTATTAAGAAGGAGTAATATTTTGATAAACCTTTGGTGTTATCTGATTTTAGTGTACATTAGTATACTTCGAACTTAGTTTATACACCTTATAGTGTATGTTCTTTTTTCTAGCTACTCAATTTTAAAAAAATAATGAAATGGATTTTAAAAAATATTATTACTTTAATTTATTAATTTGTTTGCGATTATTGGATAAACAGTCACATTAAAAAAATTAAAAGAGGATATTTTGATTTCCACATCAAAGTCAAATGATTTTGCTTTAAAACGTGCTTTTTAAAAATCTTTGTAAACTTGTTCCGATTTTAATCTATAGAAATTTTTCAATTGTATGATTTTTTGTTGTACATTTTTAAAATAAGTAAAGGAGGCTTTAAAACAAAAATGCCTCGATTGTCATCTGTCACCCACAATGTTCAATAGTTTATGCAAGGTCTTGTTTTGTGGGTTTGTTACTTAAAAACGCTTTAAAATACTGTCAAAATCCCAGATTTAATGCGATCTTATGCGAGTAATCGGTATGCTAAAAAAGTGGCTTATCATAAAGCATTGCGTCTGAAAGTCTGTATATTAAACAAATTGCTTTATCAAGAGCATGGCGCAGATATCAAAATACTAGGAAAATAGTAGGAAGTGCTGTGAAAAAAACAACAGACAGACAGATACATTATACGTCAAGTTCCTTCCGAGAGGGCTATTGCGTCCAAAAAAATTAAAACTCATGTCCAGGTAACACAAAATGTAACCATTTCTACAAAAACCATTCGAAATCGGTTACATGAAGCTAATTTAAATTCCCGACGGCCCTATAGGCATCCTCAGTTGTTAAAAACACAGACGCAGACGGTCTCGTTTGATTTTTGCCAAAGAACATGTTAACTGGGATTTAATCGAATGGTCACATTGTTTATAAAAAAAGAGGAAAACTTCATCCTGACGACAATACGAAGAAAACTGTTCCTTAGATCTAATTCCGTTTGGAGGTGGTTCTGTAACAGTGTGGGGAGGAATATTTACAGGTGGTTGAATATAATTAACAGTTCTTATTAATCGCTCTGTAAACGCATTTCATTATTTAAAGATTTTGAAGAATAACATACCTCAAGTGGGTGATAGATTGGGCAACAATTTTATTTATCTGGACGATAATGCTAGACTACAAGAATAGGGCAGGAATAGTTAACGAATTTTTCGAAAATCATCAATATAACAGAATGGTTTGGTCTTCCCGCTCCCCCGAATGTACTCCAATAGAACACATATGGGATGCTTTAAAGCGGCGTTTATATGCTCGAGCAATGCCTCCTAGAATTATTGATGAATTGGTTGAAGCAATTCATGAAGAATGGCATTTAATTCCTCAAGAGTTAATAGACAAAGTTATATCAAGTATGCCCAGACGATGTCGGGATGCTATAAGAATTCGCGGAGGACACACCCGATACTAGTACCTGTAGTACCTACTTGTCTATAGTTTTTTATTTTAATTTCGGCTTTAAAAATGTGTTTTAGTTAAGTTTAATTTTGCTTATAAATGTGTTTTAATGGTAAACATAGTTGTATCACTTTTTCACCAATTAGTAGTATCATAAATCCAGAGGTGTACAAAAACTTTGATAATTTAAAAATGGAATAAGTCGGCAAAGATTTTTAAAAAACATGTTTTAAAGCAAAATTGGGGCTATAATTTGACATGATAAGCTTAATTTTGGGATTTGCTGATTAACTCAAAATGTGGTTAATTTTTGAGTAAAAAACACGTGTGTTTGAATTGCCCCGTATATCGACGTTAATTGTGTTTTATGTCAAACATCCTGTCCAAGAAGAAAGTCTAATAATGTAACTTTAAAACAAAAAAAGTTTATTTAAGTCTCTTGTAGGAATCAGACAATATCATATTAGAAATATTACTAAAATTTTGAGCCGTTTCAAATTTCCATGATTATATATATATATATATATATATATATATATATATATATATATATATATATATATATATATCCAGTCTCATCACACACGTATCCTATCTTTCAAACCAGTCACAAGTTTATGCGTCTTTTTCTTTTTTCACCAAGGTTTTCATATTTATTTAATTGTGTATTTTTGTGTGTATAAGATAGACAGGAAGAACATACCAGCCCGGAACTCAGACCCAGTGGCTGTCCGGAAGGGTAAGATAAATGTGTATTTGTGTGTGATGAGACTGGCAGGACAGATCGGCTCAGAACTCGAACCCGGTAACTACTCTGAAGGATGGGATAGATGTGTATTTGTTTGTGGATGACAGGAAGGTCAGGCCTGCCGAGATTTCGGACCCAGTTACTGGCCTGAAAGATTGGATAAATGTGAGAGAGATAAAAGAGAGAGCTAGACTAGCTAGCTAGTGTATGAGAGGGACAAAACACATAAACATTTACCATGTGATATTATCTTTCCTATATTTACATACATTTTGGCGGCATAGTAGGTAGAGCATCGCGACGGCTACGGGCATCGTTGAGGAGTACGTAGCTGGTTGGTCCCTCCATCAGGTCCTAGCAGAGGTGGATTACCTTCCTGCTGCTGCTACTGTTGTCGTGAAACCTGGTACTGAGCGTATCTGCGCTGCAAACCTCCCCTTAAATCATTCGCAGCCCAATTTTTGCACCAAGCGAAGCTGCAGGTGGCTATTCTACACGAACCCGTCGTGACCAGTGGCGTATATAAGGGTGGGTTTTGGGGGTTAAACCCCCCTCCAGAGCCACTTTTATTTAATCTAAGATGATAGAAATAGTTAAAAATAAGGATCCTTTATTCGGGATTAGCCAGCTTTACCTAGTAAAGTAATGACCTTTTTTTTTAATGTTCATAATATTTATGTTCAATTATGTAGAGAATAAAAAAAATTGAGGAGTTTTTTCTTGGTTGTTCAAAATTTTTTTCGTCTCATCTCAAGCATATACGCCACTGGTCGTGGCGTATCAGATGGGTAGCTTAATCTAAGTCGTTATACTTGGCGGTTCCAGAGTACTATGGCCGAAGCGTGCACATTCCGGGCAATTTACACGGTTTTCCA
Source organism: Kuschelorhynchus macadamiae (assembly GCA_030620095.1). NCBI lineage: Eukaryota > Metazoa > Arthropoda > Insecta > Coleoptera > Curculionidae > Kuschelorhynchus > Kuschelorhynchus macadamiae. Next base: position 304,411 of record JAUTXW010001552.1, read on the forward strand.
CACGTTGCGCAATGTGTTTTACGGGCGTATTTGTCTATTTATTTTTCTGAAAGAAACTTGTCTTAATAATGAATAATAACGGAAATACGGGTTCAGGATGACGAACCAGGCATACATTCCCCAAAATTTAGTAACTTCGTTATAAAACAGTTTATCAAAGGCAAAAATTGAAACTGCTGTTTCATTGACCCTCTGAAGCTAAATCGATGCATCCCAAAATGATGGAAAATATTTTGAAGAATAGAATTTTAAGTTTTCATTGTTATCTAGTTAGTTATACATATGTTATATATACATATGTTTGTTGTTATTGTTTACTTGTGTTTTCGTATTCATTCACTTTTATGTTGTTGTTGCTTTGGCTCGTTGGCCTCTAAACACACTCTTAACTTCAGTTCTGACAAAATTTGGACAAGTTCTAAACCTAGATAAAGTGTGATGGGAGGAAGGCCAAAACTAACAAATATTATTGCATTATTGTTAATTTTAAATATTTTCATAAATAATAAGCTGTCCAGTTTTCAAAAATAATATGGTTTTTATAGTTCGTTCGACCAAATCCAATAGTTGTATATATCGTTTTTATAAGGATATTGGAGTAACTCTAATATATGTATATATAAATATATATATATATATATATATATATATATATATATATATATATATATATATATATATATATATATATATATATATATATATATATATATATATATATATATATATATATATATAGCAGAAATATATAATTTCTGCAGGTGCAAAACGGCCTACAAGAACAATTGCTTTCGATTATGTCACAGGGTACCCTCCTGCGATCATGATTTCTGGGCTGAAATAACAGACTGCTCAATTGAGCAATCTGTTATTTCAGATCTCCCTGGGTACAAACCTGCCAGATGAGGGTAAAGGCCCAGAAATCATGATCGCAGGAGGGTACTCTGTGACATAATCGAAAGCAATTCTTCTTGTAGGCCGTTTTGCACCTGCAGAAACTATATATTTCTGCTATTCTACATATATCTTTTCCGGAGAAGAACTTTTGGTAAAGATGTGTGAAAACGCATTTTTATCGATTTTTAGTATCAAATTTCAACAAAATAAGTCACTAGCCTTGGGAAACATGAGCTTTCAATTTTTTTTTTATTTCAAAGGCAGATATTTCATCTCTTAAACACATTGTCTTGATCAAGGAACACTATTTTTCAATTTTTTTAATTATTTTAAAGATCTTTATGAAAATAATTAAGCAACACAATGCAGAGCTGACTAACTCCAACATATTTTAAAGGACGTGTTAGAGCTTGTTTTCTAAATTTGATAAAAATGGTCAAAATAATAAAAAAATGTAAAATAGTGTTTTTGATAAAGACACTGGTTCACGATAATTTTGCCTTTGAAAACTTTCTTGTTGATACTGCCTCTCAGTATTTAGTTAACAGAATGGTTTCAAATTCTGGTGCTATGTATGGATTAAAAATATGATTGTTTTAACATAGTCAACTTTGACGTGAACTTGTGCGAGCCTATTAGGGAAAAATACGATTTTCAGAGAAATCATATTAGCGATTTTTAAAAAAAAAATTTTGATATGAAATTCTTACTCGGCATCATGAAAAATCCCAATATACCAAATTTCCATGAAATATTTCATTGGTTTTCGGAAATACGAGTTTTCAAAAAGTGCATTCAAATAAGATCAATTCAATAAAGATCGTTAAAATAATAAAAAAATGTAAAATAGTGTTTTTTGATCAAGACAATGATTTAAGAGATTTCTGCCTTTGAAATGAAAAAAAAAGATGTATTTTTTCAAAGCTCGAACTTCCCAAAGCTAATGACTTATCTTGTTGAAATTTGGTGTAAGGGGGTCCTTGATGATGCTGAGTAAGAATCGAGAATTAAAATTTCGTTATAAAAATCGCTAATATATTTTTCTTAAAAATCGTACCGTATTAGGGTATTCCGCTTTTAAATTGGTCACACTATATATATATATATATATATATATATATATATATATATATATATATATATATATATATATATATATATATATATATATATATATATATATATATATATATATATATGTATATACGGGTTCTATAGGGACCAATGGCTAAATTAAGGTTATATTCATTTTATGATGTCCAATGGATTTGGTCCCAATATTTTTATATAATCTCGCCCTTTTTCTTTCATAAATGAAATTCCTGAACTTAGGGTCACTTAGATTACTTAAGTTTTGGGGAAGAAAATTATGTTTAGTTTTTCTTTACTCGAAATTTTCAGCTTCCACCACTTTCCGGTAGCGTCAGAATTTTATAATATAATATTTGCTTAACTATAATATGACGTGATCATCTGACTTAGTCAATGGGTAAATATAATTGGGTAAAACACAAAAACTAATTAAATTAGAGATACATTTTCGTAAAACTACATTTAATTAATTAAATGAATATTAATTTTTTAAAAATAAGTCGCTTATAAAATTATTTGTTCAAATTAACTACCTTGTCCGGAATAACCAATTGTAACCAAATCTACGCAAGGATAGTTTTGCCTAGTTTTCTCTAAAAAAATTACGATTTTATCGTAATTCAAAAAGTGGTCATGAAACTCTTCGTATCTCCTACATGGAACTTTAGATCTCTGCACTGTAACTCCATTATCGTTGGTGTTATGATGTCTGTTGTTTTGGTTTTTCAAACTTTCATTAGATCTGCCATGCTTGGAATGTCGTTTTTTCATTGTCTTCTTTTTCACCTTAATATTATTTAATTTGGACATCCTAAGACTTGGTTTATTTCTGTTATGTTTATACAAAGACATTTTATTTTAAAGACAAAAATTATTCTAGAAATTCTATGAAATGTCCAACCGAAATTTGTCTATCAAACTGACGTTTAATGGTGATTATCAAAACCGCCTTTAATAGTCCTGTGGTTTAAGAAAGTTTTAGAATCTAATCGTGTTATCGTTTTAGATTACGAAAAAATGTAGGTAGGTAGACCATATCATGACACAAAAAAATCTTTGGCGTGGCTTTAAATCAACCGTTGCAACCCTCAGAATCAGAAAATTCCCCTGACTTCTCGGTTTTACAAATAACTTTAAGTCCAAATCGCACTTTGCGTCAAGATCAGGGTTTGGTCGCAATTAGTGAGTATATATATCATAGTACTGACGCCTTTAAGTTAAATTCTGGCCGGATCAGTGGCGGCTCGTGATCAGTCAGATCCAAAATCAAAAGTAAATAATTTTTCGGTGTATTTGTCTTTGTCATTTTGTAAAAATTAGAAAAAATTGTAAAAAACCAATTGCGTAATAAAATTAACAATATAAAATATCACTAACATTATGCAGTCCTAAAGAAAAATCAATCAGAGCAGTTAAGTCCCAGAAATATGCGTGCGGTTCATTTAAGATACGAGTAAACTAATAAACAATGGAACTGCACAGTGGGGTCTAACAAACCCAAACTACTGTTTCTGTCAATGTAGTTTCCGCCAGCGTAGATATTTTAATGAACCGTCTGCGAGTATTTTGATAATATTGCTGGTAAAAAAGGTTGAAAATGGGTAAAAAGCGGGTATTTGACGAGTTTCTATTAATACATTAAATTTATACACTCATTTGGGGACTAGTTCTTCCATTTTGTATCTGTATATACGGGGTATACTTTTTAACCTGTACTACATAACCTACATACCGCATATACGAGTGAGCCTCTAGCAACGTTGCCATTTATGACTAGATTAGGTATGTTGTGCCACACTTTAGCATGAAAAATGAAGAAGGCCAAAAGGCACTCGGCGCCTGTCAACACTGTCAACGTCGTCAAACTTCATTTTAATTTATTTAATTATTTATTTTTAATAGTCGCATGGAACGACTTTTGTTTTATGATATATCTGTTAGCTAACTGTTTCTTTTTAATATCTTCATATTTTACCAGAAATTTATTTTTCTGGTCTACACCAACAACATTTTTTAACTTTTAATAAATATTCTATACTTAATTGTTTTTAAAATTAAAATTGTGATTTTGCTTCAGATGAATTCTTAAGTCTCTATTTTTGAAGTGTTTGCTGTTTATTTAAGTTAAACTGATTTGAAACATTTTGTCGCAATGAAAGAATATATTACTCTAGTTATCTCCTCCTTTGTGTAATGGCTCAAGCGCAGAAACATTGCGTTGCGGATAAAAGCGGGGATTCTGTCATTTTTGGTCGGGAATTTTGAAGTTCTTCATGTGGTAACACTGGGTATAACTTTAGTTTACAGTGAACAGCGCCAGGGTACGGTCGATTCACGGCATTAGTGGTGTGTTTACTCTTCAAATGTTGATACAAATAGACGACCAGGTAGGCTAGACCCCACTGTGCAGTTTACGGCATTTATTAGTATGTGTATTTTTATTTCACAAGGTTGAGTTTTTGTTTCACAAATATGGCAAGTGCGAAAAGAAAATGTCATCGACCTTTGAATAAACGTGAATTACAGATTCAAGCAGACAATTTATGGAAAAATGAAGCTGAACAATATACTGCCGAAGACTTGTTTGGAGATTCGTCCGACATTGACGAAATTTATATCGAAGAAAAACAATCTAACACTGATCAGGAACAGAGTGAAATTGATGAAGAGAAGTTACAGAAACCAAGTCCTTTAGAAAAAATTTGCTAACATAATGGGAAAAAATGGACATCGCTGGAGTATACCTGTACCGGAGCCTCGAGGTCGCACTAGGAGAGAACTTGCCCGGCCCTTAGAAAGAAGCAAGGTTCGTTCTCCCATAGAAGCATGTAATTTATTATTCAACGAGCAAATGTTACATATTATTTTGTCACACACAAATCAAGAAATTTCACGAAAATGCCAAGAAGGCCTGCACCAGAGTTACAAAAAAACAACAATTATAAAAATAAAAGCCTTTGTTGGCCTTTTTTACCTATCTGGTGCACTCCGAGTTTCAAATAGTAAATTAGATGAGTTGTCGTCAGTGAAGTATGGAAATAAGATATTTCGAGCTGCAATGTCTCATCAGAGGTTTCAGTTTATAGGTCTATACTTGGTTTAACGATAAAAATGACATAACTGCAAGAAAATTACTAAATAAATTTGCACATATTCGTCAAATATGGAATATGTTCTTTGAAAATTGTAAGTCGTATTATACTCCTTATGAAAATTGCACAATTGATGAACAACTTTAGGATTTCGAGGAAAATTTCTATTCCGTAAATATATGGCTAGCAAACCTGACAAATACGGAATAGAAGTAATGATGATAAATGATTCAAAAATATTATACATGCTCAATGCAATTCCATAAATGGGGAAAGTTAATGTGAAAAATAATGAGCCAGCACCTACCTATTATTTTGGAAAGTCACAGAACACAGAACCCATTGTCGGGACCTGTCGCAATATTACAACAGATAATTTGTTCACGTCAATACCTTTAACAATACAAATGTTTGAACAGTACCAATTGACAATTCTTGGGACATTACGGAAACACAAAAGAGAGATACATCCAAGATTTTTACAAAAAAAAGAGATCGTTTTTGATCAAAGTAAAACACTTGTTTCGTATACTCCAAAGGAAAACAAAGTAGTTCTTTTGTTGTCCACTTTGCACCCTGACCCATCCTTAAATGCAGTTACTGAAAAGCCGATCTTAATACATTTTGAACAAAGAAATGAAATGAAATGAAACAAAGGGAGGAATAGGTTCGTTTGACCAGTTATGCCACTGATATACAACCTCCCGCGAAACCCAAAGATGGCATCTCCGAATTTTTTTAAATATATTGGATGCTGGTGGCTTTCAAATCCACAATGGAGGGAAGGTCCTATAAATAATTGTAAAACATTGTTCAAAGAATTAGCCATTACACTTATTGAGCCGTGTTGCCATTGTGAGAACGCCTATAACTGCCCAATATAGAAAATATCTCTACGCCTCAAAATTAGTGAAAATTTTGAGATTGATATGCCTCAAAGGAAATATTTTAAGTTTATTTACCAAGGAAGGTTAGATGTAACATCTGTGCACCTGGTATAGACAGAAAAACTAGTTTTGTTTGCCACAAACCGTATTGTTTTGTTGTTTGTTGTTTAGAACATAGAGATCGACTGTGAACTTAAGAATTGTGAATTTGTTTGTTATTTTATTTCATTTTTTGAGAAAATTTACAACATATCCTTCTTTTGTATTATTTTTGGATATTAACAAAATAAAAATAAAAAATAAACGTTTATTTTAACATAAAATTCTAATTATATTGTTACTTGATAGTGTAACAATTAAAAATCTACGAATATACATAAAAAAACGACACGTACATTTAGGGTTTCCTAGACCCCACTGTGCAGTTTGTATAATAAAAAACCCTGTATTCCCAATTCCCGGGTTAAAAAAGGAAAAATTTTTTGAACAAAATCTACACTACTTAAAATTTACAAGTCAATTCTTCTTTGTTCTAGTTTGAAAATGTTTCGTTTTGTTTCAGTAAGCTTTTTATCTTGTTAAGGCTTAAAAACGAAAGAAACATGTATAAAACGTGGCAACAGTGTAAAAAGACTATAATTATTCTTTCTTTTACAACTACTTGTAGGAATGCAACATCGCTCATACAAACATCGATGTTTTTTCGATCTTTTTAAAAAATATATTTATTGGTCGAATTTTATAATGATTCATAATAATAACGTGATGTAAAACGTCGTTGTTTTCTACAATCATCAATTACGACAAGAAATAAAACATATAAATAATGTTATTAGAGTAAAAAACTATACATTGAAATCCAATAACAGAGGACGTCGGCTGTAGCTCGGAAACAAACAGGACAAAAATATTTATAGGTTAATCAGGCAAGAGATACCCCTGTCAATTATTTTACACAAAAGTGTAAATGCCAATTTACTCTGAAATTTCTATGACTTTATTGAGGTATGTTGAAAATATAAGCATTGTATTCTCCCAATTACATATTTTTTGCTACAGACCATTTCTACCAAGTTGAACAAAATCGGTTCATCCAAAACAGAGATATCTACATTTCAAATAAAAATGTTCGACCTTCCCCCACCACTTAATTTTTGAAAATAGAGTAAAATGGTCTCAAGCAAAAAAGTGAGTAATTGGTTAAAGAATACTATGCTTATATTTTCAACATACTTCAATTATGAAAATTTAAGAGAAAATTGGCTAATTAAAATTATAATTCTGTGTGCTGTTACGCCCCCCAGCAGTCAATTTTCAAACTTGAAAATAATTTACCGCAATTTCTCTTGGCCGGTTTACTTACAAATATTTGTTTCCTTAAGTTCTGCGTTAAGTTCCCGAGCTAAAGGCGACATCTTCTATTACGTACCTGTCTATTATCACCCTATACATGTAAGGGATTAAATTAACCTAAAAACTGAAACGGTCCTTAAAAAACTGGAGAACTCCAGTAAAATCTGTAATATTAGTATACATTGTGAAAAACGACGCGCGCGACTCAATACCGACACGGCGCGGCGCGGCGCCGGCGGCCGGATTCGTCATAAGTAGAAATGAGCAAAAAAGAAATACTTTTCATTTATGCGCTGCTGCATTAAAATCACAATTCCGACCTATTACTATTTTAGAAATAACCTGTGTTCCGTTTAAAACGTTGAATTGATTTTTACTTCTCTGTACTTTGTATAATAGCCCATATATAATATTATTGATATGATATAGATTACATAGGGATAGTATTGTAATTGCAAAAATATTTTAATATATTGTTGCTGATAATTGTTGACATTACCAACTCTCTTCATCACAGCTTCGAAAAGCAGTGGTGGCTCTTCCATAGAGCAATTTGGTCAATGACCCCCAAAAATATTTCAGAAAAGAAATTATTCGTTTGACCGTCCCTCCTAATAGTTGTAATAAAACGCGAACCTTGGAAAAAGTTAAATACGCTACACTATTAGCCGCGCGCGGTGGTTCGAATGGTCTCGTTGCGTTCCTTAGGCATAATAAAATACGCTATACTAAGCTAGACTGGGCAGTCCGAATTGCTCTGATTACCTTAAAGCTTGACGAAAGTACCCGAAGATTTCACAGCTACCGAACGGCAGCCGAACGTGATAGCAAATGGAATATGAAACCGCGATTTGGGTCATCAGCCGGTCTCTTCTCATAATTCGTTTTTAATGGATGAAAATTGATTAATATACTGTTTTTTGTAATATATATATATTCTTATTTTTATGATCGATGTGAGTTGGAAATATACAGGAAATAAAATGTTGGTAGTGACTAGTGCAAAAAATAAACAACTAAAAAGTGCTTACGAACTTAATTTTGCAAAAATAACCAATTTCAAGGTGGTCTATGTTTGAGTTGTGAATGTAGATAAAATAAAATGTCGGTAGTGCAAAAAATTAAAGAACTGCTAATGTGTGCTAATGAACTTAATTTTGAGAAAATAACCGAATTCAAGGTAAGTGGTCGCAATTTGCCAGAACTTAGTATACGACAAACAAGTAAAGGCAAAAATAAAGAACTTCATCGAAACTTTCGCAAAAGTATGTCCGATTTAGCTAACTGGATATGTGGTTGTGAAGTCTCTAACTCATTTTACTGTTATGTTTGTTTGTTGTTTTCTAAGGACTCGTCGGACTCATTTTGGTGCAAAACCGGTGTTAAAGGCTTAAAACGCTTAAAGAAAAAATAAAAAAACATACATTTTCTGCAGATCACATGAAATATTCGGTGAACTATGCTACGGTCGGAAGTGTTGATATTCGCACTCAGCTAGACACAACTTATAGAAAATCCCTTAGAGATTTTAATGAAACTGTATCCAAAAATCGTTATATTTCAAACAAAATTATAGATTGTGTAAAATTTTGTGGGGCATTCGAGCTGACCCTACGTGGCCATGATGAAACGGCTTTGTCTGAAATTCCAGAGGTTTTTCGGGGACTTATACATTTTATTGAGGAGTTGTTATGTATCTAAAAATCGTTTATAAAAGCATTTTCGAATTCTAAAGAACGAAGAGTAGACCTAAACTTCAAGAGAATTTAAGGCTCAATTTAAAGATAAGATATTTATTTTTATTTTAAGTATACCTATTTTTAAATTTGTTATTGACCTCCCAATATAATTCACCACGAGGCGCCACTACGTAAAAGACTGCCTGGTTTTGCAGCGAAAAAATTTAAAATGTGAATTTTGTGTTCCTCAGCATTTGTATGTTTTTTGCTAAATGTTATAAAGTTTTAATTTCATTGATTGATTTGATATATAATGGCACACACTTGTGAAGCTAGTCTCTACTATGGATCGCTAACGCAAATAATATACAGATGGCGCTATTTTAATGTCAAAATATCGTTCATAAGAAACGATATATCGATGTTTTTTGGGTATCAACATCGGTGTTAAAATATCGATGTTTATGAACTATTCATCGATCTTTTGAAAATATTGATGTATCATTTACTAAGGCCTAACTGCTTGCCGGCTTAACTAGAGGTATAAAAATCAATTTTTAAAAATACAGTCCTTTAGTCAAAAATCGTGTTTCATTTTTTTATAATCGATAAAAGAAAATACCGGTAGCAAAGTGTTATTCATTTGTTGGTACCATCGAGCCAAATTAGTAGGTTTTCCGGCAGTGTTTTGTCGAAAATAAGGAAGCCCGGGCCGGCGACAAGCAATGCATGCGATTTCGTGATTTGGAATCTCTATTGATCCATTAAAATAATACTTTATTTTGCATATTAGATATGCTTTAGAGATCATAGAATATTTTTTTCATAGCATATTTTCGTTGTCTTCGAAAGTACTATTTGTTGAAGCGAATAGGCATCCATATTGCATCATAAATCAGCTGGGTGTATTGCGGGAAAGAAGCACGACTTAGTCTGACGTCACGTTCTCATCTAGTGCTGTTGTCAGATTGTCATGTATTTCTTTGGGTAGTAGAAATATATCAGGTTTTGGTAACTTTCATTTGATTTTAGAATTCTAGTCTTAGAATAATTTTCTACTTGAAAAAAAAACCGAAGATGGGTAAAAAAATTGTAGAGGATAATAAAAAACGAAGAACTAAACAGATATTTAAAAAAAAAGAGATAAACTTTTTGCTTGTATATCCAGATCCGAAAACAAAACGCAGTTGCCTGAATTAAAAGTTCGACTGCAAATAATTAAATCTCTTTTAAGGGAATTTGAGGAAACAGAAATAGAAATTGAAATTGTGTATAGCAACTAGTAGTACTAAACTCCCTAATATAGGTTTGCTAAAATTTAGCGGGAAATATGAAACATTTCGGCGATTTTTCGAAACTACTTAATTCACAAAAATGTTAGTCTAGACAACATACAAAAATTATATTACCTTCCAGATTCTCTAGGAGAAGACCGCAGGGTCTTAGAATGATTATAATTAACTAATGCAAATTATCAGGTAGACTTAGATTTGCTTAAAAAACCGTTTTATAATAAGCCTATCATTGTTCAGTCACATTTGAAAGCTCTGATGCTCCTTGGTTGAAAAAAGAATCTTATCAGTTACTACAGGGATTGGTCGATAAACATTTAAGGGATTTCAATACGTTAGGGGAACCTATTGAAATATGGGACAAATTAGTATTATTTTTTTTGAGTAGGAAGTTAGACGTAGAAACTAAAAAAGAATGGGAGAAAAAAATCCATATCAGAGTTCAAAGGGAATCCTACTTTATATATTTTTATACAATTCTTAAAAATAAGGTCAGAGTTTTAGAAACGGTGGTTTTTAATAATTGAAGTTTTAAAAGTACAAATGACAGTAACAATAGTTATGCGAAGGGAACGTATGCCATAACAAAAAATAATAATACAAGGTCTAGAGGCGGGTTTTGTAAGGGTACTAGTAGAGGGGATTGGGGGGTTAGTCTCGCTCCCCCATCACTTTTTTCATTGGTCTCCCACTTCTAGCGCTTGTCCCTGCCACGCCTACTTGACTCTGCTTGATTCTGATTGGTCTTCCCCACTCTTACGTGTGCATCCGGAGGGAGATGTTTTATTTAAGTGCTAGCAGCCAACCCAACAAATCAATTCATTTTCATCTCTTAAATTTAGTCAGATGGGTTCGTTGAATACAGTACCTACCGAAAATATTATTGAACGTGTTGGTGAAGTTATTTGTTTAGCGCTGATCTAAAATATATTCCTCTTAATTACTTAAGAAGATTTTTAGAGTCAGTTGAGTTGTTACAAATTTGGGAAAAGCTACCAGAACGCTATAGACGTCACAAGAAATCACAGTTAAACTTACCGTGTTATACTCATCATAACCAAGAGGGTGACTGTATAGATGGACCACCGCGATCTATAAAAAGGTGTTGTGGTCATGTGCAAGTTAGTGAAAGCTGTTAAAAAGTTAAGTAAAGAATTCTACTTGTTATCATTTTCTTATTGTCAGGATTCTATGCAAAGCAGACCACAATGGTGTCATTATTACGAGAAACTATCGAATGAATATGCGAGTGCTGCATCTGCATGTGACAAATATTGTGAAACATTAGATTTAATACAACTTATTCATGACATAAGGGGATTGGGATTTGGTTATCATCTTCTTAAATTGAAAAAATATATTGAAGATCCCGTTCTAGTGAAAGACATTTTAAAAGAGGAAGAACTTTTAGTGTAATTATGGAGGAAGTTAGTTAGAATGTCTAAAGCTTGCTCTGAGTTTTATGCGTTTGACGGACAAAGCAGTGAAGCTCAAAACATTACTGTTTATTTGCACTATATGGAACATGCAGAATTATGTGAACTAGCTGCTAAGGCATGTATAGATTTTCTTCTTTCTTGAAAGTAAAAATGAAAGAAAATTTATACATGACTTAAAACAATTAGAGTTAAGCGAACATATATCATGTATAAGGAAATATTTAACCAATAAAACAAATATGTTTTAAAACTAATCGTTTTATTTCATAAAAAAATGGTTATACAAATGAAAAACATTTGCTAATACACAAAAACATGGATTTTTCTGATGATAAAAGCAGCATGGTTCCAATGTCTGTAAAGCTGGCTGTTCGTCAAATTTAATAACTGGTTTTTGAGAATATTTTCTGACAAACTCCGCCTTTTCTTCACCCTTAACATAGATAAAGTCGACTTTTTCGGTTAAATTTCTAATAACATCTCGACATCTATGATAAGGAGTAAATCTTTCATCTCAATCGATACAATGTAGATTGTTCATTAGCCAAATAGCGTTGCTTTATAGTTTTGATGGTAAATGATTCATAGGAAAGGGCTGGTGGCTGATTTTAAGCCCATCGTATGCTGCCAATTCTTTAATAATTATTAGTTATATTTATTATTATATATATCTACAATTACTTTCATATCTTTAAATATTGAAATTTTTTTACCATTTCAAATTTTAATTGGTATTCTTCTATGTTTCTTTAACTCTTGTAATTTGTGTTGAAAAATGATTAACCGATGCATATAATCCATAATGAAAGAAATTTCTTTGTGTCATGCTATAAATATTAAAACTGACGCATGCGTATTAAAGTTGTTTAACTATTTTTGTTAGAGGATTATAGCTAAATATTTTATCGTGGAGGATGAGACAATAAACAGAGGTATTTTTTGAATATTTTCATTTGTTTCAAATTCAACTCTTATAACTACAGAACCACTTTGAAGCGATTCCTTCTGATGAGAGCAATCAATGTGTGAAATAGGGGAAGTTGTCTTAAATTTTTCAGGCGCAAAAATTGGTTCACTTGTCAATCCGTAGTAAGGATTTCTATAATTGGCAAACATTTCATATAGAGCAGAAAATTTGTTGTCTTTAAAATTTAAATATAAATCGTGATATGGATATCTCTCAGAATTTAAAAAAATTCTTATGTTTGTTAGGTCAACGTTATCAAATTGACTCATGTCCTTTTTTAATTTTCCTTTTCGATCTACTTGGAAGACAATAACAGCATGACGGGGCGTCTCCAGTTTACTAGTTGTTTTTACCGGCCATGTATGACGCGTTGCTTCAGGTAATTCGGAATATTGAACACATTCCCAGCTTCGAAATCCTAACAATATTTCCTTGTTTGTTTCTAAAATTTTCGTTAAGGCAAGTTGTTGAGGAATATCTACCTCGATATGTGGCACTTTCCAATACAATTTTTCAATCGTGACTTTTGAAGTAGGAAATTCTAATGTTTTGGGTTCCATGTCATCTATAAAGAGCACAGCATCTAAATCATTACTTGCTCTGATGAGTACTAATTCTTGCTTCATATTTAAAATAATTTTTTTATAATCCTCGAAGAATTCAAGTAGCATCTTTAGGGGTATCGATACATTAAATTTACCTTTATCATCTACCAAAATTCTGTCTGTTTCATTTCTGTTGGGAAACCACCCAGCATTGTGAAGCTTTACGCTTTCATTGTTATTGAAAGATAAATATCCTTTGAGTGTTGATGTTAAACCAACATTTTTTACAGAGTCTAAAGTTACTCCATTTAATTCATAACGTATTTCCCGAAACAAAAACGCAATACCATTGTTGACAAATCTTAATTTTTTTGTATATTTTCCTTCTTGATTAGCGAGATTTCCTTCTATATATAGAATACTTTCTGAAGATAATGTGTATGTGTCTAATTCTTGGATTGGAATACGTATTTCATCATTATAATCAAATTTTGAAGAAAATGGTTGATAGGTATGTAATTCGGAGCCAATTACAGAGTTGTCAACCTATAGACTTTCATTAACGTTTAAAATATCCATTATTTAAAACTTTAAAACCTAACGATTTCAGAAACTGATGGTTTTTTGTTGTTAACCGTTTGATGTTTTTGGAACTACTAACTTTGTGGTTAGGTTTTTCTTTTTTATAAGTTTTACTTACGGTAATAGGTTGAAATTTAGATACAAATGGTCTATTATATCTAATAACCATTGTTGTTAGTTTTAAATGTAATCTTACGGTAATGTTTTCGTTTCTGAAATTTATAAGGTGACCGTCTTGATCAATATTTTTAAAGTAATGTTGTTGATTGTTTGAACGCTAATTGGAAAGTATAATATAGGTAATGGTGATTCCACTATTTTATACCCTGGTGGTACCGATGGAAAAAATTGGTGAATTATGTGAACTGGTTTGCCATTGTTAAATGAATCTACACAAATGTTACAATCAATACAAATAGCATTAACCTCGGAAATATTTACGACATTGTCAGATTCACTCCATTCATGAGGCTTAATTTTCCGTTTATTAAAATCTAAAAGGTTTCCTATTGAATCATCTTTTGTGAAATCAATTTCTTTACTGCATTTTAGGGTATTGAGATTTGTCGTTAATCTAAACGAAGAGGGTTCTATAATAAAAATTTCATGCAGTTTGTTATTTATCAATGTACTTAAATCTTTTATGTCATAAGTTCCGCCCGGAATAACAATCACTTTACCATCTACGTAAATTTTATTGTTTCCATCCTCTATATTAGGGATACTCATAAATGACTCAAAATCAGCTAAACCTAATAAATATTGCTTTTCGTCATCCAAATAGATGGGAGGTTTAAAATCAGATGATAAAATAGAAGAATTCCCTGTAAGCGTAAATGTTGTAGACATTCTGTTAATTTTTAAGAAATGCCGTAATAATTTATTTCATTTGCTTATATAGAAAACTAAGAGCTAGCTGTCCACAATTATAGTTATTAAATTTTTGTTTGACCTCATAGGCGTAATATATATTTACACCCTTACTTGTATTAAAATATTGGATCAACTCAAGAGGTGGTTTGAGATTACCATAACTATCAAAATACACGACATCTTTTTGCTTTTTTATGTAAGCTACCCAATGAGAACCATAATTTTTTTCACTGTCCAAATTAACAATACCAGTTTCTTTTTGTCTAATTTTTCGCGGGAGATTATCACGCATAAAAACACCTCTAAAGTTAGGTATCTCTAAAATGTATATAATGCATATTTCATTATATCAATGTTGGTTAAAGCTCTTTGCGGAAAATTTATTTGAGCTTTTTTTTTAATGTTTTTTTACAGAGCCCCCTTTATAGGGCTTAATGAACAATCCTTTTCCATTTCTATATGGCTTTACAAATAGACCTTTTCCGGCTGCAACGTTTTCCATAGCTTTGTTATGACGTTGAGTTTCTTCAAGCAATTGTCTTGATGCTTTTACATCATTAACAGCTTTAGCAATTCCGGCTGCACCACCTCCCAATGCACCGAGGGCACCCAAAATTGGAAGCAAAAAAGGTAAAAATCCACCAATTTTTTTTGGAGTTTTTATAACGCGTTTTTTTATCCTGAGTTTTCGTTTGGATGTCTTAACACCCATACCAAACTTTTTTTTTCCTTTCATAATACCTGTAACCATCAAAGCTGCGGTTTTTTCACCCAGCGATGAATCCTTAGCCTTTACTCCTTGCCAAGCCTTATCGGCTAGAATCTTATCTGCTTCGTGTCTGTTTGATAAATCGTTAGATTGCGAGTACGCTATGTCATCATCTTTACAAGCATCGTCTAAAGGATTTATGCCACTATCCCCCCTACTTAATCTTTTTTCCAACTTTGTTCCCGGACCGCAATAGTTATAACCAGGAATGTGTAGTTCAACAGGTAGACTATTAATAAGTTTATTTACTAAACCCGTACCTTTCTTCTTGCTCTTCTTATTGGATGTAATCGAGTAAGGAGTAAGGAGTAAGTATGATCATTTTATAGTTTTTGTAAACTGAGTCGATAGAGCTGCTCGTCTTCTATAAATAGTAAAACGGGCAGCAAATTCACTCGGCTGTTTTTTTTATCAATACATATTATTTAGAATGTTATGTCAGTTATTGTTGACAATGTGGAATGAAAAGCAAGCTTTTTCTTTACCTATTAAAAACCATGATGAAAAAATCTTAAACAAACCATTTAGGAAACATGGTGATCTCTTTGGTGGAGAATCAAAGAGATGTCTTGTTATAGGAGCATCAGGGGTTGGCAAAACGAACTCCATTCTCACATTACTTGAACATCCAAACGGAATAAGATTCGAAAATATTTATTTATACTCAAAATCGTTACATCAACCCAAGTACGAGTATTTAAGAAATTTGCTAAAACCTATTAAAGAAATTGGTTATTTTGAATATGACAATGATGAAAATATTATATCCCCTCACGATATTAAACCAAATTCAGTTATTATATTTGATGACAATCAATGTCAGAATCAAACTGTTATAAGGGACTATTTTACATTTGGAAGACATAAAAATACGGATTGCTTTTTCATTTTTCAAGGTTATTCATCAATTCTCAAGAGGCTTATATGTGAAAATGCAAATCTCTTAATTTTATTTAAACAGGACCTAACCAGTTTAAAACACATATATAATGACCATTGCATGATGGATATGACATTTGAGAAATTTTAAGCTCTCTGTGAACACTGTTGGAAAAAAACTACGGTTTCGTTGTAATCGATAAGGACTGTCCCTTAAATTCTGGTAGATATAGAAGCAGGTTCGATTCATTCATACACTTATAAACATGGATAAACGACTAGCAAGAGAGTTAGTTAAATCAAGAAGAGCAGTAAAACAAAAATATCAAGCATTAAAGTCAGAAGCCTCAACGACTTAAAGCCAATTAGAAAAAACATATCAACCGATAACACAACCACTACAGCAATTAATTTCAAATACTGCAAAAACGGAACCAACTGACATAAAAGAAGAACCTCATACTTTTAAGGAATTTTATAATACTTCTACTCCAACAAGGACAGCTAAGAGAAAAACCGGGAAAACTCCCGTTTTACCCGCTGAGTTACCATCATTTTTTGATAGGAGTATTGCATCGATTAGTAATTTCCCTACCACTCAAGAAACAAAGTAGCTGAAACTACACCCCCATCGGGTGGTAGTACTGTAGAGAATTTAAATATCTCTGATATTTTAGAGCAAACTAGACAAACAATTCAACAATACGTTGACACTCCGGGATATAAAGATTGGTTGGAAGATTTTGATGAATTGCCAAGAAAATATATCGATGAAGGAGTTAGGGATACAAGACGTATATTTGATCACAATTATGGTATTGTTCATGATTTGCAAACAAACAATTTCTTTTAGGGACCAGTTGAAATTATTAATAAAAATATAAAAGTTGAGGGCGTAACCTACAAAGGCACTCCAGGTTTATATGAACTACTTTTTAAAAAACAACCTATTGGTTACAAGAAAGACGACTTAGATCAGTATATGGACATTCTATCAAGAACTAAGAAGCAGAAATCACGATCGTGATGAGCAAGTTCAAGGTAACGGTTCAGTCAAATATGTAACTATTATAGGACCGTACTTACAAACCAAAGGGGTAACGAAAACAAAAAATATTAAAACACCTGCAAAAAATCTCATAGAAGCATTTAGTAGACCTAAGGCTCTATATAGGCAAACAAGGCAGAAACTGGGAATAGGGATATTGAAACTTAACAAAACAGATACGGACTATGTATATTGGGACAACATCAACGAACTTGTTGAGAGACTTAGACTTTACATAATAATGAAATACTGGACATAATAATGAAATAATCTCAATTATTGAAGAACTACGAGAAGCCAAAATAATTCTATAAATAAAAGTTTTTGAAGTAAAAAGCAACAGTTGCATATTATATATTGAGTATGTTGGTAAATAAATTTGGAACTCATATCCTAAATGCCAATGAAGACTTATATTACTTTTGCATCCTTCCCATGGTTCTTGGACATTCGACCAAATCAATTAATCTACCGAATGGTGAAACAAGACGTTGTTTTACTATTAGCGGCGATGAAACTACTTTAGCGTTTCCATTTCCAGAAGCAGAAATGATAAAAGTTCACTGTAGTAAGGACATAGATTTTATCATAAATAACAACATATTTAGTTCGGTTGAACTATTAGGTCATAAACTCGGTAATGGTGATAATATTTCTGTTGTAAGATCTCTTAAATATTCTGCATCACCTGGAGTGTTATACGCAGGATTGGTATTAAAGTGTAAGACTGAAAATGAATAAAATAAGGAGGATGTCGTTAATGAATTACGTAGACCCGCTAGAAGAAATTTTAAAAGAAGACGAGTAATCGTAAAAGGGCTTAATGATTTGTTTCAAGCAGATTTAGTTGAAATGCAACCTTACTCAAAATTTAATAGAGGATATAGATATATATATATATATATTAGTGGTAATCAATACTTTTTCTAAATTCGTTTGGGCACTACCTATTAAAACAAAAACTGGTAAAGAGGTGACTGCAGCAATGAAAAAAATTCTCAAAGACTTAAAAGAAGCCCCTAAACACCTGCAAGGCGTTCCAAAAAATATACAAACAGATAAAGGAAAAGAATTTTATTCCAAAGATTTTCAGAAGCTAATGGAACAGTTTAAAATCAATCACTATAGTACTTTTTCTAATTTGAAAGCAAGTATCGTTGAGCGAGTTAACCGAACATTAAAGAATAAAATGTGGAAAAAGTTTAGTCTTCAAAGAAATTATAAATGGTTAGATATATTGCCTGATATCGTTAGTGTGTACAATAATACAGTACACTCTACAATTGGTAAAAAACCTAATGCTGTTAATAAGGGAAATGAAAAAAATATATTCAAATCATCATTTATTCATATGAAAACAGTTGATCCTGATTTAAAAAAATTTAAAGTTGGTGACTTTGTTCATATAAGCAAACACAGAGAATTTTTTTCTAAAGGGTACACACCCAACTGGTCAAATGAAATTTTTAGAATAAAAAAAAGTTACAACTTACAAATCCTGCAACCTATTTACTTGAAGATGAAAACAAATCAGAAATTCAAGGAGGCTTTTACGGAAAAGAATTACAAAAAGTCAGACATTCAGACATATACTTAATGGAAAAAGTAATAAGAAAAGGAAATAAGGTGTTAGTTAAATGGTTGGGATTAGAAAAAACACATAACTCATGAATATTAAAAAAGGATAAAATATTCATCAATAAAACACATTTTTTTATATTAATATTGTTTTATTTTATAATCCTATTTAACATATTATTTAAAACAGGTTTTAAAATAATTTCACATAATTCAATTCGTCTTTTAAAATGTTGTTGGTCTACAAACTCTTGAGGCGACATACGGGATTTTCTATATGCAAACGTCCATGCATGCATCGTATGAAGTTGATTTTTATTTTCATCAAAACTTACTGATTTCTTCATAATATTTTCTTTTTCTTAATTTTTGTTCGAGCTGGATTGGATGCATTAGTAATAAT
The DNA here is from genome assembly GCA_030620095.1 of Kuschelorhynchus macadamiae. Classification (NCBI taxonomy): domain Eukaryota; kingdom Metazoa; phylum Arthropoda; class Insecta; order Coleoptera; family Curculionidae; genus Kuschelorhynchus; species Kuschelorhynchus macadamiae. The sequence continues at coordinate 323,786 of JAUTXW010001552.1, forward strand.
TCCAGCATAGTACAAACATTTTCACTATTGGGGTTTTCACTCGGCGACAGAGTATCATATACTTTTTGAAGACAATTGGTTTCGGAAAACAGACTGTTCTTAAAAATGTCGAAGTAACTGTTAAATTGCTGTTTTTGTAAAATATTTAATCTGTATTCGATTAAAGGTATTTGTTTCCATAATCTGCACACAGTTTCATTTCCAAGACAGACGTAATCATCATGTTTTGTAATCCTCACTATTGGCATTTCACCAAATTTCTCAAAAAGAATGGACATATTTTCAAAAATATAGTTTCTTGAAAGGCGTTTGATGAGAAAAAGTAATTTGTTATAACACCCTGATATTTTAGTAGGTCTTTCCAATCATCCTTACTTAGAACAATAGATTGGTTCTTGTTTCCACCAAATTCAACACATGGCGTAAAATCACTTTCTAAACACAAACCAATATTCACAAACTTTGATTTGGATTTATTTAAAGGGTACTGTTTAGAATTTCTATGGTTTGTTTTTCGATAGAATGTATAGATGTTTTAAACACATTGGACGTTACTCTCTGAGGGCTGAACATTGTGAGACCGTAGAATATAGAAACTAACTAAATAATGATTTGCGGCACATTTTTATAGTCTACTGTCCCCTCCACTTAAATGGAGGAGGAGATTACTTAACGTTGGAGGAGATAAAAATTAAACTACAAAAAATCAAATACTAAAACTTTTAATTCAGGTTTTTCAAATACATTACAAAAGCAACGTAAGATGAAATAATTGATATTAAAGTCAGAAACAATAATATTAGATAAAAATATACATAATTACAATTATGTTTGTTATGAACAAATTCTATCCATTCTGAATAAATGACAGGCTTTTTATCAAAGAAATATTTAATCTTCATATAATTATTAACACTTAAATCATTTTCTGAAATATTATAAGTAAACAAATGTGAGTTTCCATCTATGTAAATCATTCTAATTTGTTTATAACAATCAGTTTCATTTTTATTCTTATTGATGCACACGTCGGCTCTAATTGTGTTAGGAATATGATTAACATATAGTATTCTGCCAACAAGGGAGACTAACACGACTAATGAAGTAGCAGTCATTGTTCTAAAGCAACTAAATAATACTGTTTGTTACAACATTTTATATATTCACACAAATTAGTGAAACAGATCATCAATGAAACAAATTTTATAAAACTTGACAACTTTAACTTCCTTTCCCAATTTCAAAACCGGATAACAATTGTGTATCAAAACCACTTTTATTGCGAGTCTCTTCTAAACATCGTCTTTTAGATTTGGGTTCTTGTTCAGATTGTAAAATAGATAAATTTTTAATCATTGATTCGATATGGACAATAGCTTTGTGACCTAATGCTAAAGTTTTTGTGGTATTTGAAAGACGATATATTTTATCGTCATGACTTGTCAAGGCTAGTTTGTTTAATCAAATTCGTATAAATATTGTGTAGATGTGACTTAAAAACATACATTGTGCAGTATATTTTTGACCTTTTTCCACAACATCTTTATAATCTGATAAGTTTAATTGTTTTTGTACGGTCGATTTACGAATACCTTTTTGCCTTTTTATCTAAACTATCTTTGGTTTTTACACAGTATGCCTTAGCACCGGTACCAAAAATTTTCTAAAGGTACACCTTTATATTCATCCAAATTTACCAACCACTGATGTGGATATCGGCATATTATGAATATTTGGTTCAGGATAGTTAGAGGTGTCAAATTGATCATATTTTGCTTCATATCTTCATTAAAATTTTCCATTTCAATTTCTAATATTAAACAATCAGTATCAGTGTACAATAAACTTACATTATCTCCATATTTTAATTTTAAATATCCGTAATAAAATCATACATTACAGTTTTTGCAATATCCAATATACTCATTCCAACATAAATGGGCTTATTATATTCGATACATATCTTTTGAAGTTGAATAGCTACTAGGTTTTCTGAAAAAAATTTTAAATTTTTAAATTGAGGTTTTGCAATTAATTTCTCATCACTTAATTTGTTTCGCTCTCTCTCCATTGAGTTACTAGCTTAATATCTATCTAATATTTGTTTTTTGAAGCATTTCGTAAATTCAGTATTCAAATAAATATATTTAGCTAACCTTGGCGATTGTGTAAATTTAATTCCCCTGTGTATTTTGAGAAGTTTAAGTCCAAATTTTAAGCTTTGCTTCAAAGCACTGTAATAAAGAACATAATTGTACTTATTGTTTAAATTGAGAATTAGTTTAGAATACTTGGAAATTGGTGGCTTAAATTGTTCGGGACAGAGCGCAGTCGTTATGGCTTTATGTAAATTCTGAGGATATTGTGTAGTCAACTTCAAATACATAGCCCGTAGATGATGTATCTGAAATATTTAAATATTAAGTTATTAATTTCACCCTCAGATAGCCAAACAAAGTTTTTTTCTGGCAAATACTGTTTCATTGCAAAACCATACAAATTTGTTTGCATCTAAATAGGCAACATATTTTGTTGGATACTTAGGATTGAAATTATCAAGAAAAAGGATTATTTGCCTGGATTTTCGAGCTGAACGATTACTAACTCTCCCCGCGAACCCCTTTTTTGAAAAAATGAAGCATATCTGGATCAGTCAATAATTCCAATTCTACACTTGTAAATTTCATCATAGCATCCCAACACATTGAAGGGCTTGTTACATAGTTCACAGGATCTAATTTATAAGTTTTATAACATTTCTATAATTTTCAAAAACATCGGCTAAAAGGAGAACGTCAGATTTCAAATATATATCTGAATATTCACCTATCGTGGAGCAATTGAATACATTCCATACCCCTTTAGCTCTAATGTAATCTTCATTACTAAAATTTTCATCAAATAAGTCATTATAAAAATTTATCAATCGCGGGCAAAGATTTATCATCCAACTTTTCGTAAGAGTCAATATATGAATAAGGAAAAACTCCTTTTTGCCTAACATATTTAAATTGCTCTGTGTCTGAAAAATGTTTTCTAATTTCAAGACATTGAGAATTATCTAAAATATTAGATAGTGATTCAAGAGATTCTGGTAAAAACTGAATGAGTCTATAAATCGTAAATTCAAGTAAACTATCTTTTTTTAGAGTCATACGTGTTTACCATAATTTTTTTACTAAAAGAAATATCTTTTGTTTTGAGCAATAATGCTAATTGATTATTTATTGTTACATAATGACTTAATAAATAAATGAGAATCGTAATTCTTTAGATTATGAAAAATTATTGGAATGTAAGTTGGAGGTATGAAATGTAAATTACAAATAGAATGAGCCGCGCCCCTTTATAGTTACCGCTAAAATGACAGTGGTCCTTACATTTTTTAAAATTTCCGTCTGAAAAAGGTTTTTCACATATATATAACACACAAATGCATTTTCAAATTCTTTTTGTTGCAAACTAGTTAACTAATACATAGGATATTGATTTCTAAAATAATAGTTATAAAGGTTTTCACATTAAGTTCAATATATTCAATAAACTTTTCAGCACAATCAGTTCCACGATAAAGTTTAAAGATGTGAGATTTTTATCAAATGATGATTTTAATGTAATAAGCGAACTAATATGGAACATGTTCAGCAGTTTTAACTGTATAGGAAGTTGTAGGATTTTTTCGTTTTCAACGTTTTTTAAATAGCACTCGAAATCAGCATAAATTACAAAAGGTGCTTTATACTGCTTTTTGAATATTTTGAAACTTTAATATGTTTTCTGGAATTTGATTTCCAAACTTATCTAAAATAAGTTCATCTGAAGGATATTCAATTCGAACAGATGTAATCATATTCTAAGTGTCTTTGTTATTTTGCATAGCTACCAAAATATTGTAAACATCCTTCACACAAATTTTTTCTACATTTCTTTTTTGACAGTTGTTTAAAAAGTAATTTAGATAAATCTTTCATCCAACAATAATGACTATTACCGTCATCAGAAGTATTTAAAAGTAGATTGATATGTACATTCTTTTTATGTCTATTATAGTGTAATGGTCCTATAATCTCATTTACATATACTCCATTTTAAAAATTTCTCAACTCATAGACATTTATGGATACATTTTTTTTTCAAAAGTACTTATCTGCTCTAATTTAACTGAAAAATTAATACTGTAAAATCAAAGATATTTTCTGAAGTCCGGGTACGAGGAAGTTTTCCTAGGGTCACCTGAAGGTCTACATATTGCTGATATAACGGCATATGCAAAACAGAAATCATCTTCATTCAAAATGTTTACCAAACTACCTCGGAACTCTGGAATTGGAATATAAGAGGTCGCCACATAAAGGATTGTACTTGTTGATGTTTCTTAAATGATGGAGAAATTGTGTAAACCAACCTGCAATTTAAAGAAGAAATAATTAGTATTTATTAGGAGAGAATTGTTGTAAATAAACATAAATTGAAGAAATAACGTTTGAAATGTTAAAATGTTTGCAAGTAATTATTAACTTTCCAGAATCTCGTTCAGGTAGTTCATCTGCCTTGGTTGTTAGAATTTTGAATAGTTCGTCATAGAGATTATTTAAATCAGTTGTCTCAGTCATGTTATGAAGGCTGTGTTGAATGATTTAACGGATGCAGACTTTCAAAACTAGCAAGTAGTAGACACCAAATAATTCTGCATTTATCTTAACGCATCTATAATTGCTATTGCTGGCGAATTAATGTTACGACTTTCTCGGAAATTTCTTGCTGAAACGTTTTAAAGTTGACATGCATTTTGGCTGAGTAAACCTTGTATGCAGCAATTCGAGACTTAAAAGCACTTCTAATAAGGTCTATTCCATTTCCATATTTAATAGTACTCTTGCTTTTGTGGACATTTGTTCTTAGATGAGAGTTCCAAGCATTAAAATTAATATCAGCTTTACAGTCTTCGCAATGGCGAGTTGCATTCTACCTTGAAGAATTTTTCACCAACTGAAAAAAAAAAATTTTTTTTAATTCACTATAATTCTATATGCAATATAACATAATGAGCGGCGTAGCAAGGTGGGGGAGGGACTGACCACCTGCGCTGCCCTTGACGTTACTGTCAGGCAAAAAAGATCATTGAAATAACACAAAACAAATTTTAATGTTTTTCTTATATTTTAATATATCCTAATTCTTAATAAATAATGTAAATATACTTACTATCGATTAAATACTCATCCGGATTATGATTCGTGTCTCTTTTTAAACATGATTCTTTAATGTGTCTTATGGCATTTCGTCTCTGTGTAAATTTTTTAGACAGAGTGTGCAGAGAAGGGTCATTTGAACTGGATATTTATAGGTTTAGTTTCTCTTTAAATAAGGAATAGTGGATTTAAAAGTTTGCCTACGTGTCTTGTATTTTTAAAATTTTTAAAACATTTTTTACATATATTTACCACTAAGATTTACCACCAAAACCAGGGATTTTTTCATAAAAATATTACCTAAATTTAAAACAAGCTCACCCTGTCTTTGAATTATTTTTTTAACAGTTGAGCAAGTAAAATTACTGAAATTTTTACATTCATTCAAATTGAAATAGTTGTTTACCATTGATTTGAACGTCGCACAACCACGTCTTTGTTTTGATTTTGATAAATTTTGCTTTGGTTTTGAATCTAAAAATTTGTTTAATTCACTTCTGTAGGGAGTTTTTAATGAATTGCTGGGTTGGGTTGTAACAACGGCCCCTGATTTTTCGATATCATCGGTTTTGATTTTTTTTCATTACATTTGTTTCGTCGTCAGAAGATTCAGAAGCAGGAACTTCTTTATATTCGACAATTTCACACGAATTGAGGTGAGGTTTCAGTGGACTATGGTTGCAATTTTGAACAACATTGTACACCTCAACATCACCTACAATTTCGTTACAGGTTTGGTCGAACCGCTATTGATTTTTGGTGGAAATGTAATTTAGGAGCTGGTTGGTATTCCTCCCTGATTTTTTTAACCTCAATAACGGTCTCTGTTGAATCTTCTGACGATGAAACAGAAATTGGTGAGTAGACATTTTGCTCTACCTGAAATTCATTTTCACCCTGTCTCCCCTCAACTCCCTGACTCGAATAAACATCATTGACTAACATTTCAAACTTTTGATTTTCTAAATTAATTTCCTCCTCATCAACAGTGAAATATTTTGAGAAGGTCTCTTTAAGACTGTCTAATGATTCATTGACTGGATTAATATCTGAATTAATTTCCCCAAAGCTCGCTATTTCTTCAAAATTTATTATTGAAATCAGTTCAGGGTGAACTGCATTATTTTGATTATTAAAAATTGTAACTAAATTGTTTATAATTGTAGCGTCATCGATACCACCAATTTCTGGATTGAGTATTATCCATGTTCTCATTAAAATATTTTTCTAACGCGTCCGGTTTTAATTGACACAAATGACAATCCATTAAATCATGGACTGGGCAAGTCTCTTCCAAATCAAATTCAAAATCAAAGTCATTTAGAGAATTCATAGTGGTAAAATAAAAAACAAACCTGCAAAAAACACAAAACGGAAGAAAGCTGTAAACTAGATCACACAATGTAGGATAATTTTTCAACACTCAAAACATAAAATTTAGGAGCAGGATAACTAGGATTTGCAGTCTAAAAGGCACGAAAACACAATTACACAAGAGAATTCACCGCAGACACTGAGAATCACGATAGGAACTGGCATACAATAAATACGACTTTCAACTGACGGTACATGTAAACTCCAAAGCCGCTTAAAATCACTGCTTGTTAAGTCACGCCCACTGGCAAGGTTGGTGGCTGGTACAGCGTGGTACCAAGGTCAACTGGTGTCAAATACCTCCCGACGTGAACTCGACAACTATACATCCTTTTTTTTTTGCAACTCGATTTTTTTTTCAACTCGACTCTTTTTTTCTTTCAACTCGCCTTCTTTTTCCAATTTTGGGTGGTTCTTGGTTGGTAAGTGACAGGTGGTACTTCTGTCCTCTTCGTTTTGGGAGTGTCTCTTTTGTGCTTTATATTTTCGTGATCTTCTACTGCAATATTCAGTGTTTGTCATTTGATTCAGTCTAGGATTGTTTTGTATCAAAATGTCGTGTATGCCAAACGAACTAACAACTTCATTTGAAGTACCAATATCCGAAAAAAATGTGGTGTATCCGGAGAAACCAACAACTTCAGTAAAAGTACCAATATCCCCCAAAATGTGGTGGTTACGGAGGAACCAGGAACAGCTTCTACCATAATACCAATGTCTCCCGAAATGTGGTGTGTACCGGACGAACTAACAACTTCAGTTGAAGTGCCAATGTCCCCAAAAATGTGGTGTGTACCGGACGAGCTAACAACTTCAGTAGAAGTAACAATATCACTCCAAAATGTGGCCTTCATTAGGAAGAACCAGGAACATCTTGCCGAAATACCAATGTCCCCGAAAAGTGGTGTTTACCAGAGGTACTAGAAACAACTTCAGCCGGAGTATCCATGACTCCACATCGACAACAGCAGTTGATGTCACCAGAGCTACACAAACAGAAACATCACCCCCAGCTTCATCAGAATGGTCAGAAAGGGGATGAGGTCGTGCTAAGACTTCTGCACGATTTGTACTTTTTATTTGGTATAAAGGTAAGCAATGACCTATGAAAATCGATATTGTGCCATTAGTGTCAATCCCAATGTGTGCCAAGAGAAAACAACCCAAAAGGTTGTACAAAAGACCGTTCAATTATAAATATAATTTTTTAGTTTTAGGAGCAGAAGACTATTATAATTCTTATAGTTAAATGTAAATAACCATTATAATACAATACAGTACAAAAAGGTAATTTTAAATATATTTTTAGTAATATTAATTCGATGTATAATATATATTCTTAAATTTTATTTTGTTTTTTTGAGTCCGCATTTAATTGGTAATAAAACGTATTAAGGAGCATATCAAATAATATGGAAGTGTGTTGGGCTAAAAAAAAAATTATGTATTATAATAATAATATTCTTTATTGTGTGTTTAAACAAAAATTAATTATATTTTGTTATATTTTAGTAATAATTAAATTGTCTTGTGATAAATCTACATCTATTTTTTTTTCATTTAACAGGTTTACCCATGATATTCTCCAGACCAATCAACTATTTCTTGATCCTTGGCAGATAACATGGTTCTTTTAAATGGTGACTTAAAAAGAAAATTAGACCAGCGTAAAACTCATCGTAGATAGATGCTTTGAGACCAAGCCAAATAAACAATTATAACCTTGAATGTCCACGAATAGTTCTGAATAGCACTGACCATGATTAGTCTCCCAATTATTAATGTTAAAGGTTAATTCTTATTTTAAAATAACTTTGTCCACTAAATGGTTTTAATTTTTTTTTACACTTCACTGCATATTCTACTGTTTTTTTATAGTGCGTAGAAAAAAACTCCTAGGTAATTTTTTGTTACTGCATATATTTACAAGTCCTCCACCAGCAATCCCATCATTCTATCCTTTTCAAAATGTATTGTATCTTTTTTGCTTAACTTGATTCAAAATTACTTTTGTCCACTAAATGGTTTTCAATTTTTTCACTTCGCTTTATTACACTATGCTGTTTCAGGGGCACTGAAATGAAAAATATTGTCATTGCACAATGTACAGCGTGTCTTTTCAATAACATTCCATTGCTCTTGTAATGTAGCATTAATAAACTTCAGGTTTGCTAAGGGGTGCTTTAATATGTAAATAATAGCATCAAGCACAGTTATAAGCACCACCAAACGAAGACATTATGACGGCATAATCTTCGCGGCGTAGATAATTTGGTTCAACAGCATCACTAGCACTTATTTTTTTAATATTTACAAGACCTATTTCACCACAACCGGCATTAAAGTAAGAAATTATGTATCCCCTCATCTTCACTATCGTTCAACCATGCTGTTTAACGTCGGTAAAATAAAGCCCCTCCAACCGTGAAATATAGTATTTCATCTTCGTACATTGAAGACATTTTTCCAATTGCTCAAAATAGATCACTAGATTCTTGCAAAACAACGTGGCGACAACTCATTTTAATTAACATATATGTTTTTTAACTTCGTTACTTTTAGAAATACTGA
>JAUTXW010001553.1:0-12500 GCA_030620095.1 Kuschelorhynchus macadamiae
AAGGTTAAAATATGTTGGGACCCGTGCCAATACTAATTTATTAGACATTTTTCCGAACTGTTTGTTGCGTAGTTGCAATCCTAGGTCGATTTGTCACGAAATAAACGACTCACAGCCAAAGAATGTCCTTTAACGTTCCGGGAGCGAGTTTACTAGTCATATTTGTAGCAAATATGTTCAATAATATCAAAAATCAAAGTAGCCCTTACAAAAACCTCTCTTTATTAACAATGCAATTCCCCATGTAACCAGTGGTTTGTTTAATTCATGTTGGCGATGGAAAAACAATTGAAGAATATTTCTTGGTTGCCATGAAGAAGTACTGTCATTGCAAATATTTTTTAACAGAGTTAGGTAATATTTTATATGAATAAAATGCCTCGATTAGGTGAAAGAGAGCAAGTTAACTGTTTACACCTTATTAAACTGTCGTGTGGATGTACGTAATCAATAATTCAGGCTGTTTATACATAGTAGGCATGGGATATTTGAAGTGGGGAGTTATGTCGCTAAAGACCGTTTTACATGCTGCAATTCTTCTTTGCAATATGCAATAGTCTTGAACAAAGGCATGTGCAATTTGACAAAAGGTGCAAATGTCTTGCCACTGCGCATGCCTTTGTTCAAGACTATTGCAAGAAAAATTGCAGCATGTAAAATGGCCTTAATACAACTAACACAAAGATATTATAAAGGATGTGATAGAGACAAATGATTGGCAACTCAATTTTTTTTTGCTTAATTTTTTTAGGAATGTCACTCTTAAACTGAACGTCTGTTACATTAACGGTTAAGATTTGTTGATTCTCAAGTAGAATAGACCTTTTTGCCCAAACGATTTCGAGTGTGATACTGCTAACATGATAAATATAAAAACAGAGTCTGGCAAATTCAAATATGTACGCACACTGCTCACCTTTTTTAAACTTTTACAACTTTATCATGAAAAATAAGAAAAGTTTCGTGGCTTGGGCCGTAACGTTAATTTATTTACGTTTTATTTATACAGGGTACTCAGTTTTTTTTTAGACAGGTTTGAACTTTCTTATTTTTCCTTCTTTACTAATTCTAAGTATTTTTTTGTATAAACCGCAATACCCGAAAATTAATTTGTTTTTGAGATCTTGACCTGTGAAAAATGACATTTTGAGAAGTTAAAGGTTTGGACCAAACCACGAAACTTTTCTTTTCAATTTTTCCTCTATCTCTTATGATTTTTTATAAAATAAGGGGGAGGGCGTCTTATTGCGGACACCCCGCACAATTTACTCATGTTATGGAAAGGTTAAAATATGTTGGGACCCGTGCCAATACTAATTTATTAGACATTTTTCCGAACTGTTTGTTGCGTAGTTGCAATCCTAGGTCGATTTGTCACGAAATAAACGACTCACAGCCAAAGAATGTCCTTTAACGTTCCGGGAGCGAGTTTACTAGTCATATTTGTAGCAAATATGTTCAATAATATCAAAAATCAAAGTAGCCCTTACAAAAACCTCTCTTTATTAACAATGCAATTCCCCATGTAACCAGTGGTTTGTTTAATTCATGTTGGCGATGGAAAAACAATTGAAGAATATTTCTTGGTTGCCATGAAGAAGTACTGTCATTGCAAATATTTTTTAACAGAGTTAGGTAATATTTTATATGAATAAAATGCCTCGATTAGGTGAAAGAGAGCAAGTTAACTGTTTACACCTTATTAAACTGTCGTGTGGATGTACGGGCTGTTGCTGAAATGTACGGGATGGGACGGAGTACAATATCTGGTCTTCGTCAGCGTTTTAACGAAATCAAAAATTAATAGTAATCAATCGGTCAATCAAACGAAGATTGAATGCTAATAATTTAAGATAAGTTATCTGTTTTGTTCTAAACAATCCTAGGTCGAAATGAGTAATTTGTTCAAGAGCTAGACGACGTGCAACATGAGTAAGATTATTGCCGCATCATCTAACTAAGTCTGCAGTGGGTGCAAGAGCGAATTAACTGGACCAATGAGTGGAAAAGGTGGATGTTTGTGGATAAAACTCGACTTAATTTGATTCATTCGGACGGAAGAATACTTGTTTGGCGTTAATCAGGAGAGAGGTATTTTGAGGAAAATATGGCTATTCAAGAGTGTTTTGGAGAAAGAGGAATAACTGTGTGGGATGGCGTTATGTAGAATGGAAAAACAGAGCTGTATATTTCTAATAGGACAATTAATAGACTGATTTATAGACGAAATTTTAAAAAAATATGATTTGGCCATTTGCTAATAATGTTGGACCGGAATGTACATTAATTGATAATACTAGACCACACAGGGTTCATATTGTTCTGGAGTTTTTTTGGGAGCGAATAATATTACCCGCATGGATTGGCTTCCAAAATCTCCAGATTTGAATGTTATTGAACATGTTTGGGCTAAATTAAAATTACTAGTAAACTCGCGAGAATATGCTCCCTAAACATTAGATGACCAGCCTTTGGCTATACGGGAAGAGTGGGGTAGGTCGATAAAAAGTTTTGAGATGATAGAGGACCCAATTAACAGTTGACAGATTTCCACTTTTTTGCACTTTTTGATTTTTTGTAGTTTTAAATTTGAAAATTCCTTTTGCTTTTCTAATAGTACTTAATGTAATGTGTTGTATATGTTTTATTTTACATATTAGAGTGCACCTTAAGATGTAATAACAAAAAATTGAGTCTATTTAAGTTTAAGTAGACTTTAACATAATAATCATTGGACCACATTAAAAATTACCTACTTCACTAATTTTTGTATGTGATCTTCAATTGTTTTTCCAACGCCAACTGTTCATGAATTAAACAAATCACTGTTCACACGTGGAATTGCATTGTTAATACAGAGAGTTTTTGCAAGGGCTACGTTGATTTTTGATATTATTGAACATACTTGCCACAAATAAATATGACTAGTAAACTCGCTCCCCGAACATTAACGGACTTTCTTTGGCTGTGAGTCGTTTATTTCGTGATAAATTGACCTATTGGATCTACGCAATAAAAGTTCAGAAAAATGTCTCCGATAATTAGTCGAAGTCAAGTAAACTCTTGTGAATAAGCTTCCATAAAATTACAAGTCATTCAACTAATATGGTCTAAATTAAACATACATAAATAGTACAATAAACAATATTTAAATACCCAATTAACACTAAGAATACTTTTATAAACACAGTTAAAATGACAATATACAATAAATTGGACAATTAAAATTTGGTACTATAGAACTTTGCAAAGTATTGATTTATGGTCAATAGCTTAAGTCAAAATTGCTTTATTTGTTATAAAGAGTAGGTAAACTCTTGTGAACAAGCATATCTATAATAATACATAAAACTAATATGGCTAAAATTAGATATACAGAAATGAAATAGTATACAATATTCAAATAAATAAATCACACTAATCATATTTTTATAGAAACAGGAAATGACAATGTAGAATAAACTGGACAATCACAGGTTGGTGTCGTAAAACTCTTGTAAACTATAAAAAGTTTTTTCTAGTAAAATCTTTTTTCTAATAATTAGTATTATCACTGGCATCAACATATTTTAACCTTTCCATAACACGTGTAAATTGTGTGGGGTGTCGGAAATAAGACGCCCTCTTCCTTATTTTATAAAAATCATAAGAGATTGAGAAAAAATTGAAAAGAAAAATTTCGTGGTTTGGTCTAAAGTTTTAACTTATCAATATATATATATATATATATATATATATATATATATATATATATATATAGGGTGTCCCACTAAGGGGGGCCGGGTAGCTTTTCTCAGAAACTATGAAAACTACAGCTTCGCGAAAAAAATTTCATGACTAAAATGGCTAAGAGAAATTGCTGGAAAATATTTTTAAGTTTGTAGAATTACCGCAAGATGGCGCACCTGCAATGGTAAATAAAAAAACACTTTTTTTTGCAAAAATACCCAATATTTTGATAACAGCAACAAAAACTCCAACCAACTGCGTCAGTTTTGTTAAAGGCGTTTTGTCATATTTCCAATAATAAGGGTGGGCGAAGGTGATAAATAAATCAACTTTCAAAGCTCTCTGTCTCCTACATCTTTTATTTAATGTTATTCAAGTGGGTACTTGTTTGAGAGTTTGATTACTGTCATTTGGCGCTCGATAGTTCTTGGTACACTAACTAGAGGGCATTGTTTAAACAAAACTCAATTTTTAGAGATTTTCTCGAAAAAATCAAACGGAACGGTATTCTTTTAACAGTGTGATTTTAAAGAGGAAAAAATTGCCTAAATTCTGACGAAAACCGCGTTTTAATATATTTATTCATTTTTTAATTATTTGAAAATAACCTGTTTTCCACTGTTAAAAAAAATATTAGTTTTTAATCATAATTAAATGTTATTATTCTGTGTGACAAAGTATTCTTTATTACAACTTGAAAGCAAATAATCCTTATTACAATAGTGTTGGCTTTACCTCACACTTTATCCAGGCTTGGTACTGGTCCAAATTTATTTATTATCAAAAATTTGAAGCGTGTTTAAAAGCCAAAGGGCCATAACAATAACAAAACCGAAAACCCATTAAGTAAATCACTAACAACATAAAAGAACAATAACGATAACACACAAATCTTAAAAAATTACAATTAACAAAAATGTCTTTACAAATGTTCAAATTGTTTTCCATTATTTTCAATACAACGATCAAGTCTTTGCCGAGTGCTAGCAACGGCGACTTCAATTTCAGCTCTCGAAATGCTAGCTATAGCATTTCGAATTCTTTCAATCATATTTTCTGGCGTAGTAGGGCGCGTTTCAAATACAATGTCTTTTATTCTTCCCCACAAATAAAAATCAAGCACAGAGAGGTCCGGGGATCTAGCAGGGCATGAAAACAAACTGCCTCGTCCTAACCAGCCGTTTCGATAATATTCGTCCAAAAAATTACGAACTGCCCTGGAGAAGTGTGCCGGACAACCATCATGTTGAAACCACATTTGTCTTCTGATTTCTAAACGAACATCTTCCAATAGTGCAGGCAACCCATTTGTTAAAAAGTTTAGATAAACTTCACCGTTTAAGTGACCATTGGTCAAAAAAATTGGCCAATTATGTGGCCATCCAGTACGCCACACCAAACGTTTACACTCCATCGATTTTGATTGTCGACTTCACGCATCCAGTGAGGATTAACTGATGACCAATACTGCATATTATGTAAATTGACCCCTCCAGTGTCCGTGAAGGTTGCTTCTTCCTCCATAATATGCGGGACAAGAAATACGGATTCTCGACAATCATAGATCTTAGGCAGTAGCGGTGATCTAATCTTGAATCAAAATCTCCTTCTGTCAGAGCTTGGTGCAGAGTAACGTGATGTGGATGTAATTTATTGTCTAACAAAATTTGATGTACCGTCGACTTACTAATTCCCAAGTCCAACGAAATTATTCTGGTGCTTAAATGTGGATTAATTTGAATGTAAGCAAGAATGTTGATAATGTTATCCCCATTTCTAATTGCACGATTTCATCTGAAATCGGATTCACTTGACCAATTTCGCGCAAATTTTTAGCTAAACGCATAAATACTCTTTTACTGAAATGTCTTCTATCAGAATATTTAGCTGCATATACCCGCGCGGCTATTTTGGAAGTATACGGCTAACATGTCATAAGCTTCTTCAATTGAATAAGACATTTTTACCAAGTCAGTTTAAGAAAATTATGATAACATATACTCGCAAATACTAAATAAGCTCTAACAATAAATATGCATTGTTGCTTATTTGAAGTTTGACATACGGCCATTTTTAAATTGAGTAAAGCGCCAGCCAACCACGTTTAATTTGCCTTTTTTGTTTTTACCCAGCCTACTTGCGATATTTTAACGTTGACGCGTAACTAATAATATTCTTAGTTATTAACGTTATGTCTGTGAACATTAACATTAATACAAATAATGATTTACTTTAATACAGAATAAGCTATTTTTAGAATTAGGAATTAGGTTTTAGGATTTACCACTTTTATGAATGCTTCATAGGAAATAACTAAAAAATGAATAAAGATATCAAAACAGGGTTTAGTTAATTTTTGCCTCCTTAAAATCACTGGGTTTACAGAAATGACAGCAATTTTGAACATTTGTAAAGACATTTTGTAATGGTAATTTTTTAGGACTTCAGTTTTACCGTTTTGTTATGGTTATAGCATAGCACGTTGGACTTAAAATGCTTCAAATTTTTGATAATAAATAAATTTGGACCAGTACCAAGCCTGAATAAAATGTGAGGTAAAGCCAACACTATTGTAATAAGGAGGATTTGCTTTCAAGTTGTAATAAAGAATACTTTCTCACAGAATAATAACATTTAATTATGATTAAAAGCTATATATATATATATATATATATATATATATATATATATATATATATATATATATATATATATATATATATATATATATATATATATATATATATATATATATATATATATATATATATATATATATATATATATATATATATATATATATATATATATATATATATATATATATATATATATATATATATATATATATATATATATATATATATATATATATATATATATATATATACATATATATATATATATATATATATATATATATATATATATATATATATATATATATATATATATATATATATATATATATATATACATACATACATATATATATATATATATATATATATATATATATATATATATATATATATATATATATATATATATATATATATATATATATATATATATATATATATATATATATATATATATATATATATATATATATATATATATATATATATATATATATATATATATATATATATATATATATATATATATATATATATATATATATATATATATATATATATATATATATATATATATATATATATATATATATATATCTCAAAATTTGATTCCACATGAACTTTTTGATTCAGTCGCAAACCGTGTATCTCAATTGTCAAGTAGTGTACCGACAATTTCTGAAATGTATGACATTTTAGTGAAGAGTGAATCCAGGTGGGATCTCATGGAGAAAAAAAATTGACGATATCCATAATCTCTCGAGGGAGTTTTCCGCTTACAAACCAGATATGTTATTAAAGTCTCTAAGGGATATGGAACAGAATATTTTCAATATTTCCCAAATCCTCTTCAACAATGCCGAAGAAGTGATAAAAATCCAAGTACAGGACTCCTCTTCAATTGAATTAAAAGCAGGTATTGCTAACATTAAGAGCAACCTAACTTGTGTAACTGACTTGGTAAAGGAGTTATACTCCAAATATGAAAGCCAACATAAGTGCAAGCATATCAAAAATACATACCCTACCACCATACCCTTGCCTACACCAACTATGGAAACTACCTGCTCCACCGCCTCTACACAAACTGAGGTAACACCTACGGATATTCCCAGTACTACTGAAGGCTCCAGCAAGCTGGCTTGTAATAATACACAACGGTGGCACTATGTAGTCGTAAGAAATCTTCCTGCAGGGTTTACGCCTAACAACATAGTTCACTACGTTAAGGAAAAGCTTGGGACTACAGAGTTTATTCGATGCTACCACCTAATAAATCATATCTCAAACATTGATTTTAAAATTGGAACTCAGTCAAAAAAGTCAGCTGAAAAGCTTTTAGACAGCAATCTATGGCCACATGGCGTAGTAATAAAACGGTCAGCTGTATCCGAACTTACAGAAAAATCTACACCGAACCTCCCACCTCCCTCCACACCGAAAAAACTGCCCACCAACTCGAGCTCCGTCAGTTCACTGGTTGTCTCCTCTCCAATTTCTCAAAAGGGCACTATAATATCTTCTGACAAAGAGGCCATTGCTGCCTGCAAAGCAGATGTCTTGTTGAGCGACAACTGCTATAGTCTTTCCAAGAAAGCTCCTACTGACCAAGAACCTATTTTTGATCCAATGTCTCCCCCAACAGTGAAGCTTACGCGAACCGAAAAAAGTTCTGATAACCGTTTCCTCATGTCTAGACTAAGAGAACCAGCCATTTTAAAGGCCTTCAAGTTATATCTCGCCTTCCTGCACGACCAACCTGCGCCAATTCACTTTGAAGGGTTTACAAATACAAGCACCAGGCTGCTTTTGGCTTCTGAAGGCATTCCTATAGATTATAGAACCCTACACAAGATATATTTCGATTTTCATGCTGCTTACGGATTTAACGCAGCAGAAGTGGAAGCGGATCTTGCAGCCTATGGATCCTACATATCTTCGGAGAGATCGATTCATCTTCAGAGGACCAGAGAATGCCATAAAAATTATTTTACCAGCAATTCTCCCAAAAAAAATTTTTAGAAAACACGACGTGTCCTGAGGAACTAGATTCCTCAAAACTTCCTGTTGTTACTAGTCTTAATATGGTTCTAATTAATATTGCTTCTCTAAGAAATAAAACTGACGAGTTGTACCTATTTCTGGAAGAATTGGAGTTCCCCCAACTTGTTGCAATTACTGAGCACTGGCTGAATCTAAACGAACCCTTTTATATTGAGAGGTATACCACAGTAGCTAGATATGACAGAAAAAACTCAGCTCATGGGGGAACACTGATTCTATCCCTAAATGGAGATTTCATGTCGGTATCTAAATATGATCATTTGTTAGCGGATAGCTCTTTTGAATTCTCTATAGTATATAATCAAAACCTTGATCTTTATGTAATTTGTATTTATAGATCACCAAACTCTGATGTACAATCATTTTTAAATAGCCTGGTAAGTTTGCTAGACAGCCTACCGATTAAAGGTAAAAAAATTCTATGCGGAGACTTTAATATTGACTATGCTACTGTTTGTGCCATCCAGAAATATCTAATTTCTATATTCGACTCTTTCGGTCTTTCAATGCATGTATCCTCGCCAACTAGAATTTCAAAAAACTCTTCTTCTATCATCGATTACATGGCGTCTGATTTTTCTCCATCAGAGGTGCAATCACAGGTCTATAACTCAGGTCTTTCCGATCACGAGGCGGTAATTTCCAGGTTTAGTTTACCTATTAGGCCCTTACCAAGATCTCGCCATCGGGGCAGAATTTTCTCGGCCGCAAATTTCTCAGTATTTCATAATATTTGCTTTAACACCAATTGGAATTTTGAATCTGATAATGTCAACACAAACTTCAGAACTTTTTTAAATAAAACTTTAAGTGCTTTTAACAAGGCCTTCCCGCTTAAGAATATCAAACCTAAGCGGCATAAACCGTGGACCACGAAAGGAATACGAATTTCTGCTAAAAATATGCGCTCGCTCTCATATATAAAAAAATTCACCGACTCCTTTCTTATTCTCGACTATATCTCTAATTATAGGAGGATCTACACTACTCTTATTAAGTCAGCAAAAAAATTACACTACCGAAAACGTCTAACAAACTCTAATAACGTTTCAAAAGAAACCTGGTCCATCATCAATAACCTCAGAAACAAATCAAACCCTGTGACTCAGAACTTGCCAGGGGCTAATGATCTAAATGATTATTTTATTAATGTAAGCAAAAATGTTACCTCTAGTATCTCGCCAAGTTTGGACCCTCTTTCGTTTCTCCCTCCTTCAAAAAATTTAGCTGATAGCTTTTTCTTAAGTCCCGTTAGCAACACTGAACTATTGAAGGTAATACATAATATTAAAAGTAAATCTTCGTGTAGCACTGATGGCCTATCAATTAGAATATTCCTGAACTTGCCACTCCCAGTCATAGAGGCCCTTACAACATTAATAAATGAGTCCTTTATAAAAGGTGTATTCCCTGATTGCCTTAAAACAGCTATAATTATTCCACTTCATAAAGGCGGCGAAAAAACTAACTCTTGCAATTATCGCCCAATTGCACTACTACCAGTGCTATCAAAAATCATCGAAAGGCTACTGAAGAACCGTCTTATGCCATTTCTCCTGAAACATCAGATAATATCCCGGAGCAGTTCGGATTTCTACCCAACAAGTGCACCAGTGACGCCATGTTCACGTTGCTTAGAGGCGTCTACTCATCTCTCAATAACAACCACCCAACTGCCTCAGTTTTTTGTGACTATGCGAAAGCCTTTGATTGTGTTAGTCATGAAATTCTGATAAACAAACTACATTTTTATGGAATTCGTGGTACTTCTTTAAATTGGTTCAAATCTTATCTTGGAAAAAGGCAACAACTTGTAAGGGCTAATGGTTCCGATTCTGATTGTAAGTTGATTACAAGTGGAGTTCCTCAAGGTTCAGTCTTGGGACCTATTCTTTTTTTGTTATACATTAATGATATCACGAACCTTAAAATTAATGGAAGAATCTCCCTTTTTGCTGATGACACAAGCATAACATGGAGTGATTTTGATACAACGTCTTTACACTCTAGTATCTCCAAAGACTTGGTTATAATTAAGGCTTGGTCCGATTCCAATATGCTTTGTTTTAACGTCGATAAAACGGTGGCGTTATCTTATAAGGGAACTTTACAACCACTTCAGGTACATAACAGCAATATTGAATACGTAGAGTCGGTTAAATTCCTGGGTTTAAATATAAATAGCAACCTAAAATGGTCTAATCATATTGACACCTTAACTAAAAAACTTTCTACCGCCTGCTTCGCCATTCGATCAGTTTCAAAAGAACTAGACGTTCCTTCTGCCAGACTTACTTATTTCTCTTTATTTGAATCCCACCTCCGCTATGGCCTTCCCTTTTGGGGCTGCTGTACCACCGAGCAATTTCGTAGTATTTTTATGCTTCAAAAGAGAGCCATTCGTTATTTGTTTGGTCTAAATAATAGAGCTCACTGCCAATACTATTTCAAAAAACATGAAATATTAACACTTCCTGCATTATTTATTTTGGAAACGGTATGTTTGCTGAGAAAACATATAAACACCCTCCCAGAAAGGCCACAACATGTATACCCTACCAGAAACTCTAGGCATGATATTTATCTTCCCATTCCTTCCACAGAATTAATAAAAAAATCAATTATTTACAACGCCATAAAACTTTACAACAATCTGCCAGTACATTTAAAATCTATCCCTATGCTTGCACAATTTCGAAAAAAACACCAAAGCATACCTCATTGAGAGACCACTTTACAGCGTTAATGATTTTTTTTTCAGTGAGTAAGTCTCTTTAAATTGTCACTAAACTCGCTTGTTTACTTAAATCTTTTGTGAGTCATGTCCTAACTCATAGCATAGAATTTTGTAAATCATTATATAGGGAAAAGAACTGTCGAACATTCACTTAAAACTTAATTATTTTTGTTAGGTATTGGATTAAAAACAATTTAATTCTTTTTGTATACTACATTCTGCACTAGTTCAATATACCTTCTGTTTAACATCACAATTATTTGTATAACTATAATAACATAGAGTTTAAGGTCGCATAGTTGCAATTTTGATTTCAATGTCATCGAAATTATTCACCTCGTACATGTGTGTTTGTTTACTTTTATAAGGTTATCATGATTCATTTACTGTTTGCAATGTTATGCTATATTCTAACGTGTGTTTTACGATTTGGTAAATTGATAATTTACATTTTAAAAAAAAAAAAAAGCACTGACTTGTCGAAATTATTTTCGATTAATGTTTTGATATGTCTTATTTTTAGGTATATTTTGCTTTGTCCATAAAATTGTAGAATTTTTCTGCGGCAATAAAGCATACTTTTGTTTGTTTGTTTGTATATATATATATATATATATATATATATATATATATATATATATATATATATATATATATATATATATATATATATATATATATATATATATATATATATATATATATATATATATATATATATATATACATATATATACATATATATACATATATATACATATATATATATATATATATATATATATATATATATATATATATATATATATATATATATATATATATATATATATATATATATATATATATATATATATATATATATATATATATATATATATATATATATATATATATATATATATATATATATATATATATATATATATATATATATATATATATATATATATATATATATACATATATATATATATATATATATATATATATATATATATATATATATATATATATATATATATATATATATATATATATATATATATATATATATATATATATATATATATATATATATATATATATATATATATATACATATATATATATATATATATATATATATATATACATATATATATATATATATATATATATATATATATATATATATATATATATATATATATATATATACATATATACATATATATATATATATATATATATATATATATATATATATATATATATATATATATATATATATATATATATATATATATATATATATATATATATATATATATATATACATACATATA
>JAUTXW010001553.1:15000-33033 GCA_030620095.1 Kuschelorhynchus macadamiae
TATATATATATATATATATATATATATATATATATATATATATATATATATATATATATATATATATATATATATATATATATATATATATATATATATATATATATATATATATATATATATATATATATATATATATATATATATATATATATATATATATATATATATATATATATATATATATATATATATATATATATATATATATATATATATATATATACATATACATATATATATATATATATCGATGGTCTTATTCAATACTGGCACAACTCAAAAATCCATATTTTTCAGGAACGCGGTTTCAAATTTTTTTGTTTACATAATTCACTGTATTTCATAAAATTATTTATCTATTGTTTGTTTTTTTTTTACTGAATTATATAACAATATTATTGTTAGTGTCAATAAATAATAGTTGTTCTCTAAAACGATAATATTACCAAAAAACGTATATTTTACTTAAACACTGTTGACGTTATGCCACTATTGCATTAAAAAAAAGGATTTTTTTTTATTTAGTTCCGTAACAAAATCCAACAAAATAGACAAAAAACATCGTTTAATTCATAAAAATGTTACAAAACATCCTTTAACTTTGACATAAACATAAAAAAGGGAAAGAAAAATTGTCTATCGACAAAAAAAATTGAAGACTATTATAAAACTGTCCGTAAAATTTAGGAATAACGTTCTTCTCCACTAATTTCAGTAGTGCTTCTTTTTTCTTGCTGTCAATAGCTAATTGACTTTGATAGAGATTCCTTAGGACTTCCTCAGCAACAACAATTTCATCAAACTCGGCTTGGGCAAAGCTATATTTAAATAGCATTTTTTGGGGGGCATCTCTTGAAACACGGAAAATTGAATTATCAGAAATCCTTACGTTGTCATTGTTTGTATCAGTAAACCTCGAAGATAAGGATTTATTAGCTAGGGCTTTAAAATCCAAAAATGACTGAAAACTCAGTTCGTGCACTTTATAGGGATTTCCTTTTTTCTTCGCTGTTCTCATTAATGCAATATATTGTTGAGGCGTATAAATGGGACCACGTTTTAAAGATTTTGAAATTTCTCGTTGTATCAAAGCATGTGCACTATCTCCCTCATTCTGAGTATGGCCTTTTACCAAAAAATTATGAGTAAATGAATTTATGAAGTCATATTTACGTAAGGCGTACATATACATCAGGAAAATAAATTTATTCTTATTCTGCCCACAGCAGTTATCGGAATAAAAAACAATGTCTAGGTTATGTTTTTCATTCATTGCATGTTCATTCAGCTGTCCAATATACATCCATAAACATGTTGCTATTTCGTTTGCTCCTCTTTTTCCTTGAGTCTCGTCCCATGTGAAGCAACTGACATCATTGGAAGCCAGATTACAAATTGTGAAATTAAAGGCATTTATTTTAGATACATAATAAAATGAAGATATATCACCCCTAGTGCACTGCATTACAGCCTGTAAGTCAAATACTGCTACTACGTAACTACTGTCTTGTTTTGATTTTTCCTTATCTCGTTCTTTAGCCTGGCGTGAACGATCTTTGTCTTGTTGATGCTGTTCATAATCAGCCTGTAAAGCTAGTTTTTCTTCAGGATCTGCATTTTCAAATTTGACGCAATCTTCACATTGATCTTTCTTCGGTTTAAAGAACGAAATATTGTATTCAGTATTAAATGTTCTTGCGTAAATTTGATAACTTCCTGGAGATAATATCTGCCTCTCTTTGCAGACACTAAGGTAATCTCTATAAAGGTCCATCAGTGAATGTCCACCTTCAATGTACTCCTTTCTGCTATCCTTTCTACAATAGTGGCTCTCCATGCGTGGTATGGAGTCTATGTGTTCACGAATACCTTTCATAATATTTGTCGGTATTTTTCGATGATGGCCGTCTTTGCCTCGTTTGTCCAATTCTAAAACTCCAGTTTGGGAAAGACTCTTTTTTTCAGTTACGGTTCGTATAAAACGTTGACTAATCGAAAGTGTGTTTCTAAAAAAATCTTTGCATACTCTTATTTTCTTATCATTTATAGAGAGATAAAATGCATTGTTAAACTTTCGGTTACTATTCTCTCTGTGATATCTATACTTTGGTTCAACAGTTCGTAGACTACGTAAAACAAACTCCCGTTGCCGATCTACATTCCCCAAATTCCAAAAATCATTGAAAATTGCACTTTTCTTCTTCTGACAATTTCAATGAACATTTTTGGATACATTTCTGGACATTGCAGGTAGGTCCAAGCGTTTTTTCCTTAATAATTTTATTGCTTGTTGAGACATACTCTTTGCCCGTATTTCTTAACAGCTTTGCTTTTGTTCTTTTCCATCTATTTACATCGCCCTTTCTCTTTTTCACGTTTTTCTTTAATTCTCCAATATCGCTGCCACTATCTGAAGACGTTTCTAACACGTCATTCACTAAAACTGGATTTTTATTATCTTGTGGCAAGACGTAGTCTTTATCAGTGATATCGTCATCTCGGTCTTCTGAGACTGAAGATGCAGAACTCGAAGAGTCCGAATCGGAAGATGAAGAATCCGATTCCGACGAGGATGAATCCGTAGACGATATACAGTTTTGGTCGCTGTAGGAATCTGGAACTTTATCACATTTTACAAGTTCTGCAAAAAAAAATATTTCGAAAGGCACACTCGATAATAACAAACGAGATAAAATCACTTGGAAAATAAAACTGCTAGCTCCCTTATACTGACCATTATTACCGATTGTAGCTGACGAACTTTCAAAAACGTCTGCTTTATTGGTTAGCTCTACGACCTCCTGGGCAGCAATAGATCCTAAAATTTAAAACAATAATTCATAAATAGCAGCAATGAAAACAGTACCTTTTCATTCAAAAAATAAATATTAAAACTATGTTGATTTTAAATTTTTACCTTCCTGGTTAGAGATCGGCGTTTCGTCTTCGAGTACATAGCTTATTTGAGTTAGATTGGAATAACTTCCAAAATTATTGGTTGTTTCTTCAATTTCCCTTTCTATTGTTTTGTCACAATTTACCATAACTGGAAAAAAAAGTTTCATAAGGGACCTTAAATAATAACACGCGATATAAGAACTTTTGGCAAATAAAACTAGTAGCTCTCTTATTAATACTGACCATTATTGCTTATTTTAGCTAAGGAAACCTCCAAAACTTCTGCTAGCTTAGTGATAGGCTCTGTAACTTCCACGGCAGCAATCGGTCCTAAAACTTAAAATATAAGTTTAATTAGCAGCAATAAAAACAATACGCAATAATTTTTCACGTTTTATTTATTTAAAACATTTTGCGATGCCGACTAAATATTGAGATAATTACTATAATCTATTAAAGAAAATATTAATTGTGATTTTTACCTTCTTGGCTAAAAATTGGCATTTCGTCTTCTATTATATTATTTTTTCCATTTAGGCCCATCTTTTGTTTCTTTAATCTTTTCTTCTATTATTTTGGTATCGTTTTTAACATTTGCCAAAATTTTAGCGGTGCGAGCTCGCATAGACATCTTTTACAGCAGTTTTCCTATAAATTCACATAATAAAAATTACTATCCATGATTGAACATTGCTTCTCTATACAATCAACTAGCGTCTAGCAACAATAACAAAATATTACGGTTTACTGATTAATATGAATTAGAGCAATATAATTGTCCAGAGAAAAACAAACCAAACAAGCGAAAACAAAAATGACAAATTAAAAAAGTTAAATTTGTGCATTATTTAACCTAGGCACGTTTTATACAACTATTAACGGTATAACAATAAAAAAATAAACAATAATATTCTAGAACAACGGCATAACTAAAAATAATACAACGCGGAGCAGTACTGACAAATTATTAAAGGGGAAATAACAGCCCAACTCAAAATAATCCGTCTAAATTTTAATAAATAATGGATTGTTCGCTTACCTTTTTTATTTAGACTGGCACAACTGAAAATAGTCCTGTCTTCTTTATAAAATATAATTACTTTCTTGAGATAGTAATCCAAAAATAATGGCACAACTCCAAATAGTCCGATCTTCTACAATAAATAAACACCGAAACAACACAGCAAGATGAAACTTTTTGAGTTATGTCACTCTTCATGAAAAATGCGCATATAACCTCACAAAGACTCCAATACAACTGAAGTCGTGCCGGTATTCAATATTACGGGGAGCTGTGTTTCGCGATTTGCACAACGACATATCGCGCCATCTAGCGATTAGGTTTGCAAATAAAAAAGTGCCGTTCTTGCATATTAAAGTAGAATAAATGTCATACAGGATGCACCAGAAATCCTAAGAACGCAATTTTTTGAGTTGTGCCAGTATTGCATAATACCATCGATATATATATATATATATATATATATATATATATATATATATATATATATATATATATATATATATATATAGTAAAGTAAATTTATTGGTGCTGCTACAAAAAATTTGTTTACACAGGTCAAGACATAAAAAAAAAGTATTTAAAACTAGTAATAGTGGCACGTGTACATACATATATAATAAAAACAATACTCAAACACTGAAAATGCTTCTTATCTACATAGAAGTAAAATCATAACTATAGTAGTCATCCAGAGAGTAAAAGCACTTTACAATAAAAAAATTCTTTGATCTTCCTCTTAAAACCTCTAATCGGCAAATCCCTCACATGATCAGGTAGTTTATTGAAAAGTTTGGTGCCTGGTAATTTAAGGACCACCTAGCTCGATTAATCCTGTGGAAATCAATTTGTAAGTCCCGATGATGCCGAGTAAGGTGTTCATGAACATTGCTTTGGGAAATATATTTATTCAAATTATTTCTCACATATAATAAACATTGCAGAATGTATGCACACAACAGTCATGACTCGCAAACTCCTGAAGCCGTCCCTGCAGCCGGCTCTGTAAGCCCCAGGATAACACGGATTGCTCTTCTTTGGAGTGCAAATATTCTTTTAACTTGTGGGGCATGGCCCCATATCAGGAGCCCATATGAAATCCGAAATTGGATAAGAACATGAAATGCCGACAACAAACATGGCCCAGAAACAGTGCTAACTATATTTCGCAGTACACAAATGTTGCAGGATATCTTAGATGAGACATAGTCAATGTGGGGTATCCAGGTCAATGTCTGATCAAGGTATATACCTAGAAATTTAAATGATTCAGGCTCCCCCAGATCAATCGCATTATTCATGCTAAAAGTCATGGTTAAAGTTTTTTCATTATTCAAACTCAACCCATTAGCAGAGAACCAGTCCAAGGCCCCCGACTGTGCCTCCCCAAGCATGTTTTTCAATAAACAAATATTTTGGCTAGAAGCAAATGCAGTGGTGTCATCCGCAAACTGAATGAATTCAACTGTAGGATCACAAAGTGGTAAATCATTACTATAAATAATAAAAAGCAGAGGTCCCAGTACTGACCCTTGCGGCACACCAAGGGAAATTGGCCTTAAGGTAGAACATTGGCCATTAACTTCAACAAGCTGTTCGCGACCCTCCATGTAGGATTGCAGCAACATGAGGCCCTGATTATTGCAATTGTAGTGTTTCAGTTTTTGAACAAGGAGGCTAGGGCAGACACAGGCCTTACTAAGGTCACAGAATAAAGCTGCCAAATGTGCACCCTCATTAAAAGAATTCGCAATTGTTGTTATTAAGCTATTTATAGCCATTCCCGTCGACATACCATCCCTGAAGACAAACTGCTCTTTGCTCAATAAATTGTAT
Source organism: Kuschelorhynchus macadamiae (assembly GCA_030620095.1). Classification (NCBI taxonomy): domain Eukaryota; kingdom Metazoa; phylum Arthropoda; class Insecta; order Coleoptera; family Curculionidae; genus Kuschelorhynchus; species Kuschelorhynchus macadamiae. Next base: position 20,759 of record JAUTXW010001553.1, read on the forward strand.
GCTTCAAAGTGGCGGGAAAGTCGAGATTTCAACGCCTTTTCGAATATCTTTGCAAACAAGGGAATTATAGATATAGGCCTATAGTTTTCAGCACTCATAATTTTCCCCTTCTTAAATATTGGCACCACATGTGACCTCCAAACACATGTTTAATAGTTTTGTCAAAGGATACACAATAAAATTAACAATGTTTTTAATTATCTTTGTGTTAAAGGCAAACAAATCCTTTCTGTGTGAATTTTTTAAATTAGAAATTATATCCCTTATCTCAATAAAAGTTATTTCTTCAAAGCTAAAAGAGGGAAGGTTCTCAAGTTCCAATCTATTTAAATAATGTTCACTAGTATATGAGGCCTGCTGGCCAAAAGTCCCACGATTTAAAGACATTTTCAAGCTAGGATGGTACACCTAACTTAAAGGATGCGACCTTAGAGTTTAAGTATCTTGGCGGGATAATTTCGCATTCATATGTTATGTTATCGTGTGCTTCTTTCAAGCAGTATCGTTCTATTGGCTTTAGGCACCTATGTTATTGTTGTTAGTTGCACTAAATCTTCTATAGTTTCTTTTATTAGTATTGTTTCTTTGTCTTAGTTTGTGCCTATTTGATCCACGTTTACCCTTTGGACTCACAAAAACCTCATCTTTATCCGTACAAGATGTTTCGCTTGGCTTAACATTTTTACTTGGTATAGAGCTTAATACACTCTATATATCAGCATTTGTTCCTCCTGACATACTGTCACTAGAATGAACAGGTGGTAGGTACTGTGTGGTATGGTGTGGTATAATGAATAACTTTATTATTCTCTCGTGTAGGGGTATTTCTAACAGAATTATGCTTTTCTGTCTGTTTTCCAACAACTTTTTTGGATTTATCCTCTTCAGATCTATCATTTCTGGATGGATGTTTGTTGTTTATATTCATTTTCGACAAATTTTTACCCTTAAGGGTTTTCACCTGATGAATAAGTTGAATCTTCTCTTGAAGTAGTTTGATTGTGTTTCTAAGATCTTTCTCCATAGACTCTTTATCCTTAAGTATATTCTTGTATAATTCAATAGACTGGCACTGTTAGTCACCATGCAGACATATTTTGCAGTAAAATTTAAGATAATGATCCTTTTTTAAGTCCATTACCCTAATTTCAGACACGGTCAAATTGGAGCATGAATGGCATATCTTATCACTTCATTTATAGCATAAATAAGTTAACGTTGTTCGTCCGCGTTTTTCTATGTTTTGCGAATGATAAAGTTAAATTTAATTTTAGTGTTTGGTGTCAGTTTGTTCATAAAACAATTCTACATTTGAAAAGTCACTTTTTATTATTGTCGGAACCTTAATAACGGCGCTAAAAGCTAAAACAGTAAAAAATCTTCAGATTTGGATGTTCATTTCAAACAATACAAAAAAGGAGAACATAAACAACCTTATCACACCTATTGTTCAAATTAAATTTATTGAAGAACCAGGGTTGTACTGTCTGTCGGTATTGTACTAAACTTGGTACAATATGAGATCTTTTAAGTGCTGCAGGAATAAAGATTTTGTTAACTATTGCTGCATATCTTGTTGCAGTATATTTCATAACAGCTGTATGGAACGAATGTCACAAATTATAAATCTTGGTGGTTATAAAATATTTTGTTCAGAAGAATGCTAAACAACTTACAATGTAAGGTGAACAGGAAAGAACTCTTAATGGGCAACTAGAACAATTAAAAAAAGAATTGAGGGATAAGGACAGACATATTGAAAAGTTGAGACGAAATAGTCAAGTGTTTGAGAATGAGGTGTCAGAAGCTAAAAAAACATAATCAGTTCGATTTGAAAAACTAAATAAACAAAATGCTTCTTTAACAAGTGAAATAAAGTTAATAAAAAGAAGAGAAGATGAAATGTTATCTGAGATGCATGCTTGGAAGGAGACAAAAGAGAACATGGTACAGAAAATTGAGGAACTGAAGGCACTTAACAAAAATCTATTAACTAAAATAAGTACACTAGAACAAGAAAATGAAGTTTACTCGTCAGATCTAAAAAAACTCCGTCAAACAATATTCAATCTAGAATCCAAGGAGCAAAATCAGTTAGACGTTCAATCAGGCAACAGTCAAATAATAAAATGCACTGGTGAACTCCAAAATATTAGTAAGTCACTTGACAGAATTGCAAAGCCAGGTTGATAATGCTATTTCCACTATTAAGTAGGATACATTCTTCACGACAGAAGTAGCTCAACAGTTATTTTCATCCATACAAGATCGAATAGCTGTCAAGCTTCTTTCAGTTGCGGGGTCTATCAAGGAATCAAATGTGGAGCTAATAAAAATGCTGACTTCAGACAAAGTGTAGTAACGGAAGCTCACAAAGCATCTTTTTCTTCTGAACTCTTCAATCAGCTTCAGCAGAACATCTCACAAGTCTCACAGGACGTCTGGGGCTTGAAGAATAAAATTGAAATCCTTAAAAGAAAAATAAATGACGGATCTGCTCCTGTTAGGAACACTGCTGTCACGGCATCTGTGTCTCTAGTATCGTCGGGAAAAACTAATGGAATCCATCCCAATAGCCAAACCAAAACTACTACTCACCAAAACAAACAACAAACAACCCCAGGTACTCAAAATCAACTAGAAGACCGTCAGCAGCGATACGGGCATCAGCCTGGATCTAATCCAGTTTCTGCCTGCCAGACTCCTGGTATGAGTCATTCTGGTAATGATAGCGATAGTTTTAGTTTTAGCGATATTACTGCAGTCTCTGTCCCTAAATATTGTACTGTCTTTGCATCACTGTTCTCTCTCAACACTAACAAACATAAACTAGAAACAATGTTAAATCACAAATTAAATTCAAACAATATTATATGTGAAGAAATTAACCAAAATAACACTAATACACCATATAAGTCATTTAAAGTTATCGCGGACGAGAGACAAAGAGAACAACTCTTTGATAGTTCCACTTGGCCTAATGGAATATCAATCCGCCCCTATAAGAAAATTAATAATCCATTTTTTTGTGGATCAAATAACAGGCGAAAATTCCAGTATCGCACTGCACATTAATGTCCAGTGCATCAGAGGCAAGTTGCCGGAGATTGAGGTATTCCTACAGGATAAGCCCTATATTGACATTTTGCTGATTTCGGAGCATTGGCTTCGAGAAAGTGAAAAGCTGTGTTTTCCAGTAGCGAGCTTTAATATGACAAGCTGTTTCTGTCGAGATAATGCAAAAAACGGTGGGGTGAGCATATACACCAAAAACATTTACAGTAGGGTCACAGAGATAAGTAAGCTGGTAAAACTTTCTGTAGAGCAAAATATTGAGATAGCAATTTGTATCTACAGACCTCCAAGTTCAGACATGGACATATTTTTTTCTGTGCTCTGCGATCTGCTGGAATGGTCTTGCAGGTTTAAGAGGAACATCAATCTTCTGATCGGAGGAGATTTTAACATCGACCTTTTTATATCACATAATAACAAACATACCCTTCTAAATATCATTTAGTCCTATGACCTCGAGCAAACAATTTTTACAGAAACTCATTCCCAGGGCGGTAAATCTAGTTGCATTGATAATGTATTTGCAAATTTTAAACTTATAAATCCAGGTCTCTCATTAGATATTGGTCTGTCAGACCATTTTGCCCAGTTGATATTGGGTCCCTCCCTCAACTCTAACAGCAATAAAAATATCGCAATGTGTTATAAGAGAATATATAGTATAAATAACTTCAGGACTCTCGATTTTTATTTAAATAATGAAAAGTGGACTGATATTTATTTGGCAGGGTATGGTGAAGAACATATTTTTTGAAACTTTCCAGCATTATTTTAACATTTGTTTTAATATATTTTTTATAATATAAAATATTAAAAATAACCATGTTCAAAAATCCCCATGGATCACTGCTGAAATAAAAAAATCAAGAGACTTAAACCTGTTTTTTTACGAAAATTATAAACAAACGCCAACTGAGGTAAACAAGAATATGTACAATGATTACAAAAAAATATATAGGAAGCAGTTATTGCGGGTTAAAGAAAATTATTATACAGATAAAATATCAACATCTGACAACAAAAGCAAAAGTGAATGGGAAATTATAAAGTATCAAACAGGGCGAAAAAAAGACTGTAGGATTCCAGATAACCCGGATCCTAATAATTTTAATGACTTTTTTGTCAATAACACTGACAATATTGTGCAAAAGCTACCCACACCATCATGCGGCCCCCTAACATTGCTTAATAAAAGTACCCGTTCTATCAATGCTTCTCTTTTTATTAGGCCAGTTACTCCTGATGATCTAAAAATTACAATTAATAAAATGAAAAATAAAAAAACAGAGGATATATATTCCATCAGCCCCTTTGTCAGCAGATCTTGTCTACAACTAATCATTGAACCATTAACGGATATTATTAACACTTGCATCACTGAAGGACACTTTCCAATGAAACTAAAATTGGCTAAAGTAGTGCCTGTCTTTAAGAAGGGGGATGCTCATAATGTTGAAAATTATCACCCAATTTCAATTCTTCCATCTTTCTCAAAAATCTTTGAAATGATATTATGTCAAAGCCTCCTTTCATTCTTTGAACAGCACCAAATTATAACACCCAGTCAATTTGGTTTCAGAAAAGGAATATCAACGATGGATGCAATCCATCAATTAACAGAATACGTTTATGAGTCATTTGAACAGGGATATAAGTACAGGTGTCTGCTTACAGATTTATCCTCAGCCTTTGACTCTGTTGATCACTCCCTCCTATTGGCTAAACTGAATTACCACGGAGTTCGGGGCAACTGTCTGTGGCTTTTTAAATCATATCTCGAGGACCCCTACCAACAAGTGTTTATATCAGAGAAATTTAGTTCAGTGCTTCCAGTGAGGCACGGTGTACCGCAGGGGTCTATCTTAGGACCCATATTGTTCCTTGTGTACGTGAATGTTCTCCCTGGTGCTATTTCATTGGAGCAGTTAACTACAGTTTTATACGCGGACGATACTTCTTTTTTGGTCAGATGTTGTAAGGAGCTATCGTTGGGTAATAGTTTCCAGACAGTATTGGAGGATGCAAAATTGTGGTTTACTGCAAATCAGCTGTTTCTAAACAAATCAAAAATAACTCTTATTAAAATTCCAGCTTCGCGGTAGTGATGAACTTAATAAACCCAAAATTCTAGGTGTTTATATTGACACTTCTCTTAGCTGGCAGGAACACATTATAAAATTGAACGAGCAACTCTCAACATCTCTGTTTGCAATTCGGAAAATTCGTATTACAGTGGGACAACATGCGGCCTTAATAACATACCACGCCCTCTTTCACTCTCTTTTATCTTATGGTTTGCTGGCCTGGGGAGATGCTGCCATTACACATCTTGACACTATATTTCTTAAGCAAAAAAGAGCAATTAGAATAATTGTGAATATATCATCAAGGGATAGTTGCAGGTCTTTTTTTTTTCGTCGCTTCATATAGTCACGTTGTATGGTCAAATAATATACGAAAAATTAACATACATTAGAAATCACCTTGACAAATACAGATCTCACACGACCATTCACGAACGCGACACGCGTTTAAAAAATAAATTTAATTCAATTAAATACATTTAATTTGCTTCCCTTAAATTTCCGGGAATTAAACCTGAATAGTTTTAAACTGAGACTGAAAAGGTATATTGTACATTTAGCACCTTACTCCATTAGTGATTTTAAGCAGACCTTGAAAGAGAGCAGAGACTTAAATATTTTACTTTAATTAAATGTATTAAGTTAGTCAATATTGTTATGTTTTTATAGTTTTTTTTTAATTTTTTATAATTTTTTTATCTGATTGTTCTTCTGACATGTCTATGAAAATGTATTTTTTCCTGAGACTAATAAATATTATTATTATTATTATTATTATTTACCACAAGCAAGGAATTTGACAGAATCTCAATCAATATTGCACTTGGGACAGGTGATTTTTCTATTGTTAATCTAGATTAAAAACACGCGGATCACATAACCTCAATCGGCCTGTGAATTTATTTCTTTGTTTCAAATTAAAACTCCATTTGCTCATATATATATATATATATATATATATATATATATATATATATATATATATATATATATATATCTTTTAAAACCTTTAAAAAAAAATTAAAGTGCTATCTGGTTCAGAATTCTTTCTACTCGATCAACGAATATCTCAACAGTTGACTTTTTTCTGTCTTGTTTGTTTGTATTTTTTTTTTCCTTTTGTTTTTTTCCTAAATATAGTTTATGCGTAATATTGTGTAGAAATTTACTTTAGTAAATCAGTTTATTTTTATTATTTTATAATTTGACATTGTTAATACTTTTTTGAAAGTCTTTTTGACAATAAATATGAATATGAATATATATATATATATATATATATATATATATATATATATATATATATATATATATATATATATATATATATATATATATATATATATATATATATATATATATATATATATATATATATATATATATAGGGTGTTTCAGAAATAAGTGCCTTAAATTTGACTGTAAAATTTTTCTCTAAGTCACACCTTTCAAAAAATACAGGGTGTATAATAATTATGAAACTTTCTTATTTTTAATCTCTTTAAAATTATACTCGAAATATAAACGCTGGCTATTAATAGTGCATCAAGATTTCTTTATCAAATTTTTTTTAGACGTTCCTTTAGCCAATCTGTTGGATAAGTGCTTTTACTTTCAATACGGCATATGTCTATAAAAATCACACCTACAGGAACTGGAAATGAAACCCCTGTAGTTTTACAAAGTTGTTTAAGGTTAAAAATTTAAATGTCTTCATACAAGTTCTTCGTTAAAATCTCGATTAAATAACAACCTGTTTACGAAACAAGTCTCTATGACCTAATTTATAAACAGTAGTTATACTGTTATTATAATTATTAGGAAGATAATGAATGTGACAAAGTGCCTAACTTATTGTATTTTAAAATTTTTGTCATAATTTCTTTTAGAATTATGTCAGATCAGCTGAGTAAAAAATTTGTGAATTATGGTTTTTTTTAACAGTTTTCTCATTTTCACTGCTTTATTAGTCTTGGTATAGGGTATTTGGTGGCTAAAAATGCAGGGGCAATTGCATAGCTCATTTAAGGGCTAAATATGTCTGCAAAACCTTCGTTTTTTAGATACAGGGTGTTAGTTTTTTTATATCCAGTATAACTCTAAAAAAAAACAATGGCTAGAGTTAAAATAAGATAAATATTCTGGAAAAAAGCCCATAGTTCACAAAAGTTTTATTACAGCCGGTATATAGTAATTATCTCACGTCTGACAAAATTTCCAAAATAAGTTATACTAAAATTTGCAGAATATAAAGTTAGTGTTGGGTTAATTTTAACTAACTTTTGTCAAACCCTCTATCCATATTTTTTAAAACTAATTATACCGTTACTACTACTGATCATAAATTAGGTAATGATTTGTTTTGCATACAGTTTGTTAAGTCAACGTTCCACTTGTATGACAATGTCAAGATTTTTATATGAACCCTGTATATTGTAAGGAAACAAAAATATCAATAGTCGATTTTTTTGCATTCTGTCAAAGATTATTTTGATCCGAGGAAAAAAAGTGTTTGATTTCATGCCGTGTATGTTGTATGTACATACCGAATAGATCGTTCAAACGAACCGAAAAACTGCATCTCATTATCGTGTTTCGCAATTGAAATATTCATCCCTAAACTTTGATCAAAACATGCACTTTGTAGAAACAGGAGTTTAATTACTAATTTAGGTATTTCTATTTAACTACTTAAAAAAAAAAGAATCCCTTTACAGGTTTTGTATCAAAATTCATTGCACAGAAGTAATATTTTGAAGGAAATATTAATATTCTTTATGAAATGCGGTTTCTGTTGTCCTTCTAAGTTTATATGTACAGATCTCTGAAACCAACGGAGTCTTAAGGGAAATTTGAAAGCGAAGAAATTTCATTTTTTTGTTTCTCATCACGCTAATATAGGTATACATATGTACTATGCTTTTGTTAAAAAAATTATCAATTTAAATTTCTCCACAAAATTCTATAAAACCTGTGTTTCGATCGTTGAACCTTGCAAAAAATTAGAATTCTGTTTTTCTATGAATGATGCCTTCAATATTTTTATATAAAAACCAACCCAACTTCAAAAAAAGAACAATTCTTTATTCACAAAAATTTCCAGCAGATTGGCTTCATTAAAACTAAAAGCAACTGTTTATTAAAGCGACCTTCTGACAAATACTTTTGACGTACATGTCGTTTAGTAAAAAAATTCTGTATTACACTTGCTTGTCATATCATATGGGAGCAAATCCATTGCTTTTCATGTTCGATAAGTTATGTAGAAGCAATACTGGTTGCAATGAAACTGCCTTACCCTTGTATCTGGATTCACTTTCATCAAATTCAAAATAGTTTCCTTGTTTAAACAGATTTTAATTTGGGCCTAGATTACGAAGTCAAAACTATGTGAGTATTGTCATCGGTATTGTCAGTAAAAAATCTGGTCCATGCATGCTCTTGTTTTTCGACATACATTATTTATAATAGACTGACACTGTTTAGAAACAAAATAACTTAATCGCAAGTCAAACTATTTCTTAAATTGATTTAGTGTTGAAAACAACCACTTCTTGCAGCAAGAACAAGACAAAAACAAGAAATTTGCAAGAGTATTGTGAAACACTACATATGCAACTTAAGTCCAATTTGAAAAAAATGTCTATCAGCAAATTTCAAACCACGTCAACTTTTTTTAATCAGACACCCAGTGCATTTGTTGTATTTTGGAAAGTTTATTCGAAAAGCGGTTGGGTAACATCATATTTTATCCTATATTTACTTATACATGGTTTCATTGGTTTCCATGTTGTCCATGCATACTTCAGAATATGTACTCTTTAGCACCCTGTATAAGCTAAACCAAGAAATATGGTGTTTTCGAATTGGCCTTTAAATAAGCTTAACAAAATAAAACGAATATACTCTGTGTCTTATTAAAAATAGAAAGATTGGTTTGCTACGGTTTTGTGAGCTCCCTGTATGATCAAAGTTATGTTTAAATTATGCACCTCATGGATCGCATAGAAAGTCCTTAAGACACCATGTCCATTTTCGAACACCAATCGGGATGTACTCTGTTATAAACAAATAATATTAAGAACTCATTTCTTACACTGTTATAACTTTTATAGTTTACCAATAAAAAAACTTAAAACAAAAAGGAACATGCTTTTGTATTGCCGGCTTAATTTAGCTAAAACTTCTACTCTCCATTAAAAATCAATATTCCAGGAAGGGAAATATTTACGTATTCGGATACCAGAAAGTACCTTTCGTAAACGTTAGAAAAATCCCGGCTATTGCATTATGACATGGCAATGCTTGTTATAAACATATAATATTATACCATTTGTAAGTAAAACAATGTAAAAAATGGTGATGCTTTTCGACTGCGATATTTTTCTTTTCTCCATCTCGTACGAATAGTCACGTCCATAGAACGGATTTTTTAAACATCAAATTAGTTTCCTTAAATTTTTATTTAAATTAATGACTGTCAGATACTAGTAATAAATATTAAACTTTATTACTGTTATTATTTTACAATCGAACACCGCCTGACATCGCCTTCCCCATAATATGCAACTGAGGAGAAAATGATTACATTTTTTATTTTATTACTCTAATCTCCCCTGGAAGTTTTTTGTTCAAGGCGGCACGGGCTTTGTCCCAGTCGGCAGGCTTGTCTAGCCCGTTCGACAAAGTTCCGAGTCGGAGTGAAGGAACTTATATATTATATTCAGTAAACTTTGATATTGGTAATGAGTATATTCAGTGGACTACTGAAATAAAATATCTTGGAGTTGTGATAGATAATGTGCTCTCTTTTAAGAACCACTTTGAGTACATGCAGAAAAAAATTCGAAAGAAGCTCTTCTTTACTAGAATATCAAGAAATTTAAGTTTTTTTGCAAGATTGACTGTCTTCCGAACTGTCATCCAACCATGTTTTGAGTATTGTTCCTCTCTTGTTTATTTGTTGTGTGGTATCCAGATTCAGTCTCTTCAAATACTGCAAAATGGAGCAATGAGAACTATATTGCAATGTAATAGGTATACCCCCATAGTATGTATGCTCCAGACCCTTAAATGGTTCACAGTGTCAAATAGATTGTATTTTTTGTCTATGTCGTTTATATTTAAATTCAGCAGGGGAATGATGCCAGACTACTTTAGTGAGTTTATTAGCTTCCGAAGCGAAATACATAATTATAATACGAGATATCGTAACAATTTTCACATAAACAACGTACGATATACAAGTAGTATGGCATCTTTATTATTTAAAGGTCTTAGAGATTTTAATAACCTTCCGTAGAGATTAAAGATTCAAGTTCGCTGGCTGTGTTTAAGAATAGACTGAAAAGATTTATAAGCTCAGATAGGTAAAACTATTATATTTTGGAATCATGTCCACAAGTGTTGCTTATATATTATTTTGTGTTGTAATATTATCAAATTTTGTCTTGATTTTATTTGTTTTGTATATGTTTAAAAGATTTTATTAATTTTAATCCAATGTGTATTGTGTGATTTAACTTTTTTTTTGTATTAGGATTCCTACTTGGCTGAATAAATAAATAAATAAATCACTTAGTTCTTGGGGAATGTCGAGGAAACTCAGCAAGAGCAGTAAGGCTCTACTCACAAACATTTCCTGGACGACACTTACCAAATAGAAGAACTTTCATATCTGTCGACCATCGCCTTAGAGAAAATAGATCATTTAAACCTGCTGCACATCTTCGTGGTCTAAGAACCTTCGTAAGGACAGTCAGAAATGAAGAAGCTCTTTTGAATTTGGTAGAAGAGAATCCAGAAATAAGTGTCAGGAGAATTTCAATGCAGGCCTGTGTTGCTTCAACATCAACAATGAACATTAAAATCAATGGGTTTGCACCCCTATCACAAGCAAAAGGTACATAAATTATTACTAACCGATTTTGAACCACGTAAGTTGATTTCAATCATTGGTATTTACAAATGTGCCAACAAAACAATAACTTTCAATCAACAATATTATTGACTGATGAAGGGTGTTTCACAAGAACTGGAATTTTTAACATTCATAGCGCACACGTTTGGCAAAACGAAAATCCTCACGCTATACATCTAACGATTGTCAAAACCAGTTTAAAAGAAATGTTTGGGCAGGTGTAATAGGAAGTCGTTTTATAGGTCCCTATTATCTACCAGAGCATTTAAACGGCAACAGTTATTTGACTGAGAAACCATTTGTATGGACTTTGGACGATGTCCCTATTTTAACGAGGCAACAGATGTGGTTCATGGCGGTGCGCCACCGCACTTTTCAAGGGAAGTAAGGGTGTGGCTACACAAAAAATTTCCCTGAAAATGGATTGGAAAAGGAGTAGATGCACCTGTACAGTGGCCCGCGCGTTCCCGAATTTAAGCCGATGGATTACGGTATTTGGGGTATTCTAAAAGAAAAAGTGTATTCTACCCCACTTTACTCTGTTGACCATCTTACTGTTAGAATTGATGCTGCCTGCAACGACTTGTCCTTGCAAGGCGTACACTACAAAACACTCCTCAAAAACTTTTAGGGAATGCTCGAAAATGTATTGACGTAAACGGTAACCATTTTCATAACAATTGTAGAATAGATTAAAACTATGTGCTAGAATATTAGTTAAGTAGCATAGTTATAAAAATGACTTTATATTAATATTAAGTTACTTTTTTACTTTTTTCAAACTAATCTACTTATCGTGAATAAACAAAATAATTTGTTATTAGTGCTTTTAGCATAAATCATCTGCGCTTTTATAACAATGGGTTTTCAAAACTAATTAAGTAAGAACAATTTTGTCCAATTGGAATTAATTTAGCTAAATTCAAGCAAAAAAGTGAAAATATCTCGAAAACAAAACCTCTCTTAGGAAATTTCTAAGAGAGCAAATTTTTAATAATAAACTAGCCAATAAAATAACATTAAAAATAAATCAAATATACCGGATGGTAAAAAAGTTCCCGGGTGATAATGTACTGTGGCGACCCCTGTTTCTACGCCACTGGACTGAACCTGTAAGCAAAATTTTGTCAAATTATGAGTCCTAACTTATGCATACTGTGGTTAAAAATTTCAATTTGCCACTGTACTTATCTACG
>JAUTXW010001554.1:0-47500 GCA_030620095.1 Kuschelorhynchus macadamiae
CTGTAGCCACTTCGTTCGTTACACGTATTACTGAACTCTCAAGTTTACAACAGGCTTACATACAACAGAACAAACGTTTTTAATAAACCAACAGAAACAATTGCAAACACCCACGCCTATGTCGGGGATAGAGACGTCGATCTTTTAAGCCCTTGCCTAGCACATCAAATTACTAACCCTCAAAACTAGTTTGAAGTCTATAACGCCGAAACTCAAGATCTGCTACTGTAAAGCAACTCTCATATGACGATACGTATGTGCCAATATAATCAAAATGATCAATATCAGTACCAATATTGATAAATAATTTATTCTTATGTAAATAATGAATATAAGGAAACAAATGTCCCAATCTGACATATATAATACCACGCCTCTTGGATTCATCTTTTGAAGAAACAACCGAAAATAAGAAAATTTTCGGAACCAATATAACAAGACAAAAGACTTAACTGAAGTAATTTCATTTAATATGTCTAATTCTAGCGAACTCTCCTTTATCATATTTCCCGAAACAAATTTAAAAATACTAATAGACTCAGGTTCGACTAGATCATTTATCGACACAAATATTTCCAAAAAAGTATATCCCACGTGTATAATTAATTACCCATTTTTGGTTTCAACAGTATTCCAAAAATCGGCTCATCAATACACCGCTTTTATACCTTCATCAAAAATATTTAATTTACCCGTAAACAAGAATATGAAATTTTATCTCTTTAAATTCCACAATGTGTTCGACGGTCTCCTAGGACTCGACAATCTTAAACTTTTGCAAGCCAACCTTGACTATCATAAGGGATTCCTAGAAACACCTTATGCGCGCGTTAAATTGCAATTTCATAAAACACAAAATCAAATACATTGTATAACAATTCCGCCTCGTGTCGAGCAAGTTATAAAAATCAAGACTTCCATAAAAAATGGTGACCTCATCAAAAATTACATAACTGCGAGATACCGGAGTGTTTATCATTTGCGGGAAAAGGCATTGCGATAACAACAGTGTTAAATAACACTTGCGAGCCCGTAACGTTAGATCTCTTAGAGACGATTACCGTGGAAAAGTTTAATTCAAATGAATTACGTGAGATCGAGTTAAATAACTTTGATGACTGTCCCAAATCGAAATTAGATTTTTCTAAATTTCACATAGACCATTTAAATGATGAAGAAAGAAGTAAAATTTTAAAATTAATTCATGAATACTCGGACATATTTTATAATGATAACGACCCGTTAACTTTCACTAGCAAAATAAAACATCGAATTAGAACGTCAGATGAGATACCGGTGCAGTGTATACAAAATCATACCGCTACCCCTTTATACACAAAAAAGAGGTAGAAAACCAAATAAAAAAGATGCTAGACCAAAAAATTATACAACCTAGTAGTTCTCCGTGGAGCTCACCCATCTGGGTGGTCCCTAAGAAGGCAGATGCCTCGGGGGTGGCTAAATATAGGGTAGTTTTAGATTATAGGGGTGTAAATTTTAAGACCCTTGATGATCGTTATCCTCTCCCTAATATTACAGACTTATTAGACAAATTAGGCAAATGCCAATATTTTACAACCTTAGATTTGGCTAGTGGATTTCATCAAATTCAAGTACACGACAGTGACATTGAAAAAACGGCGTTTAGCACCGAGAATGGGCACTATGAATTTTTGCGAATGCCAATCGGGCTGAAAAACGCCCCGCAACGTTTCAGCGGGTAATGGACAACATTCTTCGCGGAATTCAGAACGAAAAATGCTTAGTATACCTAGATGACATAATAGTCTTTTCTACATCACTTCAAGAACATTTAGAACGATTAAAAAGTGTTTTTCAGCGTCTGCGTGAGTCTAATTTTAAAATCCAATTAGATAAATCGGAATTCTTGCGAAAAGAAGTAACAGAAAAACAGATTAAGGGTTTCTTAGGATTGTTAGGGTATTATAGGCGATTCATTAAGAACTTCGCGGGAATAACAAAGCCACTTACTAAGTGTTTAAAAAAAGGTGCCACTATAGAACATAATAAAGAATTCTTAGAATGTGTAAAAATTTGCTAGTAAATGAACCTATACTACAGTACCCAGACTTCTCAAAACCCTTTAACTTAACCACAGATGCAAGTAACGTGGGTATTGGGAGTGTCCTCTCACAGGGTGTAATTGGACAAGACCTGCCTGTAGCGTACGCATCAAGGACACTAAATGATTCCGAAAGGAATTATTCGACAATCGAAAAAGAGCTCCTGGCAATTGTCTGGGCCACCAAGTATTTTCGTCCGTACATATTTGGCAGAAAAATAAATTTAATAACTGACCATAAGCCACTTCAATGGCTTTTCTCCTTAAAGGATCCCAGCTCTAAATTACTAAGATGGCGAATTAAACTAGACGAGTACGATTACAACATAATATACAAAAAGGGTAAATTAAACACAAACGCCGATGCTCTTTCTCGAATTGAACTGCATACAAAAGAGACAACGGAAGACTTCCCACTAAAACAATATATCGAAGAATTTAACCGAAATTACAAGAAAACTACAAGGAAGAAGAAAATCTGAACCAAATGTCTACAGCCAGCACAAACGGATGATAATGACCTCGCACCTGATGAAAATATGACGGCCACGCACCAACGAAAGCAGATCCTATAGTAGATCCCCATCTGCGATATTCCCGTAAATTATGGTTGCTCAAACCGGTATTTCTTCAGTACACCATTCCCAACCAAAACCAAAACTACCATTTTATTTGAGAAAAAACGTCATCCTGGGGGGGGGCTGTATCATCTTTTGACCAGGACATATTAACTTTGTTAAAGAATTAAATAATTCCCGATAACCAATACACTTATATTTCAGAAAATAAATATCAAGCCATTTTGTGGGGTCATTCAAACATTTAAATGGCCATCTTTAAAATTTAAAAGATGTTAAATAAATTGATAGACGTCACCGACAAGCAAAGCATTCCGAAATAATACAAAACTATCACGAATCAAACCAATCATCGCGGCATTGATAAAAACATTAAACCGAATTAAAGATAAATACTATTGGCCGCACTTGAAAAACTCTGTTCAAACATACATTAACAACTGCGAAATTTGCCAAAAAGTAAATACGAACGTCACCCAATTAATATGCAAATGAATGTCACACTCACAGCTACCAAACCATTTGAAATCATACACTTAGACACGTATACACTTGAAAAAACCAAATTTTAACTATAATAGATAGTTTCTCAAAATACGCCCAAGCATATGCACTCAAATCTCTCGCCGCCACTGAAGTGGTAGACAAACTATTGTTGTTTTTCTCTCATCACTGTATACCTAAACAAATCATAGTCGATAATGGTACCGAATTTAAAAATACTATGGTGACAAAACTTTTAAATCTACACAAAATTAAAATACATTTTTGTTCCCTAATCACGCCCAGTCGAATGGTTTAGTCGAACGATTCCATTCCACTATAGCGGAGCATATACGCTTACTTAATAACCAAAATTTTAATAAAACACCAATAACACAAAAAATGATATACGCAGTTCTAGCGTCATTCAATCCATTCAGCTATAAATTTAAAACCAGTCGATGTAATTAATGGTCATATCTCCCCAAATGACCCGTTTAATATTAACTTAGACCAAATATTATTAAGTGATTACATTAACACCCACAAAGAAAAATCACAATTAATGTATTCAAATATAAACCAAAAATTAATCGATCATAAAGAAAAACTTATCTCAAAAATCAACGAAAACCGCGATAATCCTGAATTATATAGCCCAGACCAAAAGTCTATATTAAGAAACACATAAGACAAAAACTCTCTGACAAATTTGCAGATCCTACAAAAGTCGAAGCAGTGAATCAAAATCGTAAAACCATATCAACTCAGTCTCATTCTAAAATTCATATGGATAATTTAAAACGCCCACTTAGACAAACGTACAACTTTGACTAAAATATAAATATTATATTTCAGCCTTGTGGGGCCGTTATCGGAGACGGAGATAAAGTCACGATCAGACAGCTAGACGACAACCCAGGAATTTTGCCGTTAAAATTAGGACAAGCAAAACTTAAAGAATACACCTTCACACTTATACATTATTATGATTTAAATCCCATTATAGTACAAATTAACAAATTACATTATAAATCACAAAACATAACCAACTCCTTAATTACTCACAAAGAATATTATGCTGAGTCGACTAATTATTTAAAAATATTAAAAATTACACAAGATAGGGTAGAAAACAAATTAAAAGAAATTATACCTCATCCTCAACGAAATAAAAGAGGCTTAGTAAATATAGTAGGCTCTGTTTTCAAAGTAGTGACAGGAAATTTAGATGCAGCCGATGGCGAACATTATGAAAAACTAATAAAAGAGTTAGAAGAAAATCAAAGTAAATTGGCTGAAAACATTCGAGACCAAAACTCAATTTCCTCAAGCGTCATCGACAAATTTAACACTACTATTCAACAAATAGGCCAAAATGAAAATCTTATCGAAAATAGAATAAATCAAATTAGAATAATCGTGCAAAAAACTATATATAGGGAAAACATGCACTTTATTAAAGATATTCTAAACCAAATTATCAATTTGTATGAAATCATAGATCTAATCCTACAGGATATTGAAAACTCGATAGCATTTTCTAAATTAAAAATTATTCATCCAAGTATAATAAAATTAACCGATCTATCAAAAGAAATTACGAAAGTTGGAAAAATAGTAGGTTTCAATAGATTACCTTTACCCACTGATCTAGAAAATATTTTCCACTATGAAAAACTAATTGAAATTAACTGTTTTATACTAAATAACAAAATAACGTACCTATTAAAGGTACCAATAGTTGCTCCTTACAATTTTGAATATTATTATTTATATTCTGTACCAGTGGCGCACCAGAGTCTGTTTAAGGTTGTCATACCGCATGATAAATATTTAATTAAAAATCAATTACACTACTCTCATCGAGGAACACCATGCCAAGAAAATACAGCCCAATCTGTTTATCTGCGAAAATGAAGAATTGAAAGAAATAGACCAATGGAGCCCCTGTGAAGTTCAGTTGTTACAGCCCAGTACAAGCACCTCCACATGTAAACAAGTTGACGTCACTATAACACGACCAGTCGCAAACCAGCTAAATACTTCTAATAAATGGTTACTCATTGTTCCTAGAAGTACAGCCATCGACATAAAAATGTTCCCAGGAAGAAGAACATCAGAAGTTACACGGAAGTTACCTAGTTACTCTGCCGACCGGTTGCCGAGCCAAATTTGATGGAATATCATTAATCAACAACGAGAGTCCAACCAAATTCGAGAAACAGCCAATAATCTTTCCTGATTTTGAAAAAACGCAGCCATATCTACCACTACTGAACTTAAGCATTCACTTGCAAAAAAATTAAGCTAGATGAATTACATGCACTAAAGAAGAACAAGATTTCAAAAAACCAACCACGAATTATTTTTGACAAAATCTCAAAATTACCCAGCTTATGGACAATTATAATTTACATTATTTTAATTATACTATGCTGACATATGCATTGTGCAAAGTGATGGTTCAAAGAAAGTTCTTCAAGAAGACAGCCACCCGGCCAAACTTAGCCTTACAATTGAACTACCCCCTTCAGGTGTAGTTAAGTCTGAGGAGGGAGGAGTTATGTCACGTTCCATCCCCAAGAACTGCTAGTGCTTGGATCCTATGTCAACGAGGCTGTTATAATATTACGCTTCAGCGGAGCCGAGTGAGTCAGTCAGAAGAAGCCATTTTGAATACATATATTTTGTACCTTACAATATTTTAGAAAAATAAAACTTTTAAAAGGAAAACGTCGGTGGTGTTAGTTAACTCATGTAAGTATATTAACGATATACAAGTGTATATTATCTATTTCTAATAAATAAGGTTTAATTTTTGCTTAATAACCATAATAGATATGTGTATTTTGATTTTTGACTATGATTATTTTTACTTTGGGTGTAATTATAAGAGAGATCGTGTTTGAAAGCACTCTTTATACATTTTAGGCACCTATTGATATTGCCGATAATATTTAATGTGTTAAAACAGCATTATTTAATTTTGAAAACATTGTTACTGATTTACTTTGTCAATAATATATTTTTGATTTTTTTATTTGCAGATTTAACTTGATGAATGACATTGAGGAATTTACGTGCAAATGCTCTAGAGGTCAATTGTTGTGTCATCATATGAATGATTGTTTGTCAGAAAAGAGTATATATATATATATATATATATATATATATATATATATAAATTATATGTTAAAAACTTATTTTTCACAAACATCATGAAAAGAATTAAATTACAGAATTTTGTCAATATACAACTGACAATACATTTTCTTTTCACTTCTGAACATCCCAGCGTCATGAGTTTTAGCTTATTGGGAGTTGGATATAATGGTTTATGGGTGGTTGGGGTAATCATTGGTAAATAAATTACTTTACTGCTATTCTATTGAATGCAGTTACCAAGGAGCAATCCCACCCTCTATTTTTGGAAAATGTCATCTAATTGCTGAACTTATATAATAAAGGCACACCATGCTCCTATGTCTGAATATTGTTACCCCCCCTGCGGACGCCCTTCGCAGTTAATTTGACCTAGGTCACTTGGAATAATATTTTTGTAAACTACTAGTAAAAGCTGGATCGGAATTAACCATTTCAGCATAAAAATTAGGAAGGTGATTTATTCAAGTGTTTATAAAAATTTAAACTGTTTTTTTTTTTGTATAAAAATTTATGAATATTTTTGTGACAACTATAGGACAATCATTAATTACTGCCTAAGGCAATATCTGAATATTGTCACTCTAGCTTTTTTTTTTATTCGTTTTAGTAAGAAACACTTTAGATGGCATAAAGACCATAGATGGGGGCAAGAGTACAAAACTAATGGGAATATTTGAAAAAACTACTCCACAGCATTGTGGCTTGATAAAGGTGGATTTATTGGAGCCTAAGGGAGAAGATTATACATATATATTTCTTTTTTATTTAAGTAGATACATATCATTTTTAAGTGGAAATTAAAAACTGTAAAATATGTTTTTTTTGTCATAGTCCGTACAACAAATTATATATAATAAAATGTTTAAATAAACCTTTATCTTGTCTTTAATTAAAAAAAAACTTTTAGTCAGTTATTTAAATATAATATAGGCTGTGCTAAATCCATGTTCTCAGAGGTAGTAAATTCAAGTCCTTCCCACCAGTTTACGTAAGCGACAAAAGTAATTTTATAAACCAAGCATTGGACAAATTTAGTTATACAGAATAACTCTCTATAGAACTCTAACGGTGTATTACATAAGTGTTGAAAGTAAAAGGAAGAGTCATAGGAAAAATAGTAGACTATTTTTCTTACAACCACAAAGAGTCCTCTGCAGGACTTTATTTACTTTTCAATACTAGTATTAAAAAACTGAGTAATTCATGTGAAACAAATTAAAAGTAGGCTTTAGTTCTTTTTTTACTTACCATCTTTAAAAGACTATAGTGTTGAAATTAACAATTTGAAATTGAAAATAACACACGTATATGTGCCACTTTCTAGCGTAAACCGTGGTTTTTGTCAGTTTATGTGCCTATGTGACAAATCGTCTAACAAATTTACTTCAGTACTAATTTGTATGAAAATATAATGCAACAATACCTACTTCAGTAAAATTAGTTGAAAAGAGTTTTTTTTTAATGAACTCTCTGGTTTTTGTAGAACCTTTTTCTTTCCTGTCAGAGGAAGGATTCTTAATCTGAAGTAATATTCTATTATTTATGATGATGAACTATCATACCAAATATTTTTAACAAAATAAAACAATGTAGATTTTAATAAAGTAGATGATAGTTATAATGAAACTAAGATGTTAACTCAACTATTTTTTTCCTTCGGTTTCACCTAGCTCATATACAACCCAACTCGTGAAAAGTGAATTGTTTAGACAATATTTTTACTAATTTTGGAAATAAATGTGCTTTAAATGCGGTGTTCTGATCAAAAGGCTCAGATTGTGTAAGTGGGATTTGTCTCAATGGGTGTGCAGATGTATAAGGTATATATAATCAAAACAAACATTAAACCTTTCATAAGAAAGTTGGCAAAATGTGTATGAGGTTGATCTAGTCGTGTTGAAATATATATCTTTTTATGAGACTTTTCATTACTTTTACAACCTGTACTTCCACTAAAATTAAATAATAACTGGGGCCACATACATTTAATATGAATGGTTGGGTTACTGAACAGTTATGATATGCTATGAATGCTTTTGTTGTAGTAAAACCTTCTCTTTATTGCATATTATTTCGACCTCCTCCGTCCTTTGGAAACCCAAAAAATGAACCTTAGGTCCTTTGAATAGCGTCCATTCTTTGAAAATTCACTTTTTATTAGAATTCAAGTGTTAAGCTCACTACTACAAATTTCTATTTTGACGAAACTTTTGTACCACCAGTCTCAAAAATAATAGCACTAACACAAATATGTACAGAAATAGGTAAAAACTACCAATGTTCTAATTTATTTGTAAAAATGAAAACAAAAAACACGCCGTAAATGAATTTACAAATGGCAGGCCATTTCCAGGCTTTCTAATAGAGACGTTGTTGTTATAGTATGTTTGTTTATCGCTCGTACTTTTATAATACACGCTAAGGAACTGAACCTATCACTCGTCGTCGAAGCCAGTGATCCGCCATTCATCGGAGTTGATGTTGAATTTTATCGCATGTGTGCTAACACATAGACTTTATCACGTCTCACAGTGTTTTATTTAAACTGTCTAGATAGACAAAATTATTTTAGAAAGCATTTTTATTTCTTTTTCTTTCTGAACCAAATGAGGTCCCAAATAATACTCCCGGTTAATTGAGGGCAACATCAATTATATTCCTGTAAAATGAATGTTAATATAGAGAAAGAAAAATTACCTAACATAATAATTCAGAAAAAAGTTAACTAGGTCACGTTTTTCTCGAAAGCCAATAAAAAAATCTTTATAAGATGGTGTAATACTGGAACACACAGAGTGATATTTTATAACTAAATTTTTCATTTTAATGTTGTAAAAAAAAACATTAGAAAAGTCGAAAAAGAAAAACTAAAATTTAAAAAAAGTATATAAAAAACCTAGAAAAATAAAATACGTATTTACATTTTATTCTCACTGGAGCTTGAATTGAAATAGCTCGAGGAATTGAAAGAGTTTGAGTTACTGATGTAGGTATTTTGAAGTCTTTCCCCGATCTCTGCAATTTCTTTTATTGCAATATCAGGAGTTATAAGCATATATATATATATATATATATATATATATATATATATATATATATATAGCATCTCTTTAGGAAATAATTCATAACTTTTCCTAGCTATTTCCCCATAACTATTAATTACCAGTCCGATGTAATTATTAGCATATTTAATAAGTCAGTATTTGTGGATATGCGTGAATTTTTTCTTGTAGTGTCGAAATCTACGACAATTTTTATTCCTGGATTCTTGAGCCTCTTCTGATAGCCTCCTATAGCTCCCTATAGAAAGAATTGCTTTTTGAATAATTTCAGTGCTATGTATCAAGATTTTGTGTAAGGTGCGGGGCATATAATATCACGAATAAAGACTTATATATATTGTTTTCGTTTTTTCGGAAAATGTTTTAAATTTAGATAAATTAATTTCATATCCAGATGATAAAGCTCTCAATAGAGTGGCAATATTTTTAATTAAAATTACATCTAACCCAATAATTTCTGCACTTAAGACAGAATTTTTAAAAAACCTTCTCGCGGTGTGTCCATCATTACATACACCATACCAGATTTTGGTTTGTCCACAGTTAGCCACATTCTGTGTGAATAATTTTTGTTCTTGGTTTAACAACAATTTTCCCATGCTCGCTTTTAGCTTGTGATTTTTTAGTATTTAACATAATCTTACGAGTAGCCCCACAAGATAACAGTTTTGAGAGGATTTGGTCTCAGTTAACGCAATACAGATTTTGCCACCCACCAGGGTTAATCTTAAATTATGATAAACAGTTATATCAAAACCCCTTACAATACAAACTGTTGGTTTTAAATGACTTATCTCTTGTTTGATTGTTTCTGTTTCGTTAATCGCAAATTCGGTGGTTTCTTTGGAAAAAATAGACTTTAGTGGGAGACAATATATAGTGGAGGATGTTCTAGGATGCTGACAAGCAATAATATTTCCATTATTTAACTGAATAGGAACAAAATTAAAAACAAATAAATATTGGTCTGAAAATTTTTGTTTGTAACTGCTATGGCTCAAACTCCCAACACATCCCTACATACTAATTAAAGTAAAAGAGAAAGAAGAAGACATTAATTGGCAATTACATCTTGAACTTTAATAAGCCTTTGAACTGTTAAATCTAAAATTGTCTGTAATTCTACTTCTGCTTTGATTTCTGTCCCAGTAATAACGTAACTTAACATACGACCTTTAGTTGTTGACTGCAACTTTGTTTAGATGCAAGTCTTTTACCACGGCCGCTATATCCTTTTGCACAGATTTCCGAATAGCAGCTTTCGCAGCAGTTTTTAATTCCAAAACATTTCGAGTTTCCAAAAGATCAGCGACCCGTCTATTTTTTTGTTTTGAAAGAGGCATCCCCAAAACAAAAAGGCTACCAACACTCGAACTTGTTCATGAAGGTTGTAGAAGTAATTTAATTACTTCAAATTCAAAATCATCACCATATTTTGCAATAAATCTTTTAGTTCATTTACAAGATTTCCATTTTTCGGTAAAAAAGATAATCTGAAGAATCTTTTAAATCATATTTGCTTGAAATATATTGAAATAAGTCATATTTTTTTCCATTTTTTTGAGGAATATTGACCCACTCGGTAAAAAAGCTGCTTCGTGAAATTGTGACAGTGAATTCTAAAATTAAACATCATCAACTGATGTACCTTCTTACTGTTTTTTAAAACTCAAAATTAGTATTAGTGATATTTCGGAAAGTTCTTGGGTTGAATACCGCCTAAAAATGTAATTAACCTAAATATTTTTAATTTCTTATATTTTAATATTTTTTAAAACTTTTTTTTTTATTTCTGTTTTTGTTTTAATTTCTTCAATAACGTAAAATAGTTTTCTTCCAAGAGAAGCTCATTAGGATATCGTTTTGAGTCATTATTATGATTTACATTGGATTTGTTGCTGTGAAACTATAATGAGCTTCAGTTGACCTAACTATGTTGCGACAGTGTGAAGTTTGCAAAAAAATAATCTTGTTCAACATTATTCCCAATAAAGTTCACCTAGATGCTATAATATGCTAACCTAATGTAACTTAAAGTAATATTTATTAAGGAATATCCTAGGGGCGTCTCACGACAAAAAAAAAACGTACAGCGATTTCGAAAATCACTAGTTTTAGAATGATATTTCGGAAACTCATTTAATTTCGGGTGCTATAAGTTGAATTCGGAAGCAACCAAAAGTTTTCATATGACCTTGGTTCATTTTTTAACTTTTACTGGAGTTAGGCCAATTTTTTATTGACATGTTGTGAGGTAAAGGAATTTAAATGGTGATTCTTTGGATAATCAAAAGTAAAAATGTATTCGTAAACATCTCATGGTTTGATTAGAAGGTTTAGGGCATTGAAAATTAAAAAACGAATCTATTTTTTTTAAATTAGCTGTTAACATGGTATAATAAGATTGGCTATTCTATTTTTGTGTTATAGTGCTCGATTCATCTTACTTTCGTCGTAAGAGGAAAGTAATCATACAAAAATCATCATTCGAGGTTGTTTCAGATCTTTACGTTTTAAGGCCATATGAGAATGACATGGTAATATTTTGTTATAAATTAGATGTGACGGACAGAATGGCGACATAATAAAATAAAAATCAATGCAAAAAAAGTACTGTAGCATTTCCTTTGAAATTTTGGTCAAAAATCAAGTGTTACATAAGGATGAACTGATAAAAATTTGCATATAAATCCAAGATGGCGGCCTGATTAAACCTTTAAAAATTCGATCTAAAAAAATACCTATTGGATTGATTAAAAATGTACACAAAAACCAAGTGTATCACAGAATTTTGGTGAGGAGCCGTTATGATGGAACAAAATGGCGTTTTTTTATATAATCTGTTTAAAGATGCTACCAAATAACTATATATATAAATATTTTTTCATTTCTTCAATTTCAATAGCTTTTAAAGTTTTTGTTTTTTTATTTTTGTTTTTGTTTTAGTTTCTTTAATAAAATAAAATAGTTTTCTTTCAAAAGTAACTCATTAGGATATAGCTTTAAGTCATTATTATGATTCCCAATGGATTTGTTGCTGTTAGTGCTTTAAGCTAAGCATACTTTTAAATATATAGAATCTAAAAAGCATTACTAATCTGTATTGAATTGTTTTAACAAGAAGTATTTATAAAACATCTTGGTTGTTTTCTCAATATTGGGATAACTAAATCTGTACCGACCCTTGGGTTAAATAAAGGACTTCATTACGTTATAAAACAATAAACTTTCCGAGCTGAAACCAAATTTGTAATCTTGATTGAGTTAAGACGAAACAGATATGGCCTTAACAGAAATCCAGGCAGATGATAACTTTGTTTAATTGGATTAAGTAAGAATCGTTCGAATAATTATTTATTACGGACATAGCATAACCAAACTGACAAAGTTTCGGAGAGGAATTGAGGCAAAAACGACAAAATAACCAATGATTTAATTAAAAAGGGGCTAAACTGGGATATAAAAGAAATGTAGCCGTAATAAAAAGATATGATGTAGTTTTTAAGTGCATATTTATTCCCAAAAAAATAACATATTTTAACAAATATTTCAGTATTAAATATGGTAATTTAAGAGTTAAAAAAAGGGGAGTTTTTGAACTCGACTCTATATATTTCTTTTATGTATATTTACTGATAATTCAGTAATGGGTTATTGGTCAGAGGGTTGACCAATTTGGACGAATTTTTCTGGAAGTATTTAGGGTAGAGCCGTGGTAGTCCCATAGTAAGAAAAAAGAGTAATCTAAATATATCGAGTTATATATCGCTCTCGGGGTTTTTAGGATCACGAATATTTTAAACTACAAAATATGTTATTACCTTTGCTATATATCATAAAAATGTAATTCCTAGTGCTTTTACATCTGAAAATAATAAACCCGTTTAATAAGTATATGTTGGTATATTTAACTTACTGGATTGAATTATATTATTGGTCATGACTAAGGGCATGCTAAAGTGTACCATGTCGAAAACGCGACGTCACGTATTACTCTTTTTTTTTATCAACCCAAAAAGTCCTAACCAGGACGAACCTGGCGCTAAGCATATAGCAGTATCGATTGCTGATTTGGCATATAATGCATTACCACCAGAATACTAAATTCAATTCTAACTGTGTCATTAAAAAAAATTAAAAATAAATAGCCCGAAGTTTGAAATGCCTTAATATATTGCCTTAAAATTTTGTGCATAAATTGTAATCAACCCAAAATTGTAATTTGAACATATCTGGAGGTACACCTCGATCTAGAATGGTGGCAATCTTTTTGTCGTGAGCTTCTGACAGTTTGTATTGCTGTATTTTACACATATTGAATATGCCAATATTTTAAAAAACTAAATTAGGGCTTCTTGAACCTAATGTAAAATGACACTATTAAGCGAGGAATGTCTTCAAAAATAATGTAACGGGCGAAACACTATGAAGTAAACTTCCTTGATTTTGTTTATTGTTAAGATTGGAAATTTAAAGTAAGAATAAAAATAGAGGGCATTATTATACATGCCTAGCCACTACCAAGAATAACTGACAGTATAATAATATACGATGATGCTAAGCCAACCCAGACTCTCCAATGTTTATACGAATTTGTATTACGGTGGATATAAAGAATAGTAATATCTCTCCAATATTAGTTTCAAAGTAGTATAAAAAAATTACTTTTACTGCAAAATACAAACTAAAAGATCTGAGGCTATGGGTAGCTCCAGATCCAAATTACACCAGTAACAAAAATCTTAATTAGATATGACAACCCCGATCGACTAGGTATCCCACTTTCATTGTCCCGAGATTCTTTTAGCAGAACGAGACGCGGCTTAGCAATTTGTAGCGTTTCGTCGAACTACAATAAACTTTAACATTAAATTAACTTAATTTGCCAAAAAATATTTTATCGCAGAAGTTAATTGTATTAAAATTGTCGTCACAAAGCTTTTCTTAGCTTCGCTACTACATGTGTTTACATGTGTTATTGTGTGATTCTTCGTCTGGTTTAAATCTTGTAATTATATTTTGCATTACTTCAAGAAGCATCATTCTAAATGTGTATAAGATTAGAGGAACAGTGATTTTTTAAATATTTTAAAGTTTTATTTACATCTTGGACATTGTAGAACTATTAGGAGCTTCAGTTGACCTAACTATATTGAGGCAGAGTGAATTCAAAAGAATAGTGTTAAAAGAACGTCAACAAACACCAATTCCCGAAAAGTACAAATCGTTTATACCAAGAAGTAATCTTAACGGACTTATGGATTTCCGTGCTATTACGTGGAGGTGGTATGTTGACTAAAGCTTCCACTTTCTTTAGATATGGTCTCATTCCTCGAGCATCCATGATTAAACTAAGGTATCTCAGCTCTTGTTTATAGAGATCACATTTTTCCTGAGATACTTCGAAACCAGCTTTCCTCAAAAATTCAAGCGAGGAATGTCTTCAAAAATAATGTAACGGGCGAAACACTATGAAGTAAACTTCCTTGATTTTGTTTATTTTTAAGATTGGAAATTTAAAGTAAGAATAAAAATAGAGGGCATTATTATACATGCCTAGCCACTACCAAGAATAACTGACAGTATAAGGTGAAATATAAGAAATAATAAGAAAAAATAGACGCTTAATATACGATGATGCTAAGCCAACCCAGACTCTCCAATGTTTATACGAATTTGTATTACGGTGGATATAAAGAATAGTAATATCTTTCCAATATTAGTTTCAAAGTAGTATAAAAAAATTACTTTTACTGCAAAATACAAACTAAAAGATCTGAGGCTATGGGTAGCCCCAGATCCAAATTACACCAGTAACAAAAATCTTAATTAGATATGACAACCCCGATCGACTAGGTATCCCACTTTCATTGTCCCGAGATTCTTTTAGCAGAACGAGACGCGGCTTAGCAATTTGTAGCGTTTCGTCGAACTACAATAAACTTTAACATTAAATTAACTTAATTTGCCAAAAAATATTTTATCGCAGAAGTTAATTGTATTAAAATTGTCGTCACAAAGCTTTTCTTAGCTTCGCTACTACATGTGTTTACATGTGTTATTGTGTGATTGTTCGTCTGGTTTAAATCTTGTAATTATATTTTGCATTACTTCAAGAAGCATCATTCTAAATGTGTATAAGATTAGAGGAACAGTGATTTTTTAAATATTTTAAAGTTTTATTTACATCTTGGACATTGTAGAACTATTAGGAGCTTCAGTTGACCTAACTATATTGAGGCAGAGTGAATTCAAAAGAATAGTGTTAAAAGAACGTCAACAAACACCAATTCCCGAAAAGTACAAATCGTTTATACCAAGAAGTAATCTTAACGGACTTATGGATTTCCGTGCTATTACGTGGAGGTGGTATGTTGACTAAAGCTTCCACTTTCTTTAGATATGGTCTCATTCCTCGAGCATCCATGATTAAACTAAGGTATCTCAGCTCTTGTTTATAGAGATCACATTTTTCCTGAGATACTTCGAAACCAGCTTTCCTCAAAAATTATGTCATCCAAATAGACCGTGAAGGTTGTTTCCTAGTTTACTCACAAAACTCGATCCACAATGCATTGCCATTTCCCAAAAGGGATGCAGCAGAAGTGACAGAGGTTTCTGCCACCGACAGTAAAGGCAGTAAATTTGCGAGAAGACTAAGAGGAACTTGCCTAAAAATAGATTTAATGTCGATGGAAGGCATCTTTGGGACGATCTAAAATGGTTAAAATATAAAGAATTGAGTACGAATATTTTATGGTATTTTTATTAAGTCGAAGGAAATCGATGCAAAACTGGTAGCTGTCAACCTTTTCCTGACCAAACACACTGAGCGTGACCAAGTATTACTATTTCGTCCACGTCTTTGTCAACAATATTCTGCTTGTATGAATAAACTGGAGATTTATTTATTTATTTACTGTACTTGCCTTACAGGGTACAAAAACCCAACTACCAACCAAAGTGCAGTTGCTAAAAGTTCTAGTTATGAGTATTAAGTAATCGAATAAATAGTGTTTTTCCTTTGTTTGTTAATGTTTCGACCTAATCTAAAAAGATTATTAAGGTGCTAATGTTGTCTGTAAACAGTGGACTTGATCGACTGTACTATAGCCGTAAACGTTATTATTTTGCATTTAGGGAGAAAACTCCATTCTTTATAGCAAGTTTTGTTAGCCGTGAAACCAATGCAGGTATCTTACTTAGTTATATAGGTTGTCCAAAAATTATAAAAATCTAAAATGACCCCAAGAGGTTTTAAATTACATTTTGTTTATTTCGGATCTCCTATAATAAATTTTTAATCTAATTATAGAAAAGTGCCGTGGAGAATACATAAAATCACTTTTATTTCTTTCCAAATAACCTTTTTAACAAAACGTTTCAATACCTATAAAAATAAGGGTACCTTTCTCTCGGAGTAAGTTTATATTTTTATAATTTTTGGTCAACATGTGTAACTGATTCACATTCTAACGTTACTTTTTGAAGTTTTGAGGCGCGCGAAACCTTTGTTTATATTCTCATATAAGCTTTTGAAGTTTCCAGACAAGAAAAACATGCTATAATGCTAAACAGTACAAAACAGTTCTCGTTATCGGAATCGACTGAGAGTTGGTAAACTCGATGACAGGTAGGTTTAGTAACCGAATTTCTGTTAGGATATTTGTCATTAATATCTTGCAGGTTTCGCATTATATCCCCATAACCCAGTATAATTAAAATTTCAATTCATTAGGTTTCAGTTAAACGATCCATTTTTGTAAGTTAACAAAACTGATATTGTCAAACATATCAAGTAACCTTTTGTGTGCAGGTATTTTAATAAAAGGTAATACATTAATTATGGATATTAGACCCTTATTTTCGCAAAAACTGTTGACTATCATAAGAAGTACTCTTAATAAAAAGTATTGAGAATTTTTAGGCAGATGTGATATAATTTATTGTGTTTCATTAAAAAAAAAATTTTATAACAGAAAAAAGGTAAACTTGTAAGTAAGTGTACATACTTTCATTAAATTCAAGTAAGCGGAACCTGAGAGATTTCGCCGTTTCCTTGCTTTTGTTACACGCTGTATATATTTCAGGATTAGAACATGATATGGTAATTAAACTTAAAAGGAATTCAGAAAATAAAACAAAAGATTTATTTTAGTAAATACGGAACAAGTATAAAATAAAGTAAATGTAAAAAAATATTTTATTTATAAAGTATTGAACTGAAAAGTGAAAAACGATTAAACTTACATAAACAATTTTTTTTAAGAATTTGAATATTTTCAAATTCAATAGTTTATTAATAAAAGCTCTTTTTTAAAAATATTTTTTTTACAATTATTTTTCTACTTCCTCGTAAAAGGGAAATATTGTAATCGTGAAAAAATCCCCTTCCCAGGTTTTTACAGATGTCTTTTTTTATGGTCCGTAGGTTCCAAAAAAACATGCTTTTTCAGTTCGGTCTGTCTGTCTGTCGGTATGTTCGAGGCATAGCATATTACTAAAAATCTATTTATAAAATTTACCTGAAATTTTGCACAAAAAATCAAGAATTACGTAAGAATCAACTGGCGAAATTTTGGTACGAATGCAAGACAAAACGACGAAACAAAACGGCGGCTTAAAAAAATATTTAAAAACCAGTCTGAATAAACTACTTATGAGATTGATTTCAAATTTTGTGAAAGAATTAAGTGCGATATAGAGATTAACTCGTAAAAATGTAGAAGGAACTCAAGATGGCGGAACAAATAAAATGTTTGTAATTGAGAAAAAAAATCATCCTGTAATGTTTCACATATCTTCACGTTTTAGCATTTCTAGATGCTAATGTTTTC
The DNA here is from genome assembly GCA_030620095.1 of Kuschelorhynchus macadamiae. NCBI lineage: Eukaryota > Metazoa > Arthropoda > Insecta > Coleoptera > Curculionidae > Kuschelorhynchus > Kuschelorhynchus macadamiae. The sequence continues at coordinate 18,212 of JAUTXW010001554.1, forward strand.
TCTGTCTGTCTACATACCCGATTGACTCAAATTTAGGTGAAAAACTAAAGATCTCATGGGGATGATCTGGTAATATTTTAGTAAATATCCAATAGGACGGAACAAAATGGCGGCCTGGTGAAATGTTAAAAAAATATCACTAATAAATTAATTATTCAATTTAACTCAAATTTTGCAAAAAATAGTTATTAAACTTATTTCAAAATTTGTGCATATATACCTAGAGATAAATTAGTAAAAATGGCGATACAAAATAACGACCAATGTTTAAAAAATGAACGTAAAAAAATTTTTTATTCAACTGATTTCAAACATTGTAGAAAATTAAATGTGGTGTGGAAATAAACTAAATAATAATGCAAAAAAATAAAACAAATAAAATAAAATCGTTGTAAAACTACTCATTGCATTTGATTTTTAATTTAAGCCCAAAAAGTAAGTTTGGCCTAGGTAGAAAATGGTAAAATATTGATACGAATCCAATAAAGGTGTACTATTCGTACAAAAGGAAAGATTCATAACGAGAGAAGTTCCGGGTAAAACAAATTTACTAATTTTTTTTTTTAAATAAAAATAAATACTCCAATATTGATCTTATCTGATTATAATTAAGCATGCCATCTATTACGATCAACTCGAAGCTGTAATCATAAATAAAATTTATACTATAATATTCTTAATTTTCTTAACCGGCCTCGATGGGGGAATACTGTAAATACTCACATAGTAAATATTACAAATATAATTTAGTCTAGGGTCATTTTGCGAATGAGCCAGAACTAAAAAAAAACAAAAGTTACAAAACGAAATGATTCATAGCGGGCTTACAAATAGATGAAATATCTTAACTGCTTAATGCAGTCACGAACTTTTTGATTAACATATAAATAATTCCTAGAAGACAAGTTTGTCAATGAAACAAATGTTAGAAATATAAATACTTAAAAATACATATTCTGCCATTATTGAGTTTTGTAACTTTTAATTTAAACTTGTTTTAAAAAAACGCAACCCATTGTCTTGTATAATTATGAAATAATTACTAATAAGTAAAATAACAAAAGAACTTCTTTTTGTTATTTTTTAAGCAGCTACTAATATTGTTCTGCTGAACCTACTGATTAACTCACTCAATCAGACAACAATAACAACCTTGAGATAAGCTTTTAGATTTGTTTTATATTACCAATAAAATGATGTATTTGTTAAGAATCTAACATAGTTTTGTCTGTTTTTCATAATAAAAGACCCTGCAGAATCCTTATGGAAATTAACTTTCGGTTAAATTTGCTAAAACATAAAAAAGTATAGGTTAAATTATTCTGAGAACATTTGTTCCCATGGTCGCAACCGCATGACTAGTTTTTGAGATACGTGCTTCTCACTTAAATTTCCCTAATAAATCCTCTTTTGCTGGGTGTTAAAGAAAAGTATGTGGGTTAAAATATTAAGTAATACAAACTCTTAAAAACTCTATTTATTTCTTTAGGATGCATTGGGTTTTTATCATAGGGTAATGTTTAAGTAAAATGTCATTTTGGACAGGCATATAAAATGAAGCTAACTAGATGGGATCAGTTTGTGAGTTATAAAACGGGGCGTGTTTTTATATTCGATGGTGGATACACCAGAGGCACCATAATTCCACACAAGTGTTTTTGAATTTACTTCTAATGCCACCAGTCAGTGTTTTTATATTCATCAAATATTTGTGGTGGCTCTACCATAAATGCAACATTTCCACCGGTTCTAGGATATGGTTGATTTGGTGGATGGTTAAGAAGTAGGGAGATATTTCAAAACAAAGGCTAAAGTTTATTATTTTTCCTTATACCTGAGTTGTGTACAATTCTTAACAATGGGATTTAAAAGTGTTGAATTTAAAGATCATTCAGATGGACAAAAATATATTCATATAATACATAATTAACTTGTAAAGAAATTCAGGAGATATCAACAAGTAAATTTATTAATAAATGTACTTTTATTGTTATTTCTTTTAGCACATAAATTTCATTACTTTATATCCAGAAAAATATGAAACAAAATTAGATAAATTAAAACAAACAGTATTCCACCAAATTGTTTTTAAATTGCATGTTAGGTGGACCCAACACTGGTAGATTTTGAATAACGTCATGTCACCACTGCTTCAATCCACCACACCAAACTGGTGAGTATAAAAACGCGCCCAGGAAAATAAAAATCATTACATTGTCAGTATATCGTTTTATTTGGAGCTAAAATATCATTTTTTTGTGGCCAGTTTTTAATGCGCCACAAAAAATTACTTTAACGTCACTTACCTTCTTTAGAAATCAGACACGTATAGGGAAAAAATAAAATAATTCTGTTACTTGCACACCCTTGGCTTGAAGATCCCTCCTACCAAATAAACCAAAGAACAAAAAAAGGTCGTCATTTTCAGGGCAAAGGAAATTAGATGCAGTGATCCGCCAGTGATTAAAGACCCCTAAATCGAAAGGGCCCCTTAGACTAGAGCCTATTGTAATATTGTGTAATCCGGCACTGGTTACTCGTGTTTAAATTTTCTGATAATTTATTTTAATTAGTGAAGTAAGCTTTGTGGATCCCTACGTCTGGAAAATCTTTTCTAATAAAAATGGGAAATATTACCATTACAAATAGAAATAACCTAAAGCTATATGTTGTATTAAACTAGTGTTAGCCTTAGGATGTTATTATACATTATGTTTGCGTGTTTTTGTCAAATACACGAAATAAAAATCATATTACTCTGAGTAAAATTGTACGGGGTGAATTTTAAAATGAAAACAAATAGGCTAAATTTTTGAAATAATACCTAAACCCTTAAATTTACATTTAAAAATTTTCCGATATTTATTTCAAAAAATTAACCACTATGTATAAAATGGTATGACAAACATTTTCTAGTACGTTCTTGCCTTTTCTTCTATAATTTAGATATTTAATGAGATGTTTGTAATCTTTTGTTGTTTCTGCATAATTTGCTTAATATTTAAATGATTTATGATTTATTATTACACTTAGAACTTAATAAAATAAAAAGCTAGACAAATTGGGATTGTTTCTGTCCTAGGCCAGATAAAATTGGTTTTATTTTTTTTTGCTCTGTGCAAAAAGCATTTAACTTAAATATGGTCCGGCACGGCGGACTGAGAGTCTCTATTCAGACGCGAGAAAGAAAGCTTCGAAAATGCCAAATGTGACTTTGGCGAAACGTCAGCAAAACTGTTCTTTTCAGAACGACAGTAGTGAACGGATGTACACCCGGAATGAAAACACATTGTATTTTTCCATCCGTGAAGGAGTGAAAATCAACATATATATATATATATATATATATATATATATATATATATATATATATATATATATATATATATATATATATATATATATATATATATATATATATATATATATATATATATATAATATATATTTTTTAAGTAAAAACTTGCCCGTTTACAAAAGGATTGTAGCTTTGGTACACCGCACTCAACCTGGCGGAGTTCCTGAAACAGAGAACCAGTCAGAACAGAGGAAATTAAAATGGCGCAGTAAACCCCTGCATGGCAGATACCACACCTCACTGCATCAAGAAGATGTAGATTTAAAAAGCTCAAATACTTACCTCACGGTTGGTTATCTTTCCCCGGAGACTGAAGGAGCAACTCTTGCAATTCAGGATCAGGTGATTAAGACTCGATCATATGCCCGCCATATTCTAAATCAACAAGTCGAAACCACTAAATGCAGACTATGCAATAACAACGAGGAGACCGTGTAGTATCTATGCTCTGGGTGTTCAACCTCGCTGCCACCAGGTACTTGGAAAGGCACAACAACATGGGCAAAGTAGTTCATCAGCTGGTGTGCTTAAATAGGGGACTTCTTAAAAATTTCATTGCTCACCACCAATACGTTCCGCAACGCATAATCGAGAACAACGACGCAAAAATACATTGGGACTTCACTCTGATTACCGATAGACCAGTGGAACACAACCGACCAGACATGGTTATCTGGGATAAACGCAAAAACTCGGCAACTATAATTGACTTCTCAGTACCCCAAGACTATAATGTAGGAAAAGCATACACAGAAAAACTGAATAAATATGAAGCACTAGCACAAGAAATAAAAACAATTTGGACCCTACAAAATGTAAAAATAATACCATTAATCATTAGCGCAAATGGTCTCATACACAAGAAGACAACACAAAACCTCAGAGAACTAAATCTGCCCGACAGCACAGTGCTGTATATATATATATATATATATATATATATATATATATATATATATATATATATACATATATATATATATATATATATATATATATATATATATTTTTATATTTCTCTTCTTGAACCTTACAATTTATAAATATCAAGTACTTTCTTGGGATGAGGTTCGTGGATTGAACAAAGAAACTTTAATTGACGTTTCGCCTGTCCATTTCAGGCTTTTTCAAAATATTTAATTCTGCACATCTAAAAATTAAATACAAAAAGTGTATATATGTAAGTTAATAAATAAAAACAATTAGGTATAACGGCAGGCACTAAAATTATTAAAACATTTATTTAAAATAGTACAGTACATACCTTGAGAAAGATGTTCTTTTACCTTGCTTGGCAGTGTGGAGGTAAGTGATACACTGGTTAAAGAATTCTATTGTTTTTTTTTTATATATATATCCTTTAGTTTTTTTGATTATATTAACAATGTAGAACTATTTGTGGATACGGGTTGTTTTAAAAGTATTTGTGTGAGTCTGACAGTATACAGTATGTATTTATGATTGATGGAAAATAGTTTATAACAATTGAATTAAATTAGATTGTGATATATTTGGCTGAGATTGTCAATGTTTTTCCGATCGTTTACTGTATTTTTTTCTTTTTTTATCTCCACCATTTCTTTGAATGTCAGTTTATGGTAAAGTTGTTCTTTTGATAAGACCGTTGTACTCGAAAAATCAAATTCATGTTTCATGTCTTTTTCATGTTTATGTAGTGCTGTGGAAGCATTTTTTGTATATTTATGCCCATTTAGTCTATTTGATAGGTATTGTGTGGTCATGCCTATATATACTTTATATACACCACTAAAAAGTCAGACACCAATTAAAAAACAATCAAACGTAGTTTACAGCATTCCCTGCCTAAATTGCCCCAAAAAATATATAGGCATGACCACACAATACCTATCAAATAGACTAAATGGGCATAAATATACAAAAAATGCTTCCACAGCACTACATAAACATGAAAGAGACATGAAACATGAATTTGATTTTTCGAGTACAACGGTCTTATCAAAAGAACAACATTACCATAAACTGACATTCAAAGAAATGGTGGAGATAAAAAAAGAAAAAAATACAGTAAACGATCGGAAAGACATTGACAATCTCAGCCAAATATATCACAATCTAATTTAATTCAATTGTTATAAACTATTTTCCATCAATCATAAATACATACTGTACACTGTCAGACTAACACAAGAGATGGGTGAGCCCATTGCACATCCGTCAAGTTGTTGGTAGTAATTATCTTTGTATTGGAAATAGTTGTTCGAAAGAATGAGATCTATCCCTTCTATGAATTCTGTGCAAGTGAGTGTTGTGTGATTCTTTATCTGATTCCATTTTTCTTTAATGATTTGTTTTAAAAGTTTAGTCGGAATGTTTGTATATAAGGATATTACGTCTAGAGAGATGAGTTGGAAATTATTTGGTATTTTAAGGGTGTCTATAAACTTTTTAAATTCAAACGAATCTTTAATGTAATAAACATTTCTGCCTGTAATTTTTTATACGCAATTTGATAAAAAACTTGAAAGTTTGTAGAATGGTGACTGAATATAGGAAACAATGGGTCTCATAGGAATGTCGGGTTTGTGAAGTTTAGGCATTCCATAGAATTTTGGTGGAACAGAATTATGTATTTTTAATGATTTGGCTTCTTTTTCGGATATGTGATTACGTTTTAACAGTTTTTCTATGAACGAGTTATTTTTGGATTGAAGAGATTTCGTCGAATCAAATCTCATTTTTTTATATGTGTTTTTGTCATCAAGAAGTGCATTAATTTTGTTGTTGTAATCAATGGTATTCATTATTACAGTCTTGTTACTTTTGTCTGGCTTTAAGACTGTTATCTGTGGATTTGTTTTTAAAAAATATTTGCATTTTTTTGCTTGCTTTGATAGTATTTTTTGAGTTTTGTTTTGCTGTATTTTTTTGTGTCTTATTTTAATTTTATGGTTGGTAATGACATTAACAATCTCTGACCGGATACTATCTTTTTGTTCGGATGGTTTATTGTAAATAGCTGACTCGATAGAAGCAATGTAATCTATTGTTGGTAAATTGTATTCTTCACTAACAGGTAGAGAAAATTTTTCACCTAGTGCTAGTGTTTCTGCAATTTCGTTTGGGATATGCGTATCTGAGATGTTTTCTAGCCAGTTATTGGTATCGATTTTATCGTTGTTGGTTTGTATAGTTTTATATAAATTATTAAATTTATTATTATTTTTTTGTTTGACTCGTTTGAAAATAGTTTCTGCTTTTTGTTGTTCAAGTTTTAGGAATGTATCCACAGTTTTGTGTGGTAGAATATTTTTTTTTTTATTTTTGCCATTTTGTAAACTTTGACTAAGGTTATTAATAGATTTTGTTGTCTGTCTGTCTGAAGTACATCTCAAGAATATACAAGAAGATTGCTAATCAGAAAAATAGACGAATATTTCTATTGAGATGCAAAAGTACAAATATTTTTCCAAAATTTTTAAATTTACATACCACACATATATTTTTTACAAGTAAGTACCTTGAGAACAAATTTTTCGATGTCATTAATAATACTAAATTAAAAATACTAGATCTCCTAATTACAGAAACAACAAAATCTATTAATAACCTTAGTCAAAGTTTACAAAATGGCAAAAATAAAATAAAAAATATTCTACCACACAAAACTGTGGATACATTCCTAAAACTTGAACAACAAAAAGCAGAAACTATTTTCAAACGAGTCAAACAAAAAAATAATAATAAATTTAATAATTTATATAAAACTATACAAACCAACAACGATAAAATCGATACCAATAACTGGCTAGAAAACATCTCAGATACGCATATCCCAAACGAAATTGCAGAAACACTAGCACTAGGTGAAAAATTTTCTCTACCTGTTAGTGAAGAATACAATTTACCAACAATAGATTACATTGCTTCTATCGAGTCAGCTATTTACAATAAACCATCCGAACAAAAAGATAGTATCCGGTCAGAGATTGTTAATGTCATTACCAACCATAAAATTAAAATAAGACACAAAAAAATACAGCAAAACAAAACTCAAAAAAAACTATCAAAGCAAGCAAAAAAATGTAAATATTTTTTAAAAACAAATCCACAGATAACAGTTTTAAAGCCAGACAAAAGTAACAAGATTGTAATAATGAATACCATTGATTACAACAACAAAATTAATGCACTTCTTGATGACAAAAACACATATAAAAAAATGAGATTTGATTCGACGAAATCTCTTCAATCCAAAAATAACTCGTTCATAGAAAAACTGTTAAAACGTAATCACATATCCGAAAAAGAAGCCAAATCATTAAAAATACATAATTCTGTTCCACCAAAATTGTATGAAATGCCTAAACTTCACAAACCCGACATTCCTATGAGACCCATTGTTTCCTATATTCAGTCACCATTCTACAAACTTTCAAGTTTTTTATCAAATTGCTTATCAAAAATTACAGGTAGAAATGATTATTACATTAAAGATTCGTTTGAATTTAAAAAGTTTATAGACACCCTTAAAATACCAAATAATTTCCAACTCATCTCTCTAGACGTAATATCCTTATATACAAACATTCCGACTAAACTTTTAAAACAAATCATTAAAGAAAAATGGAATCAGATAAAGAATCACACAACACTCACTTGCACAGAATTCATAGAAGGGATAGATCTCATTCTTTCGAACAACTATTTCCAATACAAAGATGATTACTACCAACAACTTGACGGATGTGCAATGGGCTCACCCATCTCTTCCACCGCAGCCCAAATAGTAATGGAATATCTAGAAGAAACAGTGTTACAAAAAGCCAATGTACCAATATTATTTTTTAAAAGGTACGTGGATGATTGTTTATTAGCCATACCAAAAAATAAAACAACGGAAATTATCTCCCTCTTTAACAATTTTCATCCAAAATTGCAGTTTACTTCCGAAATAGAAAATGATGGTGCTATAAACTTTTTGGATTTAACATTAATAAGAGACCACAAAACAAATGGCATTAAAACTAAGTGGTACACCAAAAAAACCTGATCTTCCCGCTACCTTAATCATAATTCCAGTCACCCAAAATGTCAAAAAAACTCCGTGATGATAGGATTAGTAGACCGTGCACTAACACTAACATCACCTATATACCGAGTTGACATTCTAAATAAAGTTAAGAATACTCTCTTAAAAAATCATTTCTCATTAAAAGCCATCGAACGAATTATAAAGCGAAGAACCCAAAAATTATACAATGCCACAAAACATATTGTAAATAATCATGACAACAATAAAACAACTACATACATATCTTTGCCATACACTGAAGGTCTTTCTGAAAAGATTAAACACATTCTCGGTAAATACGACGTAACCGTATGGCACAAATCTAACAATACCCTTAAATCTTTATATACACCACTAAAAAGTCAGACACCAATTAAAAAACAATGTTTACAACGTAGCCCCAAAAAATATATACAGACCACACAATTCCTATCAAATAGACTAAATGGGCATAAATATACAAAAAATGCTTCCACAGCACTACATAAACATGAAAGAGACATGAAAAAATATATAGGCATGACCACACACAGTAAACGATCGGAAAGACATTGACAATCTCAGCCAAATATATCACAATCTAATTTAATTCAATTGTTATAAACTATTTTCCATCAAACATAAATACATACTGTACACTGTCAGACTAACACAAATACTTTTAAATCAACCCGTATCCACAAATAGTTCTACATTGTAAATATAATCAAAAAAACTAAAGGATATATATAAAAAAAAAACAATAGAATTCTTTAACCAGTGTATCACTTACCTCCACACCGCCAAGCAAGATAAAAGAACATCTTTCTCAAGGTATGTACTGTACTATTTTAAATAAATGTTTTAATAATTTTAGTGCGTGCCGTTATACCTAATTGTTTTTATTTATTAACTTACATATATACACTTTTTGTATTTAATTTTTAGATGTGCAGAATTAAATATTTTGAAAAAGCCTGAAATGGACAGGCGAAACGTCAATTAAAGTTTCTTTGTTCAATCCACGAACCTAATCCCAAGAAAGTACTTGATATATTATATATATATATATATATATATATATATATATATATATATATATAAATATATATATATATATATATATATATATATATATATATATATATATATATATATATATATATATATATATATATATATATATATATATATATATATATATATATATATATATATATATATATATATATATATATATATATATATATATATATATATATATATATATATATATATATATATATATATATATATATATATATATATATATATATATATATATATATATATATATATATATATATATATATATATATATATATACAGTAACCTACCTTTTTGTTGATGAAAACATTTCATTTCAGTTGCCTTGGTACGAAGAGTTGGGCGGGTCTGTCTGAGTTCCGCTTCGATTAACGACTATGTTTAAATGTAATATCATATGTTGACATTTCTTAGGATCGTCCAGGTTAGTATTTTGAGTTGTTTATTTCTACCAAGCGGGCAGATAGGAGAAAATCGTTTGAACATAGTACCTATATGAAAAAAAAATTGCAAATTAACAATAAATGTGCAACATATTTATTTTATTGAGGTGCACATTTCCAAAAAATAAAAATTATTAAAACAAACGGCAGAAGGGTTGAAAACGTTCATAGAATTTTTTTTTTAAATTTTGTTAATTGTCTCTTAGGACTTGTATCAGTCTGCAATTTCTGCTAATGGAAAATTGAGCTTCCAGTAGCATATAATTTAAGAGGAATTAATAGCAGACGGTAAAAATTGATCTCAACTTTCAAAAAATTTTGACTTTTTAAAAATTATTATTAAATATCTCTACTAGTTGGACTTTTTCTGCCAGCGCAAAAATAAATTATTCATCTAAAATCTATTATAAAAAAACGAGTTTGACGCGGGAGAAAATTGTTCAACATCCCAGTTCTTTGGATACAACTTTAAAAATTGTTGAAGTTGGTTTATAACAACCGATCCTTTCTGCCATTGATTTATAGATGTCATAAATCGCAAATATTACTTAAATGCAAATTGGGAGACGGGAGGTCATTGTACCATTATACTAACCTGGGGTTTCCACCATTTAATTTCCGTCTACTTCTTTTGTTTGAATTTACATTTACAATGTATGGCAGACAGGATAATACTGATCCACTTTTCATATTTTCAAATTGGCACGTCACTGTATTGTCACACGCGGGTTCTTTGAAATTTCGGCTATTCTACTCCTTTTTGCATAAAGAATAACCACACTTAATGGCAGACGGGAGAAAATCGTTTTAAAAACAAGTGTCATGGGGCACCGGTCTATAATTGAAGGCCTACAAAATTTTGAAAAAGATATTCCTAATGCGCATGATACAGCCGATTATTTAAAAATAATATTTAAAAGGTGGAACACAGTAAACGTAAAAACGCCTTTAAAAGGAAAACGTTTGCGTGACCTTTTTCAGGAACCTATTGTAAAATGCAATGTTTCAAGGGATCCAAAACTTGAGCTTTTAAAACAAACGTTGATTTGATTAAATATCTGAAAATTGAAAGAATTTTTAAAAAAATTAACTTGTCAAACTCAAAAAGCTCTATACTATTTATGGTATGCTAGAAATATTTAAATATTAGTTTGATGAATTAAACTTAAACTATAAACTAAATAAAAACTTAGAAAATCGCTTTGTAAAGTACAGTGAGTTGGCGGGGGGACATTACCATATCTCAATTAGACAACTCTACGAGTCTGAAAAAATCTTCGGATTCAATCAATACTGACACTAAAATCTCGTAAATTTGGGAAATTATTTATAGAGAAATTCTATGAATCACCTCAATGTGACGAACAGGGCAGTGTTGAAACCCGTTCTAATGAAATTGATCAAATATTAAAAAATACCGTTATTGAACTTAAACTTAAAGCCAGAAATGCCCGTGATTACTTATTTAGAAAGCTATTGTAGCCATATTGCTTTAAAGAGACTAAAATGCAATAATTGCAAAACTTCTTTGATATGCGATAAAAACCTTATTGTTGATAATTTTAATCTCATAACTAACCTAAGCAGAGAGGCACTATCCGGAAGATTCATTAGTTGAAATAGTTGTGATTTCTTATATTTTATTCCAGAAAATACTAAGTGACCATGAGAATAAATTCTTGAACATTTTTTCTCAAAAATCATTCCTGACTAAACTTATATTTACTTATATCTTTAAATATGAATTTCTAGTTTATTCCGAAGGCTGCAATACGCACTCAACAAAAACAATTATCGAAATTTTACTTAGCAGTATTACTAGTACTTTGATTAAAAATTATTGTAGCAAAAAAATAATCGATTAGGTAAAGGTCATAAAAGGAAATTAAATACATATTCAAAATAATTGGCCTCAGTATATTAACTTCAACTAAATAGTGGCTAGGTAAACCAAGGATGAAATGCAGAGACATTCTGCTATATGAAGATGCACCTTATCTAGACTCGTATTTAGGATGTTATGGATTATTATCAAAGTATTTTTCTGCTTGTCATTTCATTGGGTCAAAACGGCTTTAGGTAAGTATCTATTTATTTCGAAAAACTACAATAGAACATCGTAACTAAATAAAAATAAAAATTGTAACAATTATTAAAATATTAAGAAATTCAGGAAAAAAGCTTATATTATTGCAATAATCAACAATACTGCGTTGTTTTCATATGACGACGGGCGCTGACGTCACAAATCAGCGCCTTGGCCTTGTCTTCTAGGAGGTATTGATATGATGCGGACTACTGGCAACACTGTATATAAAATTCTTATATAGATTTAATAATTTCTGTCATAAAAAGATTGTCTTTTTCGCTAAGCCGGCATTTTGTTTTGTCTTATAGGATTAACAAAATGTTATATGTCTATTTCTGTGTTTCATTTGATTTTTGTTTAAAATTTCCACTTAATTGGACTAAGCAATTAAGCCTTCATTTTACCATCATAAGGTTTAACCAAAATTTAACTAGTTTTCTATCACACTTGATTTTTATCCCAATTTGAAGTAAATTAAATTAGGCCGCCTTTTTTTTGACTATATTGGATTTTTACCAAAATGTTTATATATCCCCTAATTTTTAACCGAAGTTTCATGTCAATAGGATAAGTCTCGGGAGAAGTAGTCACAGACAGACAAAACAGCGAATTTAAGAAAACGTGTTTTTCAGTATCTACCCTGAAAGATGAGAACTTCAAAAAATCTCAAAGAGAGATTTTAAGAATAAAAATTTTTAAGAAAAGGAAACAATATCTTACCTCTCATTGTATTTTTGTGAACATTTTGAAGTCCATTGAATCAGTAGCCTCTAAATAATGAGTATTTAAATATTTGAATATGGCGTTATTTTGCTCTGCCTTATTGGATTTTATCAAAATGTTTCCATTCAACCAAAATTTGAAGTCTCTCAGATAAGTCGCTTCTGAGCTGGCAGAGCGGAAGACCGACAAACCGACGGAAATGGAAAAAAGCAACGATCTTGAGAAATCTTAGAAAGGGAAACAATTCAAGGGAAGTAAAAACGCGATCTAAGAAATTTAATTATTCCATTTGCTTTTGTTGAATCAGATTTATATAACTTATTATTAATGTCGAAAATTTGTAATGCCAAAGAAATTTCAGCAAGTAATTTTTATAAAATAAAAAATATTAAAATTAATAAGTTACATAATTAGTGTTGAAATAATATTTCTAAGAAGTAGAGCATAAGCGTCACTATATTCTAAAAATTAGATGAAGAATATATTTAAATAAATAACCTTTCTTCTCACTTTTCAGAATTCGCGAGCTATAAAAAGACGTCAGACTTATTTATATTTACCTAACTTTAGCACATGGATTGCTAAGCCTAAATTATACCAAGTAAATAAAACATATTTTTCATACAAATTTAAGTCTGCAGTACCTATTCACCTTGGTACAATGTTGCCATATTTCTGAGGTACTTACGGGTGAAGAATATGTGGAGGGTAATTCAACTGGGCTGTTATCCACGCTGTATGAGAGTATAAAATGATGGTGCCACGTGGTCGCAAAACCGTTAAATACATTGTGTAATTGTACATGTATAGAAATCTAAATAACGTCCTTCGAAAAATTTGTCTAACGCCTTCCTTTAACGTTACCAATAATTTAAAACTAATATACACATGGGATCCTAAACGCCTCCGATTGGCGTGTGCAATTTAAAGGTATCATTATATATATATATATATATATATATATATATATATATATATATATATATATATATATATATATATATTAAGTAAGAAGATAATAGATTTATTGAAAAAAGCATTAGATTTGCCAGAGATATTTGGTTTTAAAAATAGTAGTAAAATTTTTATTATTTCCCATAATTGATCAGTTCTTTAGTAACTTTTATAATATTCATACATCTCGTAAATCCAAAATGCTAAGGGATTATAATTGGTAAAATGTTTTTTATGTGAGTTTATTTAAACAAAGATCCATTTAGTTTAAAAAACAAATATAAGTACAAAAATATCTGGAAAGTGACTTTTGCGCCTGCTTTAGGAAACTGTTATATTATTAAGTATTGGTTAAAAAATAAACCGCATCCTTTTTAAACTTGAATGGGCAGCATTAACATGGACCAGAATTAACTTTAACCCATACTCTATGAAAATTTTATTTGATCTCTGCTTGCTAATTCGTCTCAAATTTGGAGAGTTTAAAGGTTTTTTTTTTGCTAAAACTTTAGCCTGAACCCTTGACGTTCCTAATTCCGCTTAATATTCATGAACTGCCAAAACTTTTTGGAATAAAAACAAACAGTTGGGCCAGCGTCATTAACAAGTTTGGTAGTCCTTAAAGTGTTTTATTATTGCCTTATGTGCTTTTCTAAGGTCGAAAAGCCTTAGAAAAAATTCTTATTATATTTATATCAGATATTTATACTGTTGGGCGATGACTCCCGTCCACTCATGGGTGAATATCGGAGTGCAACTGGTTCGAGTGCGGTTAGTACTAGAATGGATGACCTCTTGAGACCAACATGTGTAATTTGCAGATGCATTTCCGATTGATATGCTTTACAGTGTAGAAAAACGATAAAACATTTTCAAGAATGCCTAAAAAAAAGTACCGTAAAAATTTTAAACTGGTAAAGTTGGGTTAAAATTACGCCATTTTAATGGTAAAAATAATAAATGAGTTTTGCTATTTAACTTAATTATTATCAATGTTTTATTATTAAATATGTTTTTACACTACTTCAGTAAAAAAACATTTTAATAATGTAAGTGTATCAAGTATTCTGCGAATTTACTAAACATCCGTGAAAAGTACTTCGAGAATTTATCAGACATCCGTGAAAATTCATTATGCATCCAAATTTTACTAAAAGGTTGGTTTACTATTTCATGAATTGTCGTTATTTTACCCGACGTGGCACGCAACGGTAGCCCGAAGTTCGATAAAAGAAGAAGAAATTTCAAAACCTCACATTTACATTTCTATTATCCTTATCTATTAATTGTTTGGCAGTGCTTGGTTATTTTTAAGTTAAAAATGTTTCAGTGCGCGTTTTAGTGTAAAAAACAACATATCCCGTAAAACTAGATATCTTAAAAAAATAATCGTTTGGTGAGAGTAATTTTTGAGTTCAAGGGTAGTATTTGGGTAAAAATTAGGTGAGAATTTAGAAAAATGTTATGAGTTGTAACAATAGATGCATTATTCACTATACTATAAGATTCCTATAAAAAGACTTCAATAATTTTAGTTGCCATCACTTTGATATGTTTTTGTGTAGTTTTATAACATAACATATATTATTGAAAGTAAATTGATTTTTGTCGAATAAGTCATATCTACCTAATTTTGTTTGTTAGCATGCTCTTTTATGTTTGTTTAAAAACCATCTCTATTTTCGAGCTGTATATTTAGCATATTTGTTATTTAAATTTGTCACAAATGTAGAATTAGAACTGAAACCAAACATAAAGTAGCATTTTTTTAGCAATAACTTCTGTTATAGGGCTGAAACGCTTACGTTATAGTACCGTTACCGATCTTTATTAGTGTCATTAAAAAAAATAAACGCAGACACAGTGTTGATGAGATTTTCAATAACATTTTAAGTTAGCGTAACGTAAACGTAAGGTTTATTATTTTCAATTTTGCAAATCTCAGTCATCTAATAAAGTAATGATTTTTACATAAATTCCATACAAATTTTCAGTAATATATGTGTTTTTAATTATTAGTTTTTGTAGGAAATTTGAGCGAGAATCAAATGTTTTTAGTAACTAACTTAATTTTATAGAAAAAAAAAGTATTTTTAAGTGACACTTAGTGAAATTTTCCGTGTAACAAGGTTTTGTTTTTATGTGCGAAATTTAAAAATACCAAGAAATATACGCAAATTCGGCCCTAAGTAATATGTAAAATTACATTTATGTTAGAAAAAAAAATTGCTCTGGGAAACGGAAAAATACATTGTCTTCTGCTTTTTTGTGTCTAGTTTCAAATTATAGTACATATCGATAACAGAGTTTAGCTGCTTTAGAGGTGCCCTCTCAGACCATTTTTCGTAGAAAAAACTAGAGCTTTGTTGAACTCCAGAATTATCGAATGACAAATATAATTTGTTAAGATTAGTTAGGAATAGTGAAGATAACGATACATTTCCAAAGTCTGTATAAACTTAATGAGTAAAATTAACAGAAATAATTTTCGAGGAAATGTTATGCTAAATCGTTAAAAGCATTTGGTACGCTTATTACGATTATAAAAACGCCTAAGTCTGGAATGCATACACAACATGAATAGATACTCTGACTGCAGATACAATTGAATAATTTAAAGATTAATCGACTTACCTGAAGGAAGATTAATCATAATTTTCCGAGCTTGTCCGAAAATATAATTACTATGTTATAGTTTCCGAATAAACCTACTCATCAAGACGAAAATCCATGATTCACAACTTTATTCTTTCTGAACTGAGACCCGTATCGTCTGCTGCTTGTGTAATCATTCCGTTAGAGTGCCTAAAAAATTGCTTACGACCTGGGAGTATATAGGGGGGGTTATATCTTCGGACAAGCTCAGAAAATTATGATTAGTTTCCTTCAGGTAAGTCGATTAATCTTTAAATTTTCCTTCACTTGCCCTTTATATAATTACTATGTAGATGTTCAAAGTCAAAGGCAATTTTTTTTTGATAACTATATATTGTTATAATTAATTATAATAATAAATGTAAATACTATAATTTTTAACAAGGCTATACACTAATAAACTATAAACTAAGTAATTCCTGAGTTTATATCTACTAGCTATGTAAATTATAGGTCCTAATTAACAGAACTGATAGGATCCATAGATAAATTGTAAATAACGAAGTACCGTTATTAATAGTAGAATACTAAGATTTATTAGATCCTAATTCAATACTTGCTCTAGCAAATTTATACTGAGGCTCTTTCGTCTATTATACAAACTAAAGAAAGTGTTCGAGGTAGAAGTCCA
The DNA here is from genome assembly GCA_030620095.1 of Kuschelorhynchus macadamiae. Classification (NCBI taxonomy): domain Eukaryota; kingdom Metazoa; phylum Arthropoda; class Insecta; order Coleoptera; family Curculionidae; genus Kuschelorhynchus; species Kuschelorhynchus macadamiae. Next base: position 35,183 of record JAUTXW010001554.1, read on the forward strand.
ACCTGCTGTATTTTTAATCACTTCTATGTTTACACCGGCTTTAAATAGAACCAAAGTTGTAGCGTGGCGTACACTATGTGCTGAAAAAATGGACGTGTCTACACCACCTAAGTGTAACGTCTTATTAATCTATCTGCTATGTTTGAGACTTTAATTAGAGAGGTATTTTAAAAGTGGGTCCGGATTCCAAGTAAATTTATATTTAGGCTCTGGCGGTCGAATATTATTAGACACTCCCTTCACAACACGATTAATTACTTTTAAATCATTATTTGCTTATAAGGCTAAAGATTAAGTTAAGAGCTGACCTATAGGAATTTATGACAGAAAATGAAAATCCTTTATTTAAAGTATCGGATAAAAAAGCCAGATACGTTTTTAGACTATAAACACAGGGATCCCTGTTATTGTCAGCACAAAATTGCCAGAATCTTCTATAACAAGCTGTATACTGTTTAGGGGTTCCTTTTGTTATAGATGAAGCGATTACTTCTATTGCCATCACTGGAACTCCTTTTCTTATGTAAGCTTGCCGGATAATTTCCCTGCTACCAGGGAAATCTCCTTGTGTAATGGGTGGTAGTTTCTGAAGGAAGAGATAAGCAAAAACTTGTTTGATCTAAAATAAATAGGTTTTTCTAACAATAGCTTATTGAATAGGGGATAGCCACGCCTTTGTAGGCTAATAGGGTATTAGCACAATTCCTAAGTCATTTTCCTGAACACTTTTTCTAAAACTTTTGAAATTATTGAAAAACTCGGAGTCTGGAAACCATGAATCAAATTTATTGCATTTTTTGTTAATTCTAGTTGTAAATAAATCAATTTGAGGAGAACCAAACCTTTTTATAATCTGATTATATACACTGTCATTTAGCTCATATTCAGTATTAATCGTGAGACATCTAGATTCTCTGTCCGCCTCAAAATTAGCAGATGAAGTAACATAGCTAGCGAAAACTATAATAACCTTTTTTTCACACCACTGCCAAAGAGCCTTTGTAATATTGTCTAAACATGACTACTTAACGCTCCCTCCTGAATTAATACAAGATATAGCCGTCTGGTTGTCAATTCTTAATAAAATCGAGATGTTTTCTTGGTCTTTAGCAAGTGATCTTAAAGCAAAATAGACGGCTTTGATCTTTAAAAAATTGATATGTTTATGTTCGTTATGATTCCAGAAACCGTGGCGTCTATAACCGTTACAAAATGCCCCCCAACTAGTCTTGGAGGCGTCCGAGAAAATTTCTAGGGAGAAATTTTTAGATTTTATGTCCTGACCTAATCCTATATTATTGTTCCACCACTCTAATTCGTTATTTAAGGAGTTTGGAACATAAATTTTTTTACTATAATTGCAATAGTTTCCCCGCAGCAAAAAATGTTTAATTTTTTCAAACGGCTTAACATGAACAAATCCATATTTTGTTGAAGGGCAAGACGCTACAAATCTACCTATTAATTGGCCAAATTCTCTAATTGTGCACTTCTTTTTCTTTCGTAATTGTAAAATCAAATTCTGAACGGCTTTACATTTCTCACTAGGAAGTGAGATGGTCAATTTATTAGAATTATATATAAACCCCAATAATCTAATATTTTGCTGAGGAATAAGCATACTTTTTTCTCATTTATTATAAATCCTAATCTAGTTAACTCTGAAAGTACTATTTCACTGTGTTTTTTATATTTTACTTTTATTATTACCTATAATGAGGATATCATCTAAATAAAATGTCGTACTTATTTCCATTAGACGAAGTCTTTTTGTTAGTGGTTTCATAATATTAGTGAAAATATACGGTGAAATATTAAGACCAAATGGTAAACAACTAAACTGATATAGACAATTTTCGAAGTGAAATCGCAGGTATTTCCTGTACTTTTTATTTTCAGGAATTAGAAAGTATGCGTCTCTTAGATCAATATTTGAAAGATAGCAATTTTTATTTAAAAGTTTTATAACGATTCTGTAGTGCTCCAATTTAAAGTGAGGAGCAATTAAAAGTTTGTTAAGAGTTTTTAAATTTAAAATAAATCTATATGTGCCAGAAGGTTTTTTAATTATAAAGTAAGATGATATAAATTGTCCTATGGAAGAATGACACTCTTCAATAGCCCCTATTTTTATCAATTCCTGAATGAATTTTTTATATTCAGGTAAATGTTTAGCCGAGATTTCCTCGCTGTCTATTCCTGGCGGTGATATTTTCTGCTGTCTTACTGGTAACTTCGAGGTTACTGATGGTTTCCTTTGTTCTTTCCTCCTTTTCTCCTTCATTTTTAATTATATAATAATTACTTGCTATTCCCGAACTTGAAGGTCCTGAAGAACGGGGTTGCTAAGTCTTTTTCTTAAAGTCAGGGCTGGCCTTATTTATAACTTGTTCGTTTTTCATTGTTTCAGCAAATTTTGTATTAAATAACAAGTCATCAATTTCCAAGTTGTCTACGACTTTCTTGCATTCCGGATTTAAATTGGTATTATTTTAAATCTACGGTGAATTGAAAGTCCGTGATATACATTAGTAAATAATTGGAAGGCTACTGCCAATGATCTCATGCTAACTGTCCCTACTGCTGAGAGACCGTGAGCTAATTGTTGTTGTAACGCTCTTATAAAACGATCATGTTCAAGAACCGACTTTACTAGGCATGGTTGAACCTCATTAATTATCTGGGAAGGATGTAGAGCCCTACAATTTACAGGTATTTTATACTTTGACATTAATTCTTCTCGGTGTTCTTTAGTTAAACCTTTAAGAGGCTGTTCCAGCGAAAAATGATTTTCATTGTGCATGAAGTCTCTTCCTACGTTGTCCCCCGAGTCTGGTCTTATGCCTAAAGCGTTAAGATCTGGTTCAGATGGTTCATTGTTTGCTGGTATTGCTGTATCACGTATTGTGACCTCTGGATCACGTACTGGGACCTCTGAAATGTCTGGATTGTCAGAAGTTGCCTCGTACAGCCACTTAAAGCCGGCTGATTAGGATTCTACTCAAATGAAATCAACCGATCTCAGTTTTTTTTGTTTATATTTATATAAAAAATCGCTCGATTTTAGCTTTAGGAGCAACACACGTTACCCTAAAACCTTTTCTTTATATTTTTTAGAAATCACATAAAAAAACGCACGCTTTTTCTGTCTTTTAGGGATTATCGCACGATATCCCCATATATGAAAAAGAAAAACTTATCTGAAATCGAATAATCTTCAGAGGATGAATCACTAGACTCACAAAGCTTGTTCAAGTTTTCTTGCATTTCGCGAAATTGCTTTGTTTTTCTTTTTATTTCACTATGCTTGTCCGCCTTAGCTGGTCTTTTCGACATTTTTAAACAGGGCCTCAGGTCAGAAAGAAAAAAAATGTGAGTCATGGATTTTAAACGAAAACAGTTTGTGCTGATGAGCAAGTTTATTCGGAAACTACATAGTAATTATATCAAGGGCAAGAGAAGGAAAAATATTTTTTAGTTACACAATATGGAGAAGAACGTTCAAGGGCCTGTTATATCACAATATATAATATAATATTATTTTTCGTGAAACATAAAAGGCGTTACACAGATCTTTATTGCGTTTTGCAAAAATATATATTTTAATATGGTATTGTGCTGCACAAAAACATATTGAAATGTCTCTTTTGCAAATTAATCTTTTAGGTAAAAACAGCAAGTTAAAATTTCATTTGATTTTTGAATAGCGATTTTAGTCAGATCATGCCCACGCAGCATTTGGTCTAAGTTCATGAATCATCATATTTTTAAAAATTATTTACTGATATATTTGAGTCAGGAAGTTTGATTTATTTGTAATACAAAAAATAATTAGTTTAAAATAAAATCTGTTCGTTAAACTCTCCGTTAATTAATACTAAAACTAGATTTGTTATATTTTTTCCGAAGTAAAACACAAAATTTTAATATCTAAAGTCTATATTCAGTCAAAACTACATTAGAAATCATAAGTAAAAAAGGGAGAGTGAATAATAATACGAGACTAACAAGGTCAAAACGAGAGTATACAAAATATTTAAGATAAGGCGTATTTTCTGTTATATCCCATTATTCTAATGTTTTTTCAGTTTAAGATATGAATCTTTTCAAAAAGATCCCTGCTTTGCTCGGTCGTTAGTTCTTAAACCCTCAATCGGCCTAATTATTATTTTGATTTAAAAAGCTCGCAATTCCTACAAACTGGAATGCGGCATCCCGTTTTCCACTTCAACTAACTGCAAAGTGGAAACATATACCTAGCTAGAAAGAGATTCAGCGATGGCCATTCCCTTTTCTATAAATATTTGTACTTCAAAGCCATTTTCCTATAGCCCTTTGAGGTTCGTTGTCGAAATAGAATAAAAAGTAAAGTTGCGTATAGTATGTTTGCTCTAGAGATTTCAAAATTCAAAATATTCTCAAATAGAGTAGATATTAGGGGCGAAGGAGCTTATTAGACACTTTTATTTCTTATTTACAACTCCTGTCAAAAACTTAGAGAGTAAAAATTATTATTATCATTATAATAGTCAAGAAATGAAAGTCAGTAAATAAGATGTGTTCATTTTTAGTTTATCGGATTTTAGGTTTAACCTTAGTAGCTGTTGTAGTTATATAGTAACGGGCATGGCAGTACTACAACTTTCTCTCTATAGCGATAGATATATTTACTATTATTCAAAGTTAAAATGCTGATTTCCATAGATATAATATTATTCTAATAAAACAGTTATTTTTTAACCAAAATATAAAGATAAAGAACGAGTGCTTCTTTAATATTGTAGCATAAAGCAGCAACGGTAAATCGTTACAGTATATATTGTGCTTAAGTTTTCGTGACCTATTCAAACAAAAAAAAACCGGCAGTCCTTTAAGACGTATTTTGTGCGAACTTACCTCAAAATATCGGGTTAGCTATCGCAGCTATTTTATGCCGTTCTTCTAAAGATAATTTTTTCTTCTGATATCGTTTTTAATTGACTTCAAAAAAGGAGTAGGTTCTCAATTCGACCAGTATGTACTTTTTTATGTTGGTTCGCGCATATTGTCCAAACGCCAAATTGTAGAGGACGTTTCTCTGGTGGTCCCATAAATTTTGATTTGAAATCCGTTCACCCCGTTTTTTTTGTAAATAATGTTAAAAAAACATAGGTATAGTTTTATAACTAAATTTCCATTTTTTTAAAAATCCTTTTTAAACTAAAGAATTGAGGTGTGTAATAGACATACACGGCCATTTGCTATAAAAAATTACAAAAAGTGAGAAACCAAATATTTAAAAAAATATATAACCGACTTAAAAGTAAATAATAATATTTACTTATAATACTAATCTGTAATAATATATATCAAAAATATATAAATATGCGTATTACCTATACTCACTAGCAACCTTATACAGATTTTAATATATTATTGAGAGAGGGTCACGTCATTATTTTGAAATCAAATTACCCGGTAAATTTGGTTGCTGCTGGGGTTGGAGTTATTTTATAGTTTATATTTAATGTACCTATGTGTATCTTCTATAACACGGTCGTAAATAAAACTTTTATGTACTAACCTAGCCATCAGGTTGCAAGACCCCCAAAATATTTCTGTGCATGTCTCGAAATCGTAATTCGTTATTACTCTGGTTGGACATTTATGAATGTCCTGTAGGAAATCAATATTGCCATTTGACTTTGGGCTCAGCGATTGGATGGAATAGCAGTTTGCGCTTGCGCAGTTCCACAAAGGGGCCCTGAGAGCAAGTGAATCGTTTATATATAATGTAATATAAAATACATCAAGTATATTGTGTAATAGCTGGGTAAGGCAGCATAAAATATTATTTTTTACTATATAGTGATTTTTTTTAAATAGGTTCTACTTTTTTTTTTAAATATTTTATTAATTCTCAGGTGTTATATAATGAAACCAATATCTTTTCAATGCAGTGTGTTACTCAGAACTCAGTCTCCATCAAGTAATAATTTAAAGAATTACTTCGGTGTAAAAACCACAAACCCAGCGTTACATCGTATCTTTTAGCAGAATATTTACTTTTTTTCCAATTAAATAGTTGTTCTGGAATAAATATTTTTTTAATATTAAAACACATCATTTACTTGTGATCTATATTGAGATTTAATTTAAGATAAGAGATCAAAAATTGAAAGGTCAGTTTTATCTTAGAAATCAACATAGCAGTCAATTTGTTGAAAATTACAAAAAAGTCTTTAGTAGGTTTAAAAATTTAACATACACAGTTTCTAAAATTGTCTGGCTTGTTTCTTGACGTCGCGACGCGCGACGCCCATACTGCAGACAGTGTCGACGCTTTTATTCTTGCTCGTAATAGAATAGTTGAATCAGTTAATATGTTACTGTTTACCAAATTTTGATATCACCGTTAATTTCCGAGAAATCGATGTTTGGAATTTAAGTATATCTCAGTAACCAGCACATTATTTAAGATGACGCATACAAGAGAGTGTACTTTAAACTTATTTCACGCATCACTGCCCACGCCTAAAATAGAAACCCGTAATTTTAGGGTTAGTATTTAGTTTCCGTTAGTATTTAGACACTTGAAAATAATTATAGACCATTCGTTGAGAAACAAAAAAAATAAGACAATGCAAGTCCGACAGAACGAGTTGAGTGAACATGAAATCTTGTGTTAAAAAAGTTATTTTACAGGGTTTTTCAAGGGACATAGCTCAATTGGAGTTCCCTTGGCATAAAACGGCTCATTTTCAAGATAGAGAACGTCGTAGAAGAATTTTTTGATTGTTAGGATATTTTTTCTTGCATATTAAAACCGGTTTATTAGACTCAAGCAAAACTCGGTGCAATAATGGTCCGTGAGTCAATTACGCTCAGACCTGGGACCCTTTGTAAAATGCGTTAAGGTGGATGAAGATATAGTCACAGCTGAACAGCACGAATGGCTTTGACTGCCAAGTCACAGCTGAATGTTAATACTGTAAATAAAATACAATTTTGTCGGATCACAATGCTTAAATTTTAGAAATTAAAGTGTTGAATATGGCCTTCGAATTGTATTACTAAAAAACGAATCTTTTCTGACAGAAACAAAAACTTCTTTCATTATTTAATATCTAAGTAGACATGGTATTCTGTTAGGGTTAAGAGCAGACGGACAGAATATTTGATGTTTAACCAAGCCTAATAGATGTAAAACAAAAGAAAACCAAACAAATAGTTGGATAATTCCTCAATTAATTGAGGAGGGTGTCTTTTTAAGACGCTTTCAGAAAATTTTAAAAACATCACACGACGTTGACCTTAAAGAAAAGTATAAAGTACTGAAAAAGAAACATAAACTAAATATTTTGAGTGCAAAAAAATCATATAATGATAGTTACATAGCTATGAGCAGTAATGTTTTTAGAGCTTTTTGGGATGTACTAAACAATAATATAAGTACTAAATCTAAAAAAAGTATACCAACGCAAATGTTGGATGAAAATAAATTACTTTTAACAAACAATCAAGATATATCAATTTATTTTTTACTTAAAGTATACAAAAACTAGTCTCAAATACAAATGTACAGCCTACTTACAACTTAGATATATGTAATAATAATAGTAAAACCTTTTATTTATTTATTATATATATTATTATTATATTAAACGGTCAGAGCTATTTAGCCTTTTGAAAAAGAAAGAACTCCTTGCTTACATTATAAATAAAGGAAAAATTTCCAGATCAGTTGAAGTCGCTGTTTATAAAAAAGACGACCTAATGTCAATAAATCATTTCTGCCGACTTTCTCAAACATTTTCAAAAAGGCATTTCAGAGGCGTAGTTTCCTTCTTTAGTAAACATTCTGTGAGACAGCTTGCTTTACTATGGTTCTTGACCACGCATTATTGTCATTTCTTGAAATCGTATAAATAACTTAAATGAAAAGCAAAAAACATGATATTTCTTTAAACGTAGTAATGGCAATTTCAGCGGGGAGCTCTGATTTGTCTGATAAATACTATGTGGAATGCGTTAAAGTTCTAATAAATCTTAAATGGAAGCTCTTGACGAGTGTCAAAAAGCTGTATATTTCCATTAAATATTCTTCATTTTTATATATTCACAGTGAAGCATATTTAATGGAAAGAGACAGATTTCTACCTACCTTTAGAGTCAATGTTATTAGCATACTATACGTAAAGAGCTCTAATTTCAGCTATCTTAGGACGCTAATGCATTCCACATAGTTTTACCTAAAAACTATTAGGCCTTAAACTAGGCAGTTTCGCTTTCTACGGCACGTAGACGTGATCTTACTGCACTGAGTGTCATTTCATCCTATTTATTGAGTTTAAATATTCCCGAAAGAAACCAAATAAAAAAAACACATCACTAGACATTGCATACAATATTTTCATCTTATTTTTATTAAATAATTTCACGTTAAGCAACGGCCCATCTTTTTGAAGCATGCTGATATTAATTATATAGTTCTCAGAAAAAATTATTATTAAACCTTGTTTGTTGAAATTTTATCCCATCTCAAAAAACTTACGGCCTTGTGTAGTTTCAGGAGAAAGGCTGCTTGATTGGCAAAGATAGCTTTCTCAGCATTTTTGGACCTAGCTTCCCTAAGATATGAACAGTGATAGCTATAATACAATTTATTAAAAAAAAACGCTCACAATTGAAAAAGCCCTGGCAATGGTCTATCTGGTAATATCGAAGAGAAACCTGCGATTTGTACCAGAAATTCTCATCTGGTCCTCTCCGCTACGAAAACCATTTTATATTATGAAGCTAATTAAACAATTTAGAAGTTATGATAGATTGTTGCGTAATGGGCCAAAAAATGTTTTATTTCAAATCACGAAACTAATATACACAGTTTTTTGCAGAGATTCGAAACAAGAAGATTCAGTAGATGATATAAGATTATATATTATGCGTTTCAAGCAATGGAGCTGATGAGGAAATAGTTTAGGCGCCATTTATAATAATAAATCAATAATCGGAGCACCAAATTTGATTAAAAAATACATCGATGTATATGAGGTATATAAAAAAACGAAAGAAAATATTAATATTTTTACTGGAAAATTAAGCTTTCGAGGACCCCTATTTTTATTAGTACATATTAATTATTATAGAATAAATCATCTCCCAGAATTTTGGACATAAATTAATTTAAAATTTGTATAGTTATAACGTCAAGTCTAATGGCTAGCGCCAAGAGTTTCAGTGCTATATGATTTCTCTGCTTTTCTCTAGTATTTTCTAATCGATGTTTGTAAGAGAGGGGTTGGTGGCAAATCCGCCATTTTGGAAATTTTCTTGACTGTCTGACAGGACTAAAGGAGGATAGATACACAATATTTCCAAGAAAAATGTGTGGATGTTGGAAGGAAATATTTAAGAACTTTGTTGTTGCTTAATGTTTCTTCTTATTCCCATGAACAGGAACTTTTGCCATTATATGTACACTTTTTATATCCACTGAAAAATTTAAATTGTTCGTGGTCACATTTTGATTCTTGAGTGTGCAAATAAGTGTTTCCACTACATAAACAGTAATCGGAAATATGTAGGAACATTCATAGTCAAATCTTCAAAAAAGAGGAAAAGAGCGGTGTGGTGGCATTCAGCTACTCGGGCGTACTAAAAAATGATGATTTACTTGGAAGAAGTGGTAGGTAATAGTAGTTACCGAATTTTTTTGCGAATATCCATCACCGATATGGAATGGTTGGGCTTCCCAAATTAGAAAGGAGGACACGAATTACAAACAAGCTATTTTTCCACTTTACTGAACGAGTGCTTACACAGCGATTCATTGCAGGCGAGTCTTATCATTCTTTGACATATCTGTTTGTAATTAGGACAATACCAAAAGTATGCGAAGCGATTGTGGAAGTTCGTCGGGATAAAATTAAGGTACAATACATTTTTTTACCCAATGTGTTTTATTTAACTACGAACAAAAACATTTGGCGAAGTAAACATTTAAAGAGAATTTAAATTATTTCATTCATTATTATCATACTGTACTTACCATATATTCGAAATAAGCTGAAATAATTAGAACATCTTGAAAACTACTGGGGTATGCCAATCCGTGCAACAGATGTGGCTTGCACTATGACACTGGATAATGTAGCTTGTTGAACCAGGTAGGTGATTCATGTGAGCCAAACAAGTTGGATGTCTCGGATAGCAAAAAAAAGTTGCTATCAAATATAACACTTGGCGATGGCAAAAGTGAGGGTGTTATTATGACCAATGGAGACGATGCATTTGACAATGATGAATAATGATGATTGCCGATAATGCTGGCTGTTCGAAATAAACAAACTAGGGCTGATCATATTTTTCCAGAGATTCACCATACAAAATATTGGAGATCAGTCTGTTCAATTTTATGTATTTTAATTTAATGAGCAACCAACTCCCCAAAAACGTGAAAACGCTTGCGCGTTTTTTTATTTATTAGCTGTTTCATCACGAGATGTACCTTTTCTTGTCGTTAGAGCATTACTTCCTTTTACTTTGTTTTTTTTCAAATGCCTTAGATCAGTGAAGAGTGGTTAGCGATAGAACAGCAATTCGACAGTCTTTAGAATTTTGTAATATGTTCCGGAGTTATAAACGGCAAGTATGTTATGATACAAACACTTAAGCATAGCGACAGTGACATATTGTGAACAGTGCTAATTATGAGGTACTATATATTATTGTGAGTTGCTAAAGTCGCATTTCTGATAGAAGAATCTTCGACAATATTTGTTTCAAGAAAATTTTAATCAAAGACATACTAAAATGAAACTAATACGTAGAAGATATTTTGTTGTTCCATTCGTTTTTTAGGACGACGCATTTTCTCTTTCATCGGCCTTACTTAAGCTTTATCCTAGCACAGAAGCTAAGAGTTCGTGGATAATATTTTTTAATTGCCGCCTTTCGAGAGCCAGACTGATTTCTGAAAATGTTTTTGTAACCATGTCGGCCCGACTTCGAGTACTGAGAAAACCAATGCAAGTTAAACCCGAGAAAGTTGAATTACTTATGTGTATATGTTTGCATATATTCACAATTTCCTCAGACGTTGTGTGACATCACGAAAATCATACTCTCCTTCTGGAACATTTGAATCGGAAGTCAGAGATAAAGGAGAGCTAATACAAGGTGTGTGAAATATTTGACAACACTTCATTTGTACCACTACAAAAAGAAACCCGTAATTCGACGTTGGAAGCTAAGCATAGTCGAGACGAATTTGCTTATTTCATATCAACTATAGGAATGTGACCCTGACAATTTAATATTTAATTTTGTACAAGTATTTCAGTAATAACTAATGAATATACGTACCTTAGATGTAATAAATCCTTTCTCAGTGCATTTACGGACTTTATTTTTATTTGCAAGAAAGAGCAAACTTTTCAAGTAAAGTGTGCACCTGCACCTCATTTCTTTAATGCGGGGTATTTATTTTTCTCTCTAGAGAACTGAGCAATTATATTTTTCATTTTTGGTTTCACTTCTTGGTCTTCTATTTCAATTGTCTTGGTCAGAGATTTCCAAACATCATGCATGCTTTGCGTTCCTACATTTGCACTGTAGGTCTATTCGTCCACTTAAAATGCATAATAAAATATTTTGTAACCCCACTTCACACCGAAATACCAATAACCCGAGTAGATCGTAGATACAACACACAAGAAGTTGCATCATCTGTTTCAACTGCCGCAACACGCAAGAACAACACTCATTTTTTTCTCAATGTTCCCGAATTTCGTTTGAGATTTACCGTTCAAAATAGGAACAGTCGATATTTGTTACCGAAGCATTAAGGAACTTTAAGAAACTATGTTGAACATTCGGAAAGAAGCAACAGAAACACAAAAGTTCCTCCGGTGAAAACGTACCTTAATGTTTATCAAAATTGCTTATTTCTTGCCTCAACAGCAATTATTATTTCTCGAGTAGTCTATTTCGAAAAGAAACAAAAAACGTCAAAGGAAATAATTTGAAAAACAATTTTTATAATCAGTTGTTAATTTTTGTTTGTGCAACATGGTCTATGTCCCTCAATAGCGATCTTCTATTTCCAATATCAAATTGCAACAATTAGCAACTAAAAGTTCTTCCATTTATTCTTTGATGCGGTCTGGTCTTAATATTCAGTATAAGCTTTACCGATTCTGACGCATATATTCTCTGTTGGTTTTTTTTTGTGGGAGCAGACATTTGGCTATCACGCTTGTCGAATAATCAATTTAATATTTAGACAGGAGACTTTGATTTTAGGCAAAGGAGACATTTCAAAAATCACATTGATTA